>CAJQZJ010033081.1:435943-471367 GCA_907164525.1 Lophiomys imhausi | reverse complement strand
TGTGTAGGGTGAGGATCAGAAGAGGGTGTCAGATATCCTCTGGAGCTGGAGTTATAGGTGATTGTGAGCTGTCTGGGTGACCAAGCTTGGGTCCTCTAAAAGAGCAGCAAGCACTCTTAACTGCTAAGCCATCTCTCTAGCTCCCAACACAAACATGCTTTGTTAAAAAAAAAAAAACAAACCATAATTATAAAGTTTCTGCGAACAGGAAGACATCAAGGAAAGAGAACAGACTAGAAATAGACCCCTATACACATTTCCTACTAGTAGAAAAGACAATGGACTTTTCAAAGCCAAACAAACTCCAAAAGATGACAGAACAATAGTTTCTTCATTTGGAAAAGTAATAAGTATAGAAACATTTCACAAAACAATATTAACTTCCTAAAGAATCATAAATACAGAATGACTTTAAGTGCAAATGAAGCCACAAGTTCTAAGACATTAAAACTTAATATAAACAAAGACTGCTTCGTTATCTGATAAAGTAAAGGGTTCTAATAATGCCCACTGCTTTGGAACTACACACACACACAAAAAGGCCTTAGAACATGTTTAAATAAAAATAAAACAGATTTGAAATCATAGAACTTTAAAACTTTTTCTTGACAAAACGCTCAGAAAGTTTGCAGACAAGACCCAGGGATATATAATTTTCAAAATGTATAATAAACTAAAATCAAAATGGAAAAAGTAGTTCCAGACTCTATAAAACTGTGTTTGCACAACAAGCAAAAGCAAAGAAGAAATGAACAAGTCATTCACAGAAGGAAAATACAACCATGAGCAGCAGGCATATGAACTATATTTAGTGTAAAATGCAAATTAGTGCATGCTCATTTGCTTATGACCACATTAATGTACATCATTCCATACATCATAAAGACTATTATTATTTGGTTTTTGTTTTGTAATGCAAGTGATCAAACTCAAGTCCTTCCATATACTAGATAAGCATTCTATCCATAAGCTACACCCCCAGAAGCAATACATGGCCTGTGCTGAATGCAACTTGAAGTTATTTAATAACAATTCTATGTCTCCAAGTATAGTTTTGTGGATCTACCCTGAAAAAACACTGGTATGGTATGTGTGCACAAAGATATATGTACAGTACCTTTCATGACAACACTTTTTATTACAAAGCTTATGACTATTTAATCATGGTGGATCTATGTATAAGTGCTAATGAGGATTCAGATTCACAAATAAAGAAGAATGGTGGCTGTGAGTGGTTGGTGGTAGAGAGCGATGGGGAGTATAAAGTATTAAGTGAGTACAGGAAGATTCTGTTACGTACAACAGAGACAGAGAAGTTCTATAGATGAATGACAGTGGTGACTGCACACTGTGAGTATTCCTAACACAAAGGAACTGTGTGTTTAAAATAATGGCTGAAATGGTAAATGTGTACACATTTTACCATAGTAAGGAAGTGTTGATCTAAAAGCACATAGACAGTAAATTTTTTAATACGTTTAGGGGAAAAGAATACATTATAAAATAATAAAGTATTATTCCATTTTCTTTCAATATTTTTAATGTTCATATATATATATATATATATATGAATAAGAATGTAATGTATAGAGGAAAATAAAAACCTTTGAACATGTTTGAAAATATGAAGGAGGAAAATGGTAAGTCTTACATTCTACTTTAATCATGGCAGTAATGTATTCATATAGTTCCTGTGTTGCTATTAAAAAGCAGAGATAATCTTAAAGTAAGTAACTTTAAAAACTCACTTTTGTGATGATAACCTCTTGCTTCTGACCAAGTCGATGGCATCTGTCAAAGCACTGATCTTCTGCAGCAGGGTTCCAGGCCTAGGGAGAACATAACTGCATAACTATTGCTCTGCTGTGCAAGTCTTCTCTAGTCCTTCATCTCAGTATTGTGTATGCCTCCTTTTCTATTGAATTCAAACATGGATATTACAAATGTACCTGGAAGAAAGCTATTTCCCAATCACTATGAAGACAGGCAGCATTTTCCCGATATACTGCCTTCTACCCACTTTAACAGTGGCTGAGAGTCTTATCTGAAGTGTGTTTTAAAGTTCAATTATTTCAGATTTTGGAATGGTTGCATAGATTCAAAATCTAAAACCAAAAGTCCCAAACTTTTTGAAGCTGTGACAGTATTCAAACAGATCCAAGTTTTAGAGCATCTTACATAGGAATCAGCCCATGCCTAACAATAGCCTGAGAGGTGTGGCAGGAACAACATTCCATTTACCAACTGATCAGAACACTTGTGACTTTTCAGTTTAAAATGAAGTTCTGCATTCTCTTGGATGACTTAAATGTGGATGTCATTCTTGGGGCCTCTATGAAAAAGTTTCTCCTCTTTTGCTGAGCATTGGTTTTCTGCTTTTCCCTATGGATGAGATACAAATATAAAAAAGTTTCAAGAGCCGGGCGGTGGTGGCGCACGCCTTTAATCCCAGCACTCGGGAGGCAGAGGCAGGCGGATCACTGTGAGTTCGAGGCCAGCCTGGTCTACAAAGTAATCCAGGACAGCCAGGGCTACAGAGAAACCCTGTCTCGAAAAACCAAAAAAAAAAAAAGTTTCAAGAATGGTCAAAAGTCCTAAAAGCTGTTTCAGACTTGTTGATACAGCCATATGTATCTGCATTTGGAGTCATCTGGACTTGAAAAATATACTTTAAAAGTACATGAGTTCTGTCTTAAGCTAAAAAAAAAAAGATGCAATAAAGCAAAGAACACTCAACCTCAGAGTTCTTCAGAAGAATATCAGCTAAATGGCTTCAAAATAATAGCATATCTATTGCTGTCATCGTTGGTCAGTTCAATGTTTAGGCAGTCATGCTGGTGAGACTTTATAGGTATTGCTTCTGACATGCTAATGTTTATAACAAAAGCCCAAGAGGCCCCAACTAGACACAATGAACTACAGTCCACTAAGGAATGCTGAGAGTGAGAAAAATAGTCTTGCTCAAAGAACATCCAACTGGTTAATCCAATACCAAATGGTCAGCCTTGACCATTTGACATTATATGACAAATGACATTATGTAAGTTGCACTATGCATTTAAGAATACATACCCCCATGTTTATAACAACAATTAATGAAAAAAGGCTATGAATATAAAAGAGAGCAAGGTACATGAGAAAGTTTAGAGGGAGAAATGGGAGCCATGATATAAAAATTTTAGGAATTGTAACAGCTGTCAATATAACTAGTACATTGTTCCTCATGGTGGCACACACCTTTAATCCCAGAGGCAGAAGCAGGCAGATCTCTATGAGTTCAAGTCCCACATAGGAAGCTCCACCATGTCTCAAAATAAAAAATATATATATTAAATTTGGGGACTGGAGAGATGGCTCAATGGTGAAAGTGCTTGCTGTTCCTTCAGAGGACTGGAATGAAGTTGTCAGCACCCCATTCAGGCATTTCACAACTACCATTAACTCCAGTTCCAGGGTATCTGAAGCTCTCTGCCTGGATTCCTCAGGCATCTGCTATGCCCAATGCAGATATACACATATAAACATAAATAAATAATGAGAGTTACAAATAAAAGCAGGAGCTAGGGGTGCCTCGGTGGTATGAGAACTTGCTGTGAAAACATGAGGACCTGGGTTTGAAGTCCCCAGCACCCACGGGGAACCTGGGGATAATCCCATCAACTTGTATCAGTGTTGAGGGACAGAGACAAGTGGTTTCTAAAAGATAGCTGGCAAGCAAGCTTGCACAAAATGCCAAGCTTCAGGTTAATAACACCCTGTCTTGATGGAGTAACATGAAGAGCCAATGTCCTTCGCTGGTCTGCATTTGGAGTTGCTTGTATGTGGCATACGCATTCACATAATCAAGTACCACACCAAACCACACACAACACACAACCTGAAAACAGTAGTTGGGTGTAAAAGTACATTTACACAACAAGCACTAGCTCAAAATAGAAACAATTATAATTCAGATGCAGATGAGGTTTATAATAGCAGCAGTCATACTTAAGCTGTAATTTTCTTCTAAGTTCCCCTGAGGTCTAAGAAAAGGATGACTTTGCTATTAATTTGCTGATGACTTAAATTGTATGTTTTCCAGTATAGGAGATTGACTTCAGGTTATATATTCAGTTTATGGTTTTCTAAAAAATTTTATGAATTACTTATATTTCACAGACATTTTAAAATTATGAAACCAATAGACAAAATCAATTTTTTCTATTGCCTGTATTTATCTGGGAACAATGATAAGCTGGAAATACATATCTACCTATATATGTATATTTTTGTTTTGTTTTTTCGAGACAGGGTTTCTCTGTGTAATAGCTCTGGCTGTCCTGGACTCACTTTGTAGACCAGGCTGGCCTTGAATTCACAGTGATCCGCCTGCCTCTGCCTCCCAAGTGCTGGGATTAAAGGCGTGCGCCACCACGCCTGGCCTGGAAATACATATCTAGTACAGCTACCAGAAATCCAAATTATCTCACAATATAAAACATAGAGCACTCATTCTCACATTTAATGCTTAAGGAGGTAACCAGAATCATTGGGAACTCATGGTGTCCATTCAAATATTACCAACACTTAGAGAATGCCTTATGGACAGGTAAAAGATTTTCAATAGGTTTTTTGTTGTTGAATCTTACTTTTCTGGGACATGGTTTTGCTTTTAAGTTAGAAATGGCATTGAAAAGCAAGACAAATTCAATGAAAATCAATCTACTACAAAAATGATAAAGCATTCTGGCATAGTCTTTTAAATTGTAACTTGTGTGTCTGGCTAATGTAAGCAAGATTACATAATTTTAGACTATGATCTAAAAATTAATCTTTTAGGATTATCACTGAATTAGCTAGTATGACATAATCTATAAGATTTGAAAAACAATAACCAAAAATTCTAACTTTAGACTTGACCACAGCACTAAGGAGATATACACCACTGCCACCCATGATTTGCACCTATAGAAGTGGGTACAACATGAGTCTGGGAAGGTTAGCTTCAAAAAGAAAACACTTCTTTAAAAAATCCATAACACATGCACCAAGCTAGGAAGCTTTACCAGAATAACCAATATTCTTGTCTCAGTACAATGTTTACATTTAAATCTCCTGTTTCAAGAAACAAAACAAAACCATGAATCTTAAATGTATAAATTGTACAGGATTGCTCTGACCCAGAGTGTACTGAGCAAATTAGAAATTAAAATCAGTCTACGATCCCATTTTGTACATTCTAAAAAATACACTCCCTATGTTTATACAGCCTCAGATCGATTGGCTTTGTGAGAAAAATGCAGAGTGAATTGCGGTTCTCTTATCTCTAGGGCCTGTATTACACAACCACAAGTAACTGCATTCTAGCAGCCAGTGAAATGTACCCAGAACATGTTCATGGACAACTGAACCTGAACCAACTAGGACACATGTCTAAAATGTACTTTTTAGGTCTCCTCCAGTAACTTCTAAGTCTCAAAAGAGATTTAAATTTGCATTTGACCTAATTTTTAGGCAAATTAGAGGTAGCACCATGTCAAGAGCCACTATATCTGATTTGTGAGATTTTCAATGCCTTTATCATACAACACAAAGTGAGATCTCATTAATTTGCTGCTTACTGAATCTTAAAAGCATTACAACAGGCATGTTTTATGTATTCAGAAGGGTAGAAATGCATGGTAACAGTAAAAACACAGAACCTGACTAGTTTTACAGATTACTATGTGGTACTGGGCACAGTGTTTACTTTTCTGTGTACCAGTTTCCCCAAATAAGGATGTTACCTTCTCACAATTAATTATAACTAAAAAGTCATCTATCAAACAGATATTTTTTTGTAATAATATTTTGAAAAAGCTATATTAGTACTTACTGGATCCATTAAGAACACTCGAGAAGCTGCACAAAGATTCAAGCCAACTCCACCTGCTTTTAAGGACAGTAGCATTATAGTAGGAGATCCTGCTTCAGTGTTCTGAAAACACTGAATTGATTCAACTCTTTTCTTTTGAGCCATGGAACCATCTAAGCGAGTAAACACAAATCCTGAGGCTCTGATGAAAAAAAGAAAACAGATAATGCTATACTGTAAAAAAACTATTAAATAGTTAACAAATTTGAGTTAAACCAATTCATTCACAATTTGTTCATGTGGTCCTAGGGTTCAGTCAAACCCAAGGCCATGCACAAACTGAATAAGCACCTTCCCAGTGACCTACATATTCATTCATTCATTCTCAATAAAGCAAATACCATCTGCCAGGTACTACGTCAATTATTTTATGATTAATTCAGGACTTTAAAAATTTTATGTTCAGGAGAAGTTCTGTTGTTACATTGAATATTATTTTAAATAGATGAAATGACCAAACCTGACAAAACATTAAAACATCGTTTTTTGGTTATCAAACAACACATATGTACAAAATCCCCTCGTATGTGAAGTAAAAAGCACTGTTAAACTTACATAAGTGATGTTTCTATTAAAGACAGGAATGTGGTAAATTGAGAAACTACTAAACTTTTTATGTTGGGATTCTTTGTCCGTAATTCAATCAAAGCATGCATGAGAGCATTAATCTGAAAAAAGAAAATATTGTTTGTATTAAATTCCATCTCAATAGTCCAAATATTCTAGTTTTTAAAAATTTATTAGCACACATTAAATTTAATCAGGTTCATATAATGCAGCATTCACTGAACAAATCTCCAACTTTTTTATTATGTAAATGCCTTTATTTGGTCTGCTATGTTGCTACCAGATTACATCACTTTTCAGAGTTAGATTAACATAATGATCTTTTTTTTAATATTACTGTTTATTTATTGCTTCGGTTTACATCTCCATCACAGTCCCTTCTCTCCACCCCTCTCCCCCTCTCCCTTTTCCCACCCATCCTACTCCTTTGGTGTGGGGTGCCCTACATATCAGCCCCCTTCAGTTCAGCAGACATATGAATTTAACTAAAAGGCAAAAGTAAAAGAATAAAGACTGAAAAAAAAGTACCAAATAATCCAAATCTCTTTCTTTTCCAACTTAAATTCAACACTAAATACAAAAACTGGCAACATTAAAAGAATATGCAATAATCAGATTAAAAGCAGAATTAGAATTACTATTTTATTAGGACATTTCCTCATTAAATATGAAATAACATTAGAATATCTGCACATGTGTACTTTACCTTTGAACTGGACGTCCATTCCATATTGGACTTCTTCTCATTTTCACATGCTAATTCTTCTGGAGGACATTCTAATAAATTATCTCCATGTATATTATTTCTGCATAAAGGGCATTTAGCATGTGGCTACATACAAAAGAAAAAAAAGTGAACCACACTTGTCATAAAAACGTAAATATAAATTTACCTACATTTTTTGTAATGTATGGAAAGTTCTACACTCCTTCTTTATGGTTAATATTGTATTTAAGCTTTGTCACATTTGTCTACTTGGAATCAGTCAACTTGTACCTAATCTCCAAACATACAAACGTGTCCTCATGTTGTAAGAGAAAACATGTTTACAACATGTTGTAAAGAGTATAATCCTGACTAATGGCAGAAGCTCAGAGCACTGATTATCATCTGCTACTAAGTAAAAGATGACGAATAGTAAAAGTACACAGAATATGTTTAAAAAAAAACCCCAAAGTCCTTAATGTGGAGGTCTCATCCTGTGGATCACCACCTCTTAGGGGTTGCACATCAGATATCCTGCATATCAGATATTTACATTGATATTCATAAGAGTAGCAAAATTGCAGTTATGAATAAAGGGTTGCAGCATTAAGGAGGTTGAGAACCACTGCCAGGTTTTATAAAACTTGTAGTTTATAAAGCTTATAACAGCTTCCGAAGTCCTTATCTCTCAAATATTGCAAGTTCATTGAAAGCAAGATCTAATAAAGTGAGAATGTATCTTAATTAGACTTTTAATATCACTGCAAAGAAAAAAAGATTCTAAAATTAAGATTACATTAAAAACCTATACAAAGGACCACCTTTCAGAAAGAAAAGGTAAATGACTGGGAGGAGGAGATAAGGATAGTAGTTCACACAGCTATGTGTACTTGATAATCAAGCCTACAAGTTCAATTTATATTTATAAATACTTTAAATATATTAGGCTAAATTAACCATATTGCTTTTTACTTTTTAAAACATGGCTACTATAAAATTTAAATTCATTGTGACTCATTCTATTAAATGTATTTAATTGAACATAAGGATCTGAAATTTAGACTAGAATTACTAAAACAAGTCTCCAAAATTATTGCCTTTTCATTTACGATAAATATATCATCACATATTACAATGCTGAAATAATTAACCCTAAAAGGTACATTATTAAACTCAAGTAAAGAACACCTTATCCCTTGGACTTGGTTGGGTATTTATTACACCAAATAAAGGTGCATCATTCCATCAAGCACTGACTCCATATTGAGCACACACTAACCTGCTCACTCTGAATGACCTGGCAAATACAAGGCTTACAAAACACATGTGCACAATGTGTTATCACAGGAACTTTTAATGAGTCCAGGCAAATTGCACATTCTTCATCAGAACCAGAGCTCAGAATTAACTTCATCTTCTTTATCAACATCCTTCTCAGTTCTTCAGGTGTATCATTTTCTTGAAAAAAAAAAAAAGGCTCAAAAATTTGTTTCAGCACAAACTTTGTAATGTGACTAGAATATTTTATCTTATGTAAGGTAATTTTGCTTAACAGTCTTTCATATTTATTCTGGCATTTGCAAAAAGCATGTCATAAATTTGGAATTCTAAGAAAAATTCAGAAGATGAAAAAGCCATCTTATTTAATATAACTCACATAAGCATAAAATAATATCTGCCGTACTAGCAACATATGAGAAAGAACTAGTTTGAATGTTCTTCTACATTGATATTATACTTTCATTGCATTTATAAAAAAATTCTTGGAGCCAGAAAGATGGCTCAGCAGGTGAAGCCACTCTCCACCATGCTTGACAAAATGAATTCAATCACTAGGACCCATATGGTGCACAAAGAGAGAACTCACTCTTGCAAGTTATCTTCTGACCTCCACACATGCATTCATGCTACTCATATACAAACAGATGAAACAAAGATGTAATTTTTAAAAATATCAACTAAAGTAAGACATGGCAAAGAAACAGATCAAATTCAAGTCACATAAAAATTTGTCCTTCTGACTAAAATACTTAGCAAATATAATGGTATGAACTAATCACATTTCCTTACTGGAGGGACCACTTGAAGACATTCCATCTGTAAGAAGTTGAGTGTGACAACAAATCTGTCGCAATCTAAGCAGAAGACCCAAGACATCTGCATAGTGTGCAAGGACAGTCCCTTCAGTAAAATACCTAGAGATAAAATATCAAACATTATGAATATCTCTAAACAAGAAATAAAACAAAAGCAACTTCATCTTTAATGAAACCAAGAAAAAAAAAATCAGCAGGAAAATGTCAATACTCCTGACTACAGACCTCAGCTAGTTCCTCAAAATAAGTGGTACATACACACCAGAGGGAAAATTAGTTTCTCTCATGTGAAAACAGAAATAGAGTGTATGCATGGTGACATGAATTTACAAGTTCACTTTACACACACTCCCACCCACATATAAATGGGGGTGGGTTTAACCAAAAATTTCATTAAACTATTTAATAATACCTAATAAGCATCCATAATCTAACAACACCTAAATAACCCCTTTGAAAGGATACCAGGCCATGGGTCTTTTTGGTCAACTTGTCAGCCTTCTATCTGCAGGCACACCTCAAATAGCAATCAGCAATGTGGGCTCTGGCACTGATATGGCAACTTCACTTCAGCTTGGTTTAGTTTCCTCTGGGTCTAGTGTTGCTGCTGTACAATGGTTTGTGCAGCCAGCTTGCCTCAGCCTCTCAGTTTGGAGTCAGCTTTCTCACCCACCCAAGACTGTCAAACTTTTATGATGCAGATGCTGTGCCATGCAGCATAGTCTTTGGTGTCAATGCCAGCAGTTGGCATATGCCCACCTGGCACCAAGGCCTCTTTCAGTTCCCTGTCTTCCTCAGCTACACCCCTCAGCAGGACTCTGTCTCTGTAGATCCTCACAGGCCATTCTTCAGCCTCGGAGTATGTGTACCTTGAGTCTCTCTTACTTGCCAGTTGCAGCCTATCCCCACGTACCATCATGTCTCTGAGGCTTCAGGTCCACTTTTCAGTCAGCATTGCCTTGGCTCCCATTGATAGTGTAAGTCTGCTTCGCACCTCATCTCTCCTGTGGGGGCTTCAGTCTCTGCTCCCCACATTCTTAAATAGGGCATTGTCTCTCAACAGTTTCTTGATGTAATTCACAGCTCAAGAACTCTTGTCAAAATCCTTGGCCATGCCCTTCCACAGGGCTCTCTCTCTCCAGGTCTCTGGAGACACACCCCTCATCGGGCACAGTCTGCTGTACTGTCTGGGCGTCTCAACGCTGGCTGTCGGCATATCCCAGATGGGGTCACTGCCTCTTCCATATGCAGGCTCTGATGAACCCTCATGGGACCAGAATATGATGCTCTCCGCATCTCTGGGAACTGCGGCTTTTATGGCTCCAAAATGAGACTTCACATTGACTCAGTCCAATCTGGCTCTTCCCACTTTGACCACAATCTTCAGTGTGGCTAGAGTCTTTCAAAGTGTGGCTATATTGAGAAGCAATGCCAAGCCAAAAGTCCTTTTTTTTTTTCCAGTTTCCCGGGCTTTCCTTCTCATGCCCAGGAACACGTGTGCTCTGCCAGGTATCAGGAGGATCTGCATGTCCCTTAAGAGACTGTCCTTCAGAAGTCCCTACATATTCACTACAGGTGGGGTTTGGGGGAAAGTATTGTCACACAGTACTCAATTTTGTAAGCAATTATCTTTCTGATCTCTGTTATATAAACAGCAATAAAACCTAGAAGAATTTACATGTGACTTAACTCTTATGAATGATAAGAAAATTGGGTATTTTTTCATGGCCTGGGGCAGAGGTAGGACCTTTATATGAATCTGGACAAAGAGCTAGTCCAGAAAAAACTCAAAATAGTTAAATATTGAATAATAAGCAAAGACCAAAGAAGACAGTGAAAAGAAAACTCATCAGAAAAAGGTACCACAAAACACATAAAAATAATGACTGTGAGCACTGTCACACTTTAACATCACTCAATAAAACAATTCCTACTAAACATTAAGAGTTCATGGCAAAGACAAAGAGACTTTATACAATACAGCATGTCAATACAAGTGATCAAAGACAAAGAAAAGGAAGCCACCAGAGAAAGGAAGAATCACTCTACGTCTTAGGGTTTCTACTGCTGAGACACCATGACCACGAAAACTCTGATAGAGAAAAACATTTAACTGGGGCTGGATTACAGTTTAGAAGTTTAGTCCATTGTCATCATGGCAAGAACCATGGTGGCACACAGGCAGACATGATGCTGGTGAGGTAGCTGAGAGTTCTACATCCAGATTGGCAAACAGCAGGAAGAGATTGCCATACTGGGCCTGCCTTGAGCATCTGAAACCTCAGAGCCCAACCCCAGTGACACACTTCCTTTGATGCCACACTGATTTAAACAAGACCATACCTCCCAATAGTACCACTCCCTCCCTATGAGCTTATGGGGGCCATTTTCATCCAAACCACCACACACTACAACCACTAACAAAGCCAAAAGAAAGGAAATGGGACAGAGAAAACAAAAAATTAGTTATAAAGCATTGTAAATAAATCAATACCAATAAAATGCAAATGAAAGACATTCAAAAACACAGAAAGAAAATAGAACAACAAAGGGACCAGACACCAAAGAAGACAAGATGCTCAGATGATCCAGCCTCATAGACTGCATCAATAACCGTTTTCTTAAATATCTGCAGCTAGCTACCTCACAGACTGTTCCATCCACAACTTCAGTAAAGCCCTGAACTTTACCACTCAAAGTTCAGCTTCAGACTACAAACTGTTCAGGACATTCAAATTTCTGCGCACGTAGAGCCTGGACAACAAATGTTACTATTAACTTGCTTAACCATTTTTCTATTTTATTTGGGCCCCGAAACAGATTTCCTGCTTCCCAAATCAGCAGGAAGCAATTTTAGGAGAGCAATGCCCCATTCCCAAAAGGTGGGGTGGGTGATTCTTTGGTCATTTGATGTGTTGTAGATGTCTTTAGGGGAATTGGTTACAAATTGTTAAATGGTCTTTTTAAGCAAGGTATAGGAGGTTAGACTCAGGGATTTCTGTCTTTTTCTTTTCTCCATCCTTCTTTCTCTCTTATATAGGAGGAGAAAATTTGAAAAGAAAAAAGAAGAGAAATATGGATATATAATATAAAAATGATACAATATAAGGGTAGATTATTGAATCTTCTCTACAACTTAGAGCTATTGTTATTCTCAAAATAAGGTTATCTTTTGATACATTGGTATAGAATTATATACTGACATAAATCTGTATTAATATACCAATATATAATATATATAATATGTATATATGTTATTTTGATACACATTTGTAGAATTATGACTAATTAAATTATTTAGTAGTATTCATATTATATTGAATTAGTTTGGCAGTTGTAAATCCTTAACCCATCATTATAAATGAGCACACAGACACCACATGGATTTTAACAACACTTGGCCTGGACTGAGCAATCTTAGCCCATCTAAACTAGCTCATAATTCTATTATCCAACTATGACCCATATATACATACATCCCCTGGACTGCTATTCTCCATGCTAAGCCAATGTTCCAGGCCATGTGGAATGATGTTCTTTTCTCTAACCCATGGCATGTGTGTGTCCTCCTCCCTGCTCCAGCTGCTTGTCTTGGAGGTTTCTTCTTCCCATAAACCTCTCTGCTTCAGAAGCCTGCACCTTAATCCTGCCTACCTCTGTCTTTGCCCAATATCAGACCTCAGCATTTATTCAACCAATCAACGACAATGATTAAAAAACAAAGTAACAGACATCAAGCAGGACCAAGTAATTAACATTTAGAATACATAACATCACCCCATCACACATTATATGTATTTCAACTCTTATATGAGGTATTGTGCCTATACAACTCATTTAAAAGTACAGGTTTACTTCTAATCCTTTTATGTGTTGCTATCACAATCTATTTAGGAGTCTGGGTAATACAGGTTGATGGCTAGCCAGTCAAGCTCCTGGTCATGTCAAATACTAGTCTCAATTTACCACAAAATAGGCTTACTAGGTTAAACAGATAGTAAATAGTTAATAACATAGTTTGTCTTTTCAGACATTATATAGATAGATAGATAGATAGATAGATAGATAGATAGATAGATAGATAGACAGACTGACCGATATCTTCAAAACCTTCAGCGGCTTACAGAAAATGGCATTTAAAGATGTTTTTATTATTTTAATAATTCTTTGACTTGAAATAGTCAGCTCCTGAAAGCTCCCATTTGACTTGGAAGGAGACGATGAACATCAAAAATCTTCATCAGGAGATAATTCCCACTGAGCAGAAATGCCCCTACTCTCTCAACAGACTATATACAGTCCAAAGATGGACCAGAGCTTAAATGCAGGTAAGTTAATGGCCAGATTCTTCAAAAGCAGAATGGGAAAATCCTTCTTATTTCCTGCTGCATAATTAGTCTGTGAGATATGCTTGGCCAAAAGGCTGAAGATGATGCTCCAGCAGTACTGAGATGTTTTGGACTGTCTAGGCAACAAACTGTCATTTTTACATTCTGGAAGCTGCTCTCATGTACTTCCTACTTACTCAAGTAATAATTTTATCCCTTCTTAAGTCTTTGATGGGCTTGAAGACATAATAGATATAAATTTTCAATTGAACTTGAGTTTTTTAGAATTTAAAAAATATTTTCAAATCTAAATAAAATCTTTAGGTTTATAAATATAGGATATGATAGAAAATATTTAGATTCACAACTTTAGACACACCAAGATAGATGATTTTTTTCTTCAAGGTTGCCTGATAAAAATGGGCTGAACATTATAAATATAGCTTTTATATATGATTTTCCTGATTTCATGTTGGTTCTTACTGCATATAGTTTAAAAAAATAACTTTTTCATTAGACAAAAAGAGGGAATTGATGCAGTGATCTGTTATGTATTCTAAATGTTGATTAATCTGCTCCCAGAGGCCTGCTTGCTTTGCCAGACCATAACTACACCAAGTGAAGCTGTGTTACCTTGCTTGCTAACCATTGTCTCTGATTGACTGAATAAGTGCTGAGGCCTGAGACTGGGTAGAAGAGAGGTAGGTGGTGGTAAGATGTGCAGACTTGAGGAGCAAAGAAGATCATGGGAAGCAGAAGCCAGATTAGGAGGAGAGACACACTGGGTTAAAGATGGAAGAACATCATGCCATATGGCCTGGAACATCGGCATAGCATGGAGAATAACAGTCCAAAGGGATGTATGTATATATGGAGTTTTATCTGGGGAATAGAATTATAAGCTAGAGTAGATGGGCCAAGACTGCACAATCCAGGCTAAGGCTTGTTAAAACCCATCTAGTGTCTGAGTGTGATCATTTATAATGGCTGGTTAAGAATTAACACTGCCGACCAATTAACTATAATTAAAATACTGGTAAATAATTACAATGCAGATGAAAGACATTTAAAAAAAACAGAAAAAAAGAACAGAACAAAACCAAAAACAAAAAACAGAACAACAACAAAAGGTACATATCTTTTTAAAAGATGGGGTAGGGAGGACATAGAATCCAAATTTTAAAGCTACATTGTGTAGAATTGGCCAGTTACTTAATCCTGCCTGAGCTTTCTCAGCTCTAATAGTTCCACAATACACTACCTGGAAGGACTACTCATAAAGTTAGTATGTACAAACATAAAATATGAAGATTTAAATGGTGCTATATCTTCCAGTAAATCAACAGAAAAGTTCTGTTCAAACTGCTGTACTTTCCAGGGGGTGTGGGTGACCATATCAAGCGTTTCATTATTATCTAAATAATAATGTAAATATTATTCATTATTAAATACTTATTAAATTAATAATAATTTAAATATTATTATTTAAATAACAACAACCCAAGTGGCTCATGTTCTAAACTTCAGGTCTCCAGCTACAGGAATGACATCTGAGGTTCTAAAAACTTTAAGCCTTTGGGGAATTGATATACCTTGTCTTGTCCCTTTCCAGTATTCTCTTGTTTGCTTCTTGTCTATCATGATACTGCTCTGCTCTACCCTCTAGTCCCCTCCATAATGGACTGACACCTCTGAAGTGGATAGCTAAAATACTCTCTCCTTAAGTCACTCCTCTCAATTAAGTCAAGAACTGGCTAAGGAAGGCAAAATTGAGTCATACTTCTTCAAAGAAATACCTAGTACATATAGTCATGGGACACAGAATGTCAAAACAGACTCTGAATAAAACAATGAGCAATCTAAAAATTACATATCCAATCTGAAACTTCAAGTTGATGATGTAATCAAGTCTTCTTGTGAAAAGCACAAAATTTAAACCTGGATTTGTGCAGAATTGGCCAGCTGCTTAATCCTGCCTGAGCTTCCTCAGCTCTAATAGTTCCACAATATACTACGTGGAAGGACTACTCATAAAGTCAGTATGTACAAAGCAATTACAACACTATCTGGATTACTTTAAATGCTATATACTAGTAGTGACAGTGGCAATGTTTTGGATAGTCAAATGTAAAACTGAGGAAACATAATACACTAGATAAACTTCTGAGTTCTAAAATCAAACTGCCAGAAGTCATGTAACAATTCTGTGACAATCCCTCAGTCTTCTGTGCCTCAGCTTTCTGATCTAAAAACTGTGTTCATTGTACTGACTTAATAAGCCACTGTTAACATGCACATGTAAATACTCACATCTATATCAATCTGTGCCTAACCAATGTCGAACAAGGGTTAATAAACTTATTATGTATTTAAAGAGAATACTTCAACAATAACATCTCTGCGAATACAGTTCAAACAGACAGCTTAGCTTTGTCAGCACTCTGAATTTCCTGGCATGACTGCACATGACTTGCACTCAGCATTTTGGTTCAAGAAACTGCTTATGAGAACCCACCACATGAATTCTTGACAAGAGGCTTCCTGCTATTTTACTAGCCACTCCTAGAATCTTTTGTGATAGACCTTCCTTCTAACTCAATCACTCTCTTTGGTGATCTTAACTCAGTCTCATGATTCAATTACTCACAGATGACACAAGCTTATATATCAAACTGGGAACACTGAATTCTATACTTTCATATCCAATTGATAAAGCCAATCTGGTATCTTCACTTCATAAAAGATATGTACAAATCTGAGCTTCTGATACCACTTTAAACACTGATCTTCCTTTACACTCACATCTGTAAATGGCTATTTCCTCTGTTCTATGTACTTTCTTTGCTTCTGTGAACAAACACTAAAAAGAACACCTTAAAGGAGGAAGGCATCCTTGTGTGTGTTACAGTGCACCAGGATGGGAGGCAGCTGGTGAGACTGCATCCAGTCAGGAAGCAGAGTAAGAGGAGTAATGATATTTAACTTGTTTCCTTCCTTTTATCTCACTGGGGACCCCAGCTCATAGAATAGTGCTTCTATAGGCAGGGTGGTCTTCTTACTTCAATTAGCCTAATCCAGAAAATCCTTCAGACTTGTCTCCTCAGTAACTCTAGATATTCTGTCAAGTTGACAGTATCAATTATCAAAGGTCCATCTCCTATCAACTTGTTATACACATATTCCAATTTTAAGTGCCATGATCTCCACTCCTTCTCTCCATAGGCTCATGGCCATCTTCATAATGCAAAATCCATTCAGTACAACTTTCAAAAGTCCCCATAATCTTAGCAGTTCTAACACTTCAAAAATATAGAGGCACTTCTGAAACCCAGGCAAATATCTTAACCATGAGCCCCTATAATATGAAAATATTTGAGTTAATTCAAGCATGTAATAGCATAGACTAAAGATTCCCATTACCAAGGGAGGAATAGTGGCACAGAAAAGAAAAACTGTACCAAAGACCAAAACCTAGAGAGCAAACACCAAATCCTGAAGCTCCATGTCAGGTAAACAGCACTGGTGATGAAATCACCTGGACTTCAAAGGACTCAGGTAGCCTTGCCCCTATAGTTCTTCCTCCTACAACAAACAGAGCCCCAGTCTTGGGCTGTCTCTATTCCCTGCTTTCCTCAATGGACATCTCATTGTCCAGGCATCACCAACATTCTGGGATCTCCATTCTATCTTGGTCCTTCACAATGGTCTCTCAGGCCTCCTTGGGAAGAATCTAATCCTGCTACCTGTTGGCTTGACTCAGTGACTTTCTGGTACCATTGGACAAGACTCCATGAAGCCTTCAATCTTCTATCGTTCCTTGCTACAAAATTAGTACCTTGACAACACTGCCAAGTTCTGCTGCCAGCAAGAGAAGTCACTTAGCCCCACTGCATTGGTCTCTGGGTGTTTTCCAGATGATAACAGAGAAACATTTCCCTAGGGGTTTCTATTTAGAGAATATCTGAGTGGAAATCCAATGAAGTTGACTTCCATTAAGACACTGGATAGGTGGTGATGTGGAAGACTGGCAGGTTATGTCTCCAGGTGAAAAGGCCTAAGACAGCTTTCATACCCACAAAAAGGCAGCTTTCATACCCACAAAATAAATATACCAAAACCATTTAATATTTCAACACTCCGGCCTTAGTTGGGCAGACTCTCAACGAACTCACCTAAATTAACCCAACCACCTAAGTCCCAACCAGCCACATCCTTTGCCCAAACAAAACAATGGGACTGTTACTACAAAGAAGTAATGTCACATTGAAAAGGATGACAAAAAGTCCAACACTGAATAAAGGTTTATGTCATAAGCTATTAATGGAGATAGACTACTTTAAAAATACTGGGTTATACATTCAAAGAGGAGCTAACACCAATACTCTTCAAACTCTTTCACCAAATAGAAGCAGAAAGAACACCTCCAAATTAATTCTATGAGGCCACAGTCACCCTGATTCCTAAACCACAAAAAGACCCAACAAAGAAAGAAAACTTCAGACCAATTTCCCTCATGAACATAGACGCAAAAATACTTAATAAAATACTAGCAAACTGAATTCAAGAACACATCAAAAGTATCATACACCATGATCAAGTGGGCTTCATCCCAGGAATGCAGGGATGGTTCAACATACGAAAGTCTATCAACGTAATTCACCATATAAACAAGATGAAAGAAAAACACATGATAATCTCGCTAGATGCAGAAAAAGCATTTGACAAAATCCAACACCCCTTCATGCTAAAAGTTCTGGAGAGAACTGGCATAAAAGGACCGAACCTAGAAATAATAGAGGCAATATACATCAAGCCAGTGGCCAACATAAAATTAAATGGAGAGAAACTTGAAGCATTTCCTCTAAACTCAGGGACAAGAAAAGGATGCCCACTTTCACCATATCTCTTCAATATAGTATTTGAAGTTCTTGCTAGAGCAATAAGACAACTAAAGGAGATCAAGGGGATACAAATTGGAAACGAAGAAGTCAAACTATCCCTATTTGCCGACGATATGATAGTATACATAAGCGACCCCAAAAATTCCACCAGAGAACTCTTACAGCTGATAAACACCTTCAGCAAAGTGGCTGGATACAAAATTAATTAAAAAAAATCAGAAGCCCTTCTTTATACAACAAACAAATGTACCAAGAAAGAAATAAGGGAAACAACCCCCTTCACAATAGCCACAAACAATATAAAATACCTGGGGGTAACTCTAACCAAGCAAGTAAAGGACCTGTACAACAAGAACTTCAAGCCCTTGAAGAAAGAAATGGAAGAGGCCTTTGGAAGATGGAAAGATCTCCCATACTCATGGATAGTTAGGATCAACATAATAAAAATGGCCATCCTACCAAAAGCAATATATAGATACAATGCAATTCCTATCAAAATACCAACACAATTCTTTATAGACCTGGAAAGAGCTATTCTCAAATTCATATGGAACAATAAAAAACCCAGAATAGCTAAATCAATCCTGCACAATAAAAAAACATCTGTAGGTATCACCATCCCAGATTTCAAGCTGTACTACAGAGCGATAGTAGTAAAAACAGCATGGTATTGGTGTAGAAATAGACCAGTAGATCAATGGAATCGAATTGAAGACCCAGAAATGGACCCAAACACCTATGGCCACCAATTTTTGACAAAGAAGCCAATATGGCACAATGGAAGAAGGACAGCATCTTCAACAAATGGTGCTGATCCAACTGGATGTCCACTTGTAAAAGAATGAAATTAGACCCATACTTGTCACCTTGTACAAAACTTAAGTCCAAGTGGATCTAACCTTAACAAAAGGCCAGTCACACTAAATCTACTAAAAGAAAAAGTGGGAAAAACCCTCGAACTCATTGGCACAGGTGACAACTTCCTGAACAGAACACCAACAGCTCAGGACCTGAGACCAACAATCAATAAATGGGACCTCATGAATCTGAAAAGCTTCTGTTAGGCAAAAGACACTGTCATTCGAACAAAACGGCAGCCTACAGACTGGAAAAAAATCTTCACCAACCCCACATCTGACAGAGGGCTAATATCCAAAATCTACAAAGAACTCAAGAAATTAAATGCCAAGAAACCAAATTATCCAATCAAAAATTGGGGGACGGAGCTAAATAGAGAATTCACAAAGGAGGAATCCCTAATGGCCGAGAGACACCTGAAGAAATGTTCAACATCCTTATCATCAGAGAAATACAACTTAAGACGACTCTGAGATTCCATCTCACACCTGTCAGAATGGCTAAGATCAAAAGCTCAAATGACAGCATATTCTGGTAAGGGTGTGGAGAAAGGGGAACCCTCATACATTGCTGGTGGGAATGAAGGCTTGTGCAACCACTATGGAGGTCAGTCTGGCAATATCTTAGAAAACTTGAAATAGCTTTGCCTCAGGACCCAGCCATACAGCTTCTGGGTATACATCCAAATGACTCCTCACGGAATCATAGGGAAGTTTCCTCATCTATGTTCACAGCAGCCTTATTTGTAATAGCTAGAAACTGGAAACAACCCAGATGTCCATCAACTGAAGAATGAATTAAAAAACTGTGGTACACAATGGAATATTACTCAGCTATCAGAAACAATGAAATTATGCAATTTCAGCCAAATGGATGGAACTAGAGAAGCTCATCCTGGGTGAGCTAACCCAGACTCAGAAGGATGCACATGGCATCTATTCACTTATAGTAGGATTTTAGCTATATAGTACAGGATATATATACTACAACCAACGCACCAAAGGGAACATGGACATAGACTTTTTATTTATTTTTTTTTTGTTTTGTTTTGTTTTCGTTTGTTGGTTTGTTTTTTAGTTTTCCCTCCCTGGCAATGAGACATTTTTCACTGGTGTTGCTGCCTTGTAGGCTCCCAGTGTATGAGGAGGCTCTTGGCCCTCATATGACTTCTGAATTGGGGTGAGAGACTGTTATGTAGGGACACTCCACTCCAGACGAGTGGGATAGAAGGGTTAGGGGGTAGAGGGTGGGCGGATGGGGCTGGGAAAGGGGGAAAGAGGACAATATGATGGAAATGTAACCTGAAGCAATAAATAAATAAATTTATTTATTAATAAAAAAAGAAAAAATGGAGGAATTAAAAAAAATACTGGATTAATTCCAATCCTTTTGTGGACTGTTATGTCAATCTATTTTAGAAAATTAAGTAATGCAGATTAATGGATGTCTAAATAGTATGGGAAACTGCTATGCTATGGGACTGCACTATAAAGGGGGGAGGGTCAAGGAGTTCCTAGTTTTTTTACAAACTATGTTTACATGTTTTCACAGTCAAACAGAGAGTAAATAACTAAAAGTAAGATCCACTCACAACAATGGACAGGTCATCAAGACAGAAACCAAACAGAGAAATAATGAGTCTAACAGAGGTCATGAACCACATGGACCTAACAGATTATCTACAGAACGTTTCACCCAAATACAAAAGAATACACCTCTTCTCAGCACTGCACGGAACTTTTTCCAAAATTGAACATATATTCAGACACAAAGCAAGCCTCAATAGATACAAGAAAATTGAAATAGCCCCTTGTATCTTATCAGACCACCATGGAATAAAGCTGGACTTCAACAGCAACAGAAATAACAGAAAGCCTACACACTCATGGAAACTGAACAACTCTTTACTGGATGTCTACTGGGTCAGGGAAGAAATAAAGAAGGAAATCAAAGACTTCTTAAAATCCAGCAAAAATGAAGGCACAACATACCCAAACCTATGGGACACAATGAAAGTTGTGCTACAGGGAAAGTTCATAGCACAAAATGCCTTCAAAAACAAAACTGTGACAGCTCATATTAGCGAATTAACAGCTGGAAGAACTGGGGAAAAAAAAAAAAAAAGAAGCAAACACTCCCAAAAGGAGAAGACAGGAAATCATCAAACTTAGGGTTGAAATCAAAACGTAGAAACAAAAAGAACAATACAAAGAATTAACGAAACCAAGAGTTGGTTCTTTGAGAAAATCAACAAAATACACAAAACCTTATTAGCCAAATTAACTAAAAAGCAGAGGGAAAAAACCCAAATCAACAAAATCCAAAATGAAAAAGGAGAAGAAAACAACAGACATTGAGGAAATCCAGAGAATCTTTAGGTCCTACTTTAAAAATCTATACTCTACCAAATTTGAAAACCTAAGTGAAATGGACAGTTTTCTTGATAGACTCTACCTTCCAAAGTTAAATCAAGATCAGGTTAACAGATTAAACAGCCCTACAGCCCCTAATGAAATAGAAACAGTCATTAAAAATCTCCCAACCAAAAAAAAAGTCCATGGCCAGATGGTTTCAGCACAGAATTCTACCAGACCTTCAAAGAAGAGCTAATACCAATACCCTTCAAACTCTTCCACAAAATAGAATCAGCAGGAACACTGCCAAACTCATTCTATGAGGCCACAGTCACCCTGATTCTTAAACCACACAAAGACAAAACAAAGAAAGAGAACTTCAGACCAATTTCCCTCATGAACATAGATGCAAAAATACTTAATAAAATACTGGCAAACTGAATCCAAGAACACATCAAAAGTATCATACACCTTCAGCAAAGCCTACTGGCATGCGAGGAATCAAGAGGGCGTTCTGGATCTAAGAAGATGCTTTTAAAATTGTGATGCAAATTAGTATGAAAGCTGAGTTAGAGAACTTTAAACTCATGGAGATGGTTAGATAGTAGAATGTTAAAGTCAGGGGCCAAATACATATGGACTGGACATTGAGGATGTATGCTAAGCCATATAACTCTCAGAATTGTGGCCTATTTATTTCAGTTGTTTTGTACTGTATTTATTGTTATAAGAGAAAGAACCATTTGTTGGACTGAAAAAAAAAAGAATTATGTATTCTTGGGGAAGGATGAGAGGGTAGGAGGGTGGGGCTGGGAGGGGTGGAGGGAGAGGGCTGTGATGGAGATGTAACTTGAAATAATAAATAAACATTAAAAAAAAAAGTATCATACACCATGATCAAGTAGGCTTCATTCCAGGAATGCAGGGATGGTTCAACATACCAACAAAATCCATCAATGTAATTCACCATATAAACAAGCTGAAAGAAAAAAAACCACATGATCATCTTGCTAGATGCTGAAAAAGCATTTGACAAAATCCAACACCATTTCATGCTAAAAGTCCTGGAGAGAACAGGCATACAAGGACCATGTCTAGAAATAATAAAGGCGATATATAGCAAGCCAGTAGCTAACATCAAATTAAATGGAGAGAAACTTGAAGTACTTCCTCTAAACTCAGGGACAAGACAAGGATGCCCACTTTTGCCATTATCTCTTCAACATAGTACTTGAAGTTTTTGCTAGAGCTATAAGACAGCTAAAGGAGATCAAGGGGATACTAATTGGAAATAAAGAAGTCCAATTATCCCTATTTGCAGATGATATTATAGTATACATAAGCAACCCCCAACATTCCACCAAAGAACTCTTACAGCTGATAAACACCTTCAGCAAAGTGGCTGGATACAAAATTAATTTAAAAAACTCAGAAGCCCTCTTTATACAACAAATAAAGGAGCTGAGAAAGAAATTAGGGAAACAACACCCTTCACAATAGCTACAAACAATATAAAATACCTGGGGGTAACTCTAACCAAGCAACTGAAAGACCTGTACGACAAGAACTTCAGTCCTTTAAGAAAGAAACTGAAGAGGCCTTCAGAAGATGGAAAGATCTGCCATGCTCATGGATAGGTAGGATCTAATAAAAATGGCCATCCTGACAAAAGCAAAATACAAATTCAATGCAATTCCTATCAAAATAGCACCACAATTCTTTATAGACCTGTAAAAAGCAATTCTCAACTTCATATGGAATAAATAAAAATAAAAAGAACAAAACCCAGAATAGCTAAATCAATCCTGTACAATAAAAAAAAAACATCTGGAGGTATCATCATCCCAGATTTCAAGCGGTACTACAGAGCAATAGTAATAAAAAGAACATGCTACTGATATGGAAACAGACCAGTGGATCAATGGAATCGAATTGAAGACCCAGAAATGAACCCACACACCTATGGTCACTTAATTTTTGACAAAGAAGCCAAAACCGTACAGTGGAAAATGGACAGCATCTTCAACAAATGGTGCTGGTCCAACTGGTTGTCCACATGTAAAAGAATGAAATTAAACCCATACTTATCACCTTGTACAAAACTTAAGTCCAAGTGGATCAAAGACCTTAACATAAGGCTGGTCACACCAATCTACTAGAAGACAAAGTGGGGAAAACTCTCGAACTCATCAGCACAGGTGACAACTTCCTGAACAGAACACAAACAGCTCAGGATCTAAGATAACAATCAATAAATGGGACCTCATGAAACTTAAAAGCTTCTGTTAGGCAAAAGACACTGTCATTGGAACAAAACGGCAGTCTACAATTGGGAAAAAATTTTCACCACCCCACATCTGACAGAGGGCTAATATCCAAATTTTACAAAGAACTCAAGAAATTAAATGCCAAGAAGCCAAATAATCCAATCAAAAAATGGAGAACAGAGCTAAAGAGAGAATTCAAAAAGGAGGAATCCCTAATGGCTGAGAGACACTTGAAGAAATGCTCAGCATCCTTAACCATCAGAGAAATGCAACTCAAGACAACTCTGAGATTCCATCTCACACCTGTCAGAATGGCTAGGATCAAAAACTCAAATGACAGCACCTGCTGGAGAGGGTGTGGAGAAAGGGGAACTCTCCTCCATTGCTGTTGGGAGTGCAGGCTTGTGCAACCAGTATGGAGGTCAGTCTGGCGATATTTTAGAAAACTTGGAATAGCTCTTCCTCAGGACTGAGCCATACCACTCCTGGGTATACATCCAAATGATTCCTCACCAAATCACAAGGACGTTTCCTTATCTATGTTCATAGCAGCCTTATTTGTAATAGCTACAAACTGTAAACAACCCAGATGTCCCTCAACTGAAGAATGGATTAAAAAACTGTGATGCATCTACACAACGGAATACTACTTAGCTATCAGAAACAATGAAATTATGCAATTTGCAGCCAAATGGATGGAACTAGAGAAGCTCATCCTGAGTGAGCTAACCCAGACTCAGAAGGATGCACATGCATCTATTCACTTGTAGTCAGATTTTAGCCATATAGTACAGGATAACTATACTACAACTAATGCACCAAAGGGAACATGAGCATAGACTTTTTTTCTTGTCTGTAAGGCACTTTGCCCTGGTGGTGCTGCCTTGTAAGCCTCTAGTTATAAGGAGGCTCTTGGCCCTCATACGGCTGCTGAACTGGGGCGGGGGACTGTTATCTAGGGACACTCCACTCCAGAGGAGTGGGATGGAAGGGATAGGGGGTAGAGGGTGGGAGGGTGGGACTGGGAAGGGTGGAAAGAGGACACTGTGATGGAGATGTAACCAGAAGTAATAAATAAATATTTAAAAATTTAAAAGATTCATAATATCTAAGATACAAAGTTAAGAGATAAAATATTACACTGTTGCAATTTTTAAGATATACAAATTGTAAGGTATAAGAATCAAAAGCTTAAACAAAATATGATGGTTCTTGGACACCTCAGATATCTGCAGAACATGATGTTTAAAAATAAAAAACTTTTTCTGCTAGACATGCCAACTCCTGGCAGCATTCCTAGTTTCCTCCAAAGAAGAGAACGGGCACAGAAGAACTCCACCTGAGACTTGCATTAAGCTAGCAACTGGGTCAGACAGCCTTTTGCCTCAACAACAGACAGCAAGCTCTCCACAGGCTGGACACAGAAGGAGTAGTCGACTCCTGGACTTTGCCAAGACAAGGTAAGCAGTCCTTCATAATTTCTACCTCACGAAAAGTCTGTCATACGTTGGTACTGGTGGTCAGATAGATGCCCCACGTACACAGAGGAACAATGATGGCTGTTAAGATAAAGGCTGTCATTTTTTTTAAATAGATTCAAAAGCTAATTGAGTTAGCTTACTCAGATGATATTTATTGTTCTCAGATCTCTGATGAGTCTAAAGGCTATAGTAATAAAAGATTTGATGCATTAACAACAGAATGAATAAAAAAATTACAAAAGTAACATACATAAAATAAAAAGCTAAAAGTTCTAAGAGCAGAGAAATACTTAACTAAGGAAAGAACTGTAGTTATACAACAACTAGTTACTGAGAAGACCCAAGACATCTTTATTGCTTGCAATCATGCACACCATACATGAAATAGACTACCATACACAGGGAGACTGCACAAATATAAAGCCCAAAAAGCTGAGCCCACTCAAGACCTTGTTGTGAGTTAACTACCACTTTTAATCATTGCTCATAACTAATAACTAGTTTTAATTTATTGAGTAATTAAAACTACTGGATATCTTTTATTAAAAGGACAAAAAGATTTATTTGACTGTTAAAGTTCCAATAAGTTGTTGGTCTAGCTCTAGTAAAACATACCAATAAATGATTAGTCACAACTTTAAGTTTTTAAATCTTCTTTGATTTAAAGATTTTTCATGCTAATAGTTCAAGGTTGTGTTTCAAGTCTCTGTCATATTACCTTTCTGAGATCTAGACATACAGCCTGAATCCACCAGCCTTGGATCAAATAGGACTCCAGATAAATATAACTGCCTGTTCTTAAAGATCCTTACTTTCCCCAATTAGTAGACAATTCTGACTTCTGTCTCTAGTTTGTGTTTGTCTCAGCAGATTCTCACCTGGCTGATAGATTCTATCCAGAGATCTCCTATGACTGCAAGCTGCTGAACCCTGGACTTCTAAAAGCTGATGTAAACCAGTCCAGCCAATATGACTGCTTCCTGTCTTCTAGATCAATTGATCAGATGCTTCTGATAGATGCCCCATTGCCCACCCTTTGATTAGCATTTCAGCCTTCCTGGGCCCTAATGATAATGCCCTAATGTCAGCTGGATGTAGTTACAGAAGAGTATACACCACCTGTTGTCCCACCTAATAGGCTGAGATGCTAGTTCAAAAAAAAAAAATTATGATTAAAACAGATTCAAAAGTAAAGGGAGGAATCCCTTTCCCAGGGGACTAGACAGGCTCGGGTGCTTCATGATTGAAGCAGTCACAAGAGAAAAGGGACCAAAATTCACTTGACCAAACTTTAGCCAGGCTTTAAAACCTGTGGGAATTTTGGGTAGGCCAGAAACTCTGGGTCAAGTTGTCCCAGAATCTATCACATACTACACCCCAGGGCTTGGAAGCGCTGTTACCAGGAGGCCAAGTTCATTCTTGGGTATGGACGGTTCCCAAACCAACAGGGAGAACAACAGAAATCACAGATTGCCAATATTCATGAGTTTGGAAATTCTCACCTTGTTTCCTAGGTTACCTATGAAAGCCAATCAAAGTACTGTTGCTTGGGCTGGAGAGATGGCTCAGCGGTTAAGAGCACTGTCTGCTCTTCCAGAGGTCATGAGTTCAATTCCCAGCAACCACATGGTGGCTCACAACCATCCATAATGAAATCTGGTGCCCTCTTCTGGCCTGCAGATATACCTGCAGACAGAACACTGTATACATAATAAATAAATCTTTAAAAAAAAAAAGTACTGTTGCTTGATGATGCTTGATTTTGCCTTGCTGAAACGCATTTAACCTGAACTAAAATTCGGTTCGGGATTTCCTCCTTCTCCTTGCATGGAGAGTGTATATGAGGTTGACCCCAGCATGCTGGCCAATAAAATCTTGCATTTTGCAACATTCTTAAGTTCCTGGTGATTCTTCAGTCACCCCACATTCAGGTTCAGAAATCCGTTTCTTGACCCTAACAGTAACATTTGTTGTCTAGTCTTTTTTTGCTCAGTAGTTTCAATTTTCTGAGCAGTTTGCAGTCCAAAGCTTGGGAAAGTGCAGAGCTATACTGAAGTCCTAGATGGTCTGTAAGGCTGAACCATCTTAGCTGGTGGTTTTGAAGTTGTTCTGGATACAAATTTTTGAGGAAACAGCTATTGAGGCAGCTTGCGATGCTGGATCATCTGGGTTATTTGTCTTGTCTTCGTTAGTGTCTGATCCCTTTCTTCAGATGTTACAGTTGTCCGGTGGTCTCTGGATTCCTTAGTTGGATGCTCTTATTCTCCTGAAAACACGGAACAAAATCCTGCCCTAACCTAGCTCTGGGGGTTACTTTTTTTTGTTAAGTTATATCCTAGGGCAAATTGTTTTTTTGGCAATAGAAAAAGTATTAATCTCAATTGCAATTGAGATCTTTTAAAAAATTCTTTTCAAAATTTGAAACTAAATATATAAGTGTGGATATTTTGAGATCATAAAGGACATTCACTTTGAATTTCAGCCTGCATTTCGAAAGCAGCTCTTAAACTTAAATCACTGTAAATCCTATGTCCCCTCCATGTTTATTGATGGGGTGATGTTATGCATTCTAAATATTAATTAACCTGCTCCCAGAAGTTCATTTGCTGTACTTCAAGTAATGCTGTGTTACCTTGCTTGTCTCTGATTGGTTAAATAAATACTGAGGCCTGAGCTTGGGCAAAGATAGAGGTAGGCAGGACTAAGGTGTGGGCTTCTGAAGCAGAGAGGTTCATGGTAGAAGAAGCCTCCAATAAAAACAGCTAGAGCAGGAAGGAGAATACAAGCCATGGGTTAAAGAAAAGAATATCATTCCATGTGGCCTGAAACATCGACATAGTGTGGAGAATAGCAGTCCACACTATAGGGTCATATTTGGGGAACAGAATTAAGGGGTAACTAAGATGGGCCAAGACTGCTCAATTTAGGCCAAGGCTTGTTAAAATCCATCAGGAAGGAGTCTCTGTGTGTTCATTATAATGGGGGGGTTTAAGGATTAGCAACCTTGAACCAATTAAACATAACCTAAATACTGGTTAATAATTTAATTATTTCATAATTAATTAATTCTACAGATCTGCCTGTCTCTGTTGGGATTAAAGGTATGGGCTAACACTGCCCTATTCAAATATTTCATCTTAGTTCCAAATTATTCCAACTCTTAGAGATTTAGAAAACAAGTTTGAACTGTAGTAATCCTTTGAATTTACTTAAAACATTTTAAGCCTCTTAACTCTGTTTTTAATATCAAACCATAAAAATATTCTTTTTATTTAAGAAAACTTTTGTCTATTCATAGTTTGAACTCAATGACTAAGCTGTCTGATGAATTATCACCTCTCTTTATTCAGATCTCTCTTGTTCAAATCTAATCTTTATCAATTTTGATGGTATCCATAGCTTGTCTTTTCCTGTGGAAACAAAGGCATAACCTCTTCCCCAACATAACACATTTCCTGGCTTCCATTCTAAGGTCAACACATCTTTAAAATATACAGGCTGATTTAATTCAGCAGTCTTTTCTATTGTCCAATGTCTCTCTGCAGCTCTTTTTCCTTTCTCATTAACATTTTAAAAACTTAAAGTTAATAAAACACTCTGGGGGTCTTTATTACCCATTTCTGTTTATTAAGCATATCTTTTAAAGTGCGATTAGATCTTTCTATAATTGCTTGTTCTGTAGGATTGTGTGGCATACCTGTAATATGCTTTATGTTGTAAAATGCAAAAAAAAAAACTTTTTCATTTTACTAGAGATATGCTGGAACATTGTTAGTCTTAATTTGTACAGATAGCCACATAATAGCCATAGCTTCTAATAAATGTGTAATTACAGAATTAGATTTCAGAACTTAAAGCAGTTGCCCATTGAAATCCTGAATATACAGCTATATTATAGTCCACATACTTTAATTTTCTAAGCTCTGCAAAATAAAATACATCCATTTGCCAAATTTCATTTTTAGTGTACCTTGTGGGTTACTTCCTGAAGGTTGGTTATACAAAGAACAAGTAGGACACTGCCTTATAATTTCCTTAGTTTGTTGCTAAGTGATAGAAGAAAATCTTTCTTCAAACCTTTGCTGTTAACATGATGTTTCTTATGAAATTCTGAAGCCTCTAACACATTTCCATCAAAAGCTGATCAATTTCACCATAACTTTGTGCTATGAGGCCCATTAGACCTGTATGGGATCTGATATGTGTTATATGCACTGGATGATCTCTATTTCTAATTACTTGTTGTAGTTTAATAAATAACAAGTTAATTCTGAATCATCTGGAATAAGTTCGGCAGTTTCAATATGTAAAACAACTCTCCACATTGTGAGTCAGTAACTATAATAAGAGATTCGATTCATGAAAAATCATATAATACCATAGGAATGGCATACAACTCTGATTTCTGAATTGAATCATAAGGGCTCTGAACCACTTTAATTATTTTTCCTGGTTTATAACCTGCCTTCCCTGATTTATTTCCATCAGTATATAATGTAGGTGCTCTAGAAATTGGTGTCCCTTTCACTGTAAGAGGGAGAATCCAATTAGTTCTTTTATAAATTGAAGTCTCTTGCTTTGGGGATATTTGTTGATAATCTCTCCTAAAAAATTACTGCAATCTCTTTGCCAATGTTCATTTTCTGTCCATAATGAAGGAATTTCAGCATTAGTAAAAAAGTACTACAATTCCTGCTAACTGACGAAGTCTCATTTTTCCTGTCAAAATCAATTCAGAAACCTTTTCTACATAGGTCTTTAATTTTTTACTCTGTGTGCTAAAAATATCCATTCTAAGATATCACCTTCTCTCTGCATACGAATCCCTATGGGAGAATGAATAGAAGGTAAAATAACGAAAATACCATCTAGCTTTGGATTCAAGCAATCCACATATGCATCCTGTAGAATTTCTTTTCTTCCAGAGTCAATTCTCGCTCAGTCTCAGCTCATAAGGTTTGAAATAAATTATTTAGCTCTTGAGAAGTTAATCTCATTGTAGGCTGTAGCCAGTTTATATCTCCCAGCAATTTTTAAAAGTCATTAAGGGTTGGTAATTGGTCTTTTCTCATTTGTACTTTCTGTAGTTGAATTTTCTGTAAACCTATCTTATATCCTAGATAACGGATAGAATCTCTTCATATTTTTTCAAGAGCAATTGTAGTCCCCAGCAAGGCAAAGTTCTCTTTACCTTATCAAACATTTTTTTTCTAAGATATAGTCAGCTAGTAAGACATCGTCCATATAATGGTAGATTTTAGAAACTTATGAAATAAGGTATAGGGTGGGAGAGTCCTGCCCTACCTATTGGGGGTACCTTTCCAAGTATTTCAATGCAGTCCAAGAGATTTCTCTTTAACAAGTATGCTTTACAAAGCATTTGCCTTGTCTAAACTTAAAAACTTGCTCAGGGCTCTTTATCTCACCACATTACATAATTCTAAATATCTTTCTGATCCATTTGTTGCCCTTTCTCACTACCGACTTGGATAAAAGTAGTGAACAATTCTACCCTGAAATTTCCTCAGCCAAATTAATCCATTACCTTTTAATTCATTTGCCATGTCAGGACATGGGGAAAATGCTCCCAGATTCTTTGGCAGATAATAACACAAAGAGCCTTTAGCCCAGTGTAATGGTAAATCTCTAACCGTCAACTTGATGAAATCTAGAATCACCTAGGAGACAAGCCTCTGCATATGTCTATGAAGATTATGTTGATTAGGTTAAAACTTGTGAAACGAAAGCCCATTGGGGGTGGACACCATCCCTAGGTCGGGATTCTAGACTGTGTTAGAAAAACAAAGAAAGCAGAGTATAAGCATTTGTTACTCTGCTTCTTGGTTGCAGATCCAATGTGACAAGTTGCCCAAAGATGCTGCCATTGTGACTTCCCCTGTAGTGGTGGACAATACCTTCAGCAAAGTAAACTCCCTTTCCCTTAAATTGTTTTTGCTTTTGGAATTTATTGCAGCAACAGAGAAAAAAAAAAAGACACCAAGTGACAAACACAGTGCTTGTTCCCCTCTGAAATCTCATGAACTGAGCCTCCATTGTCCATATTTCTTTCAGCATTCTTGTCTTCCAAATTCCCACCAGAATGGTGGATTAAGCTCTGCTTAAAACATTCTACCTTTTCTAGCCAAAATTCCAAACACTTTCACATTCCTCTCACAAATTCCAAAGGCTTACAAATCACTTGGTCAAGTTATCAAAGCAACAACCTCACTTGTAGTCACCAATTTATGGTATTAATTTCCTTTCTCAATGCTATGCCCAAATATTTAAGAAGAAACAAAAGAATATAATCAGTGAACTGTGAGGTTAGGGTATCTGCAGAGTAAGATGGTGAGAAGTTGAGGAAAAAAAAATGAATTACAATCATCTTTGAAAAACATCTTTACAGTAGGGTGATATGCTGTGTAGTATTACAAACATGTAGAAAAGAAGTCAGCATGAATTACAATAAAATGTAGAAACCTAAGAACAGATAATGATGACAATTAAAAAGGAATTAGGAATCACAAGGCAAATAATTCCAGTTCAAGGAAAAGCATATCTGCTGTGAATACCTATGGGGCTCAGAATGAGACAAAGACAAAAGATGACTAAATTTGGGACTTTTCATAAGAGAGACACTTAAATGAGGTGGGCACAAAGCAGATTTTATAAGAGAGATAAAGAAAAAAAAAGATTCCCAAGTTCCAAATCTTAGCAGTGCTAAGTGAAATATCTTCTTAAACTATTTCAACCGAAATTACTAAGTACCTAACATACATATATACTGGGATAAAATAGATTAAAACAAGTTTATATTTTCAATAAAAAGCAGGCAATTTGAAAACATTAAGTTCTATGGAGGTGGGAGAAGCAGAGGAAAGAAATCAGGAAGCACTAAAGTTGTTTTTATAGACCAATAAGGGAAGATGTCACTGAAAACGATAAACAGAAAACAAGTATAAAAGCCCAAGTTAGGTGCATGCCCTGTGTCCTGTGTGTGTCTCCTCCCATGACACTCAGCAATAGAAGTAAGCAAGGTCCTCTGACCACTGACTCAGAAATCAATATTGCAAATGAGCTTTTATTTTTTGCAAGCCCAAGACATTACTTACCTGATGAATTAGTTTCATTCATTTTAACTATTTGTTAAAAAAGAAAGAAAGAAAAAAAGAAAAGAGGAAAGAAAGAAAATTTTAAACTATAATCCACAAAAGAATAGTTTTTAACATACTTCAGGCTTTATAGCTAAGACATCTAAAATCTGCAATTCAGCTAATAAAAAACTAAAACTTAGTAGACAAAAATCTCAAAAATTTAACAGGGCATTCTGTTTCCATACCTTCCAATGGTAGCTTTGCCTTCATTTTTAACAGACTGATATATCTTTCTCTCTTCTTCTGAAAGTGTAATGTGCTGAATAAATACTTTCCTTTCTGGTAATTCCAAAACAGGTTTCCCTTTAATTTTGCTTGTTTTTGTTCTTCTAAGCGTGATATTTTTAATTAAGGATTGTAAACGCCTAGTCAAAGTAAAACAAGTAATTATATAACTCTGTTGAGCAAAAAAGAATAAAAAACAAGGGTTTGATTTATAATCTTAATAAAATTGAAAGGTTTTCTTTAATTTTTTATTTAGGCTTTTATAATCACAAGAATATTCTACAAATAAAGAATTATTACAACTTAATACCAATTATCCTATGAACTTATTTTTCCAAACCTTTTCTGGTTTTGTTGTCAACATTGACACTTTTATTTCTCAACTACCTTCTTACCAACTATACCATAACTCAATACACAATATTTGAATTCTTACTAAGCAGCTATTAAGTTTAAGGTACTTTATTAAATAGAGTACAAATATGAGTAAGATCCTATGTTCTGTACTCTAAAGTAATCCTCTTCACATGAGTTAAAAAAGATTTCAATGTAATGTAATATGAAAAGTAAAGGTATAATTGTGTAAGTCTACAGGCATTTCTACTAGCCTGACGTCAGGGGTCCTTCAAGGTCCTAATTGCTTACAGTGCGCCAGAAGAGGAAAAATGCTTTCCTTGGCTCTGTAATCTTTCCATTTTTTTTCTCATGTCAAAATTTTTTAAATGATACAGCTTATGAGTTACTATATCCCGTAATAATAAAATATACAATTTACAACAGACTAAATAGAGCATAAACAATCCTCAAGAATCATGTAGCCAGTTTTGACAACTAGGATAATGACTTAAAATTTAAATCAGTTTCACTTTAGCTCACAATAAGAAACACATTTTACTGTATCTACCCATAACATAAATAAATATTTTAATACATATTTATTGTTTTACAACAATTACATTTACATTAATACATCATACATCTTCACATGGAGAATGTACTCTGGTAATTTTTTTATCATCTCTATTATGTTCCTGTTTCTTTTTCCATGCTGACCACCACTTTTTCAATGATTGTATGACCTACCACAAGATCCCAAATCCTGTTTAGACATCACTGCTCTAGAACCACAGCAGCTAAGTATGTGGCAAATACCCATCAATGTTTTTATTACTTTGTCATTTTTTATCTGTACCTACCAAAATCGACCATATAAAATGTTCATTAAAACTTTTGCTGAGATCACTGTACACTGTGTACTATATACCACACCAAATGCCTATATAAAAAGTTATATAAGTTAACAAAATATAATGCAGAGTGAAACATCAAATGTATAGTGAATCATCAAAGGATATAGCTTTTCCTATCATTGTTCAAACTGTTGTGACAGCTTTGGGGGGTAATAGTCACACACAATGACCATAAAGCTCTGCCTTTCCTTTCACTTTTGCTAAATAGGGAAAAGGTCCACAAATCTTGTATCCCCAATCAGAACAAACATAAGTCACTAAGTTTTGAGTCAGTGACACTCAAGCTCATGTGAGTTAAGTGAAAACAATAGTGAAAGTGGTCATTGGTTTCACTGTCACTAATATATCAGCTGTCAGAAACTCACTTACCTAAGTCCTGCCTCATCTCCCGTTGTAACAGGACGCTGTATTGTTCTATGCCACCATTCTCTATCAATAAATGGCTTAAGTTTTAAAAAGGAGAGAAGAGACCACAAGTCCTTTAAAGAATTCTGGATAGGAGTACCTAAAACAAACAAACAAACCAGTAAACCATTATAACTCTTAAAAATTAAACTGATTTTGTGGTGTAAAATCAAAACTGAGACCTCACACATGCTAGGCAATAACTCTACCACTGAGTTATATATCTTTTACCAGAATATTCACCTGGTCCAAAGAGACAAACAACAGTTAAAACCAAATACTGTCCTAGGCACACATTAACTAAGGTCCTCTATATTTAACATGGCAATTGTTTGACCCACTGAGCCATCTCCTCAGTCTCGATTTCTTTTTCAAATAATTTGCATTAGTGTGTATGCTTGGGGAAGCTGCAAGCATCATGGCCAGTAGAAAAACAATCAAATCTGGGGGAAGTAAGAACGAAATTCAGGTCAGCATAACTTAGAGAGAGATTAATTTGACCATCAATAGTATTCGACACATTACAGGAACACATGCCAGGAAATTGTTCACAACCAAGATTATACTTGAGCAACAAATAGTCTGTAGTAGCTCTATTTTGTAAAACTGTGGTCACCATTAGTGTATAAAAATGGTACTGAATTTTGGATGTTGATTTTGCATCTGGCAACTTTGAATTTGAATTCATTGGTCCAGAAACCATATAAATACAGACACAACACATGTATCTGTAATCTCAAGAATTTGACAACAAGGTGAGAAGCAAAGACTGGAGACTTCCTGGAAGCTCACAGGGTCTAGTATATGCAGTAAACCCTACCAAGCAAAGGGAAAGGTAAAGACTAACAACCAAAGACACCTAATCTACACATATCCTCTAATCTACACACATACACACACACACACACACACACACACACACACACACACACACACACA
>CAJQZJ010033081.1:370992-435933 GCA_907164525.1 Lophiomys imhausi | reverse complement strand
ACACACACACACACACACACACACACACACACACACACACACACACAGAGACAACATATGTTCATGGCTTGCAAGAATCAGTACAATGGGGGCTGGTGGGGAGAAGCTTGGAGCATAAACTACAGGGCACATGTGTATACACTTTCACACACACACACACACTAAATTAATAATGCAAAAAATTTTATTTTTGGTTTTTTTGAAACAGGGTTTCTGTGTGTAGTCATGGGTATCCTGGAACCTGGTCTGTAGTCCAAGCTGGCCTCAAACTCACAGAGGTCTGCCTACCTCTCTCTGCCTCTCAAGTGCAAGGATTAAAGGTATGAGTCACCACCACCACCTGGCTAAATATGTTTCTTTTTCTATTAATCTTTATTTTTCATTTTATGTGCATTGGTGCTTTGTCTGCAAGTATGTCTTTGTTAAGGCATCCAATCCCCTGCAACTTAAGTTACAGACAGTTTTGAGCTGCCATGTGGGTGCTGGGAATTGAACCTGGATCTTTTGGAAGAGCAGCCCAGCGCTCTTAACCACTGAGGCATCTCTCCAGCCCTGTAAAATGTTTTAAATTTATATGGAATCACAAAATCCTTTAAAAAACAATACAACCTCAGATTTTAAAAAAAAGCAGGAAGTAGCACACTACCTGTCTTGAGCTATACCACAAGTTTTCAGTATTCAAAACAGAACAGTATTGTCAGACAGAGAACAATGAACAGAATGGAAAACAGAAAGAAACCCACACAACTACAGCCAACTTAGTCTTGAATAAAGGTACTAAGGCACAGCACTAATAAAACAATAAATCCTCTCAATATACTATATAGAGAAACTGGATACACCATGCAGAATAAAGAAACTAAACCAATTACAAAACAGTATTCAAAATGGATTTAAATTTTAAATGTAAAACCTGAAGTTATGAAACTACTAAGAAAATAGGTAAGGGCTGGAGAGAAGGCTCAGCAGTTGAGAGCACTGACGCAGTGATCTGTTATGTATTCTAAATGTTAATTAATTGCTCCCAGAGGCCTGCTTGCTGCTACTTTGCTTAATACCCATTGTCTCTGATTGGCTTTAATAAAATGCTGAGGCCTGTGATTGGGTAGAGAGACAGATAGGAGCAGCAGAAAGGATCATGAGAAGAAGCCAAGGGAAGGATACACATACATGGGTTAGAGCATGCAATGTGTCCTGTAACATCAGCAAAGTGTGGAGAATAACAGTCCAAGGGACATATGTATAGATGGGGTTTTATTTGGGGAATAAAATAAGCTAGAGTAGATGGGCCAAGACTGACAATCTAGGCTAAGGCTTGTTAAAAATCCATCAGGTGTCATTGTGATTATTTATAATCTTGGGTTAAGGATTAACACCAACCGCCAACCAATTAATTATAATATAAATATTGGTAATAATTTAAATACCATATTTCTACAAAGCACTAGCTACTCTTCCAAAGGATCCAAGTTCAAATCCCAGCACCCACATGGCAGTTCACAGCTGTCTGTAGTTGCCTGGCATGGTGGGTGCATGCCTTTAATTCCAGCGCTTGGAAGGCAGAGGCCAGCCTGGCCTCAGAGTGAGTTCCAGGATATCCAGGGCAACACAGAGAAACCTTTTCTTGGAAAAAAAAAGAAAACAGGTAAAATTCATACACACAGACACACACACACTCAAGTAACTATAGAAAAACAAATAATGCACTATATGTATTCTAAAAGCTAGAAATTATTTTGAATGCTTTTGCTACAAAAAATAAATGAGGAAGGAAATATAATTACCCTAACCTGAATATGATACAATGAACTCTCATAGCACATTAAGGTCCATGAAGATGCATAATGTTTATGCATCAATTAAAAAACCAACAACAACAAAAAATGATGGCTCAGCAGATAAAGACTTTGCCACAATGAGAGGACTGGAATTGTATCCACAGAATCCACATAAATGCTGGGTGTATTCAGCAACCTAATTGTAATGCCAGTGCTTTGAATGTAGATAGTATTCCCAAACCCAGATGGATAGCTAGCCTTGCAATAATGTGAGTTCTGGGTTCAACTAAGAGACCCTGCCTCAGTGAATAGGTGAAGAATGATCCAAGAACATCCAAGATAATGACATCAAGCTCCTAGACAAATGCACACACATTTGAAGGTACACCTGTACACACACACACACACACACACACACACTCACACACACACACACACACACACACACACACACACACAATTTAAAAAGAAAAACAAAAAATAAAAAAAAAACCTGAATGCTATAATTACCTGTCAACACCCATCTTCTTTCTGCCTCTAAGTTAAGTACAGCTTTTGTCTGCTGAGCATTTGGGTTTCGTATGGCATGTCCTTCATCAAGGATCACTCTTAACCACTTTATGCTATGTAATGGACTATCATCTTTAGTCTGAAATAGAGATTTCATATGAATTTTAAAAGTACAGTAAAATAACATAGTACATAAGTGTTTGTTAAATAATAGTAGTTCGGATATTTATTACCAACTGCTACAAGGTTCCTGGAACTGTTAAGTACTCCAAAGACTAAATTAGTGAACACTCACAAGACCAGAATATTATTTCCACTATTTTACAGCTAAAAACATTGAAGAACAAGATAATAAATATATTGCTCAAAGTACCAAAGAAGCAGCTAGCTCATTCTCCAAGCTAAAAAGTCTACTGAGTCATGCATACTACAGTGAACCATTTTGCATAGATTGAAACATATCATAAAGGAATTTTTCAGTGTAACAAATTATAGAACTGGAAATAGTTTTTCTAGAACACTGAGATTTTAACTATATAATATTTTCAAAATAACTTGAATTATTAAGAAAAATAAGCTCATGAGAGGCTTGATCATTTAATGACTAGCATAAACAAAAAGTTTTTTTTCCAAACTGTAAACACTAATCAATTCAATAAAAAGCTAAAATTTCCAAAACATCAAAAAGAAATTTGTGTATAAACTGTGATAAACACTAGAGAAAATCCAAATTTAAAATTTTAACCTAAGCTGGGTGTGGTGGCGCACCCCTTTAATTCTAGCACTTGGTAGGTAGAGGCAGGCGGATCTCTGTGAGTTCAATGCTAGTCTGTTCTACCAAGTCAGTCCAGTACAGCCAGGGCTACATACAGAGAAACCCTGTCTATAAAAACAACAACAACAAAAAAATTTAACCTAAAATGTTCTAAATGAAAACATTTCCAGAGTACTATCTCAAGAAGGCACAAAGCCCTTCTTTACAACACATCATTTTATAAACAGTCTTAAGTATTTTCAAAGACAGATAGTGAAGAGTATATACCATAAATTTTAGAATAATTTAGAAACATGAAGCACAGAAATTGAATTCAACCTTAAAAAATCAATTAAATTCAATCTAAAAAAAAAAAAAAGCAATTAGCTGGGTGTGGTGATGCACGCCTTTAATCCCAGCACTGGGGAGGCAGAGGCAGGCAGAGCTCTGTGAGTTCAAGGCTAGCCTGGTCTACAAAGTGAGTCCAGGATAGCCAGGGCTACACAGAGAAGCCCTGTCTCAAAAAACAACTATAACAAAAAAGCAATTAAATTCAACCTTAAAATATCTCTAGGTTCAGTGGTTAGGAATGCTTATTGCTCTTGCAGAAGACTCTAATTCTGTTCCTGGCATTCACATCATGTGACTCACAAGTAATTCTAGCTATAGGGGCCTCCAAAGGCAACAGCACACACCACCACACACACAACTAAAAAATAATATTTTTAAAGGCTCTTATGTATGTGCATACTTACGCCATAATCATGAGTTAAAATATGATAAGTGGTCAAAATAATATCCTGTTTTGAAAGGAAAGCTGGATCTCTAATGCGATCAGGACCATAATAAACATAAAAATTGAAGTGCGCTTCAGCTTTTATATGTTGTCCAAATTGGTCCTAAAAGAAAATTACAAATACTTTAATAAGAAGCAAATAAGTATGAAACTTACAGTGCATATCAAAGAGCTTGCTGACAGGAGTATCATAAGTCAATTTTCGTACAATCTAAAACTAAAGTATAACAATGATAACTACACTAATAAGTATCAATTTGTGTCATATCATAAAACTGACATATAAAACACATTATATAAGTTTGCTCTATCCTACCAATAAGCAGTCATTTCATATTTTTCTATTGAGTAAAGTTATCACTATGTAGCCCAAAACACATCATGTCCACTATTACTATGTAGTCTCAAACTCATCAACTTTCATGCCTTTGCCTCTCAAGCACTGGGATTACAGGTTTATCTAGCAAGTCTTCATTTTTAAGTTAAAAACTCCACCAAGTTTCTTTATAAACAACAGACTCAGATGATTTTGATCAAGGAAAAACAAATTAAAAAAAAAAAAAAGACTAGACTAGAGAGAAGATGCCATGGAGAAAAAAGCTGCCAAATTTGTAGGTGAGAACTGAAGCCCTGAGACCAGAATAGCAGAAGGTAGAATAGAATGGAAAGGACAGGATGAAAGAGCAATGCTAACAAGAGCAAAGCCTGGGACTTGGGACTCAAGTATGAGACATGAGGTAAAGAGAGACCTCAGTGATGTCCTTATATTTCAGATGACTGACTGCCTGGAAGAACTGAGTGATAAAGGTATAAAAAAATAACCCAAAGAGGGGGGAAGAAATAAGAAAGAGAATATTTGTGATTTTTAGTCATTATAGACCAGTGATTCTCAACTTTCCTAATGCTACAACCATTTAATGTAGTTCGTCATGTTATAACCCCCAACTATAAAATTATTTTTTGCTACTTCATAACTATTTTTGAAGATAGAGGTTTGCCAAAGGGGTTGCAATCTATAGGTTGAGAACCATTGCTGTAGACTTTCTAGTACACCACAGAACATAAACGCTGGCCTACAGGTACAAGTAAGAGTAATGTGTATGCATTTTAAATTCAAAGACAGACAACACATACACCCAGGAATAAGTCTTAAGTATCTTCATTTTAATGAGAACATATACAAAGAAAAACCATAGTTAGGGATCCAGCCTGCTAACACTGAAGAATCACTCTATGCTTTTAATGGAGGAATGAGATATCTGAGATGTTAGAGAATTCCAGTAATGAAAAAAGTAAAGCAAAGATGGCTGCACTCTGATAATTCTTGGGTCTTCCTGAGTAAATGAAGATCTCAAAATGTAAAAATTTTCAAAATTAACTTTTTTTTCCTTTTAAGATCACCATGTAACCAAGCTGGCCTCAAAACTCTCAAGCTCCCGGGAGTAATTTTATATGAACCAGAAGCAAAGCAAAGCAATGGTGGTCAGAAAGCCACAAAAACAAAACATAGAGGATGAAACCCAGAAGACAAAGAGTAGCAGAGTTCAGGAAATAAATGAGGTGAACTGCTCACCTGTAACTCACAAACACTTTTCATACAGAGTTACTCTAGATGATGTAAAAAAAAATTATACAAAATACTCCCCAAAGTAGTAGAAAAAGACTGGAGGTCATGGAACATACAACACTGAGGTCCAATGTTTTCACAAAGTAGGTTGGAAAAAAAATACACATAAAATAGAAAAGACAAAAAATAAAAAACTTAGGGGAAAAAATCTGAAGTAAAAATAAAAACATAATCTGATAGAGAAGAAATTCACTATGAGGAATTAATTAAAAATTCTCAATCAAATGTAGCAATGAAATGGAAGAATAAGATGTAGAATCAAAGAAAATTAACATTTGTGGAGGAGGAACAACAGATACTGTCTCTAGACACTCTATGTTTACCATGTAGACTATCAACAGAGGATGACATAGGTGTTTTGAAATGCAGTTAAACAAATTCTCTTATTATCTAAAACTACCTAATGGTGTTTGTAGAATTGGTATTTAATATCTTATTCCATTAACTTGATTATTTTTCTTATTTGCAAACAAATAGGGGGGCTGGAGAAATGGCTCAACAGTTAAGTGCACCTGGCTACTGTTGCTGTGAATCTGAGTTTAGTTCCCAGCAACTACACAGCATTTCACATCAGTCTGTAACTTCCGTTCCAGAGGATACAATGCCTTCTTATGGTATTCATGAGCACCCTTGAGTACGTGAACATACAGACATATATGCACACATACACACACACAAAGTGTAAAAATACAAATCTTTTAAAAAAAGGAAAAACAGGTTCCAATCTACTCCTGTGAATGTTAGGTGATTAACTTGGAAGGTAGAAACAGAGTATATTATTGAGAGAATGAAATACTGTTTATCAGGAGCCTCTATATCAGCAGTTCTTGACCTCTTTGGGAATTGAAGAACGATTTCACAGGGGTTGCCTAAGACCATTGGAGAGCACAGATATTTATATTATGATTCATAACAGTAGCAAAATTATAGTCATGAAGTAGCAACAAAAATAACATATGGTTAGGTCACTACAACATGAGGAACTGTTGTGGTCACAGCCTTAGGAAGGTTGAGAACCAGTGCTCTATATCTTCAAATGTCTATTATGCCTTTAAATTTTTGCATAATTATTTGCTAAGGTTTCTTTTCTAAGTTTATATTACTTTAAGTTTTTAAATATAAAAATATAATAAGATACTGGTTACCAATTACATATTTATTTAGTCATCTATTTTATTTATTTATTTACTTACTTTTTGTATATAGTGCTGGCCGTGCTGGCCAAGCAATCGACCACAGATCTATGCCCCTTAAATAACCATTTTAAAAATACATCTCCACATACCAAACCTTTAGAAACTCACGATTATACTGCTTATATCTATTATCAGTATTTTTAAGTTTGACCTTGAACTGACTGACGTTCAACCATGTACTTATGGCCCTTGCCAAGGCAAACCACACATCTAAAGACAGTAGTTTTACTGGAATGCCTCAGGAGCGAAAAATGATACATGAGTCAAGAGAAGAAGAGTCAAGAGATGTCATGGCATAGAGGGAAAAATAAGATAATATGAAGAAGAAATGTATTAAAAGTCAATGCCTAAAATCCAATCAAAAAGAAATATTAAAACCAGACAAAAAGATGAACATAAAGTCAAAAACAGGATAGTAGGTATGATGAGTCACTAGTATCTCTCCCAATACAACTCTGACAGCTGAAAGCAGAAGCCGGCTTAGTAAGAGCATAAGGAAGAAGTTAACAACCAAGAGCTACAACAGAAAAGGAGTGCAGAAGAACAACAACTTCAGTGTGAAACGTAATTAAAAGGAAGTATTTAAAATGAGGATCTGAATATTTTTCATGAAAAATCCAGTGTGATCAGACTGAATAACCAACAGAAAGTGGGGGGGAATAGAAAAAGAAAATGGTAAAAATGAAGTAAGAAATAAAAATTAAGGCAATAGTTTTATGAAGAATAAGACTTCCTCTTCCTGAGATAGGACACACCAGCAAGAGAAAGATATTCTTGAAGAAGGCAAAAATGAAAGCTCGCATCAAGTGGTCTTTCTGTTCAAATGCTTTCAAAATAATCATATTTCATTATAAAATAAAACTTGAGGTTCAGATTAGAAATGACATAAAAGGAGGCTCCTTCTTATACATAACATATAAAAGAGATCCCATTCCAATACAATGGAATGTTCTTTAAAAATGTTCTTAAAAAAGAAGAACAATCTGCATGTGTGTTGGGGGAAGCATACTTTTCTGACTGGTAGCCTTAAAACAATCAACTACAGGGTCAAAATGTTGGTAACCACATTCAAGCTCTCTTGTGTACTTGGCTGGATGGCATTAGTCAAGTAATTTAACCTATTTCAATTTGGTCAGCTGTGAACGGAGAATGGTTAAATGAATAAATATGAAAATATTTAATTGATTAAATATGAAAAATCTACAAAAAGAAATCAAGGACAAATCAAGCAGACAGAAGTAAATGTAACATTGTGCATTGTTATATACTATAAGTTACTATTAAGGGAATTCTCACAATTCCAAAACTCAGTATCTGAGTTAAATTTTAAATTTGTCCCTCTTAAGGGGAACAAAAATGCCAGAAACAGAGGTACAAATCAAATCCTGTATTAGCAATTAGTAAGGTAATATAAGCCTTCAAAGAAAAAGTACTTCAGTTTAACAAATATAATTTATTTAACAAATAGAAAACGAAGGTCACATATATTTTTAACAACGTTCTCTTACAGACAAATATGACAATATACCATTTTAAACTGAAAGGTTTAGACTTACAATCCAATTGCTCAGCACAGAAAGTGGACAGATGATCAGTGTTGTTCTTGCCCTCTCTCCAGTGTCACATTTCTTTGAGCCCTCCATCACAGATGCGCCTAAAAGAACAAGGTATTGATGGACTTTACCTGCTTTTTTAAAAATCTTGAAATATATATCTCAATAAGGTCCTATCAATCATCATCTATAAGGCCCAAGGAAAGGCTCATGGAAGTTTTTGTCAAGGATGCAAAAACTGTTGAGGCTTGAAAGTGTGTGGCAGGGTCAGACTTCCTTCAGGGAGGTCAGGGATGCTTTGAAATCTAGAAGAATTAAAAAACAGGAAATGGACAGGAGGTGTATGTGTGTGCGTGCTTACCTTTAATCCCAGCACTCAGGAGGCAGAGGCAAGTGGGTCTCTGTGAGTTTGAGGCCACCCTGCTCTACAGAAGGAACTCCAGCAAGGCCAAGGCTACTTGGCTTGAAAAAAAAAACAAAAAACAAAAAAACAGGAAGTGGACTGTTTCCAGACTTTCTCACTCCATAAAACCAAAAATTAAATAGTGGTTATTTATCAGGAAGAATAAGAGCACTATAAGTAGACAATGGGGGTAGTCTTGCCTTTTTCAGTTAAATTTTTCTAGAAACAGCCTCAAGGACACAACCAGGAGTGTTTCTATGTTCATTCTAAACCCAACCAAACTGACAAAGAAAATTAACTATAACAATTCTGTCTCTTGTCAATATCACACACAAGCATATCACTTTAAGTTGTAACATTCCACACCTGGTCCCTGAACTTTCATGTTCATCTCAAAATGTGAAATCCATTCAGTTCTTCTCTAAAAGTCCCACAGTCTTTTTGAATAGTCCCAATCAATAATTCAAAGGCTCCTCTGAAACTCAGGGCAATTTCTTACCTACAGCTTTCCTTGCAAACATCCTAAGGTTCTAGCATCCCCAACATCTTGGAGTTTTGACTCCAAGCCATGCCTTCCCACCTTTGTGCAATGGCGTCCCAGACCTCCCTGAAGGAAGTCTGACCCTGCCACCCACTTTTAAGCCTCAACAGTTTTTGCAACCTTGACCCAAACTTCCATGAGCCTTTCCTTGTGCATCTTGCATGCCTAAAAAGTCAGCACCATATGAACAAGTTCTGTACCCAGTTCAAAATGTAGTCTGGCCCCTTGGACCAAAGCTGCAACCACTTCTGTATACCTTTAAGACTGACTCTAAGAAAACACTGTTCTAAGTGGCAACTGTGGAGCAGAAAGCTCCTTCAGTGGCATTCAGTGTCTTGGTTCTCTCCTTTCAAATTCATCTGCACCACTATAAGCTGGATTCTTCAATGGGTAAGGTCTTGCCTTCTGTGTACTTCTCCTAACTCAGTGCAGATGCAAGGTTCCTCTTTAATGTTGTTAATCTCTGTAACAATTATAGTTGCTATCTCCATAGCTCCCCTGTCCTCAACTATAAACTCTCATCCTCCTTCCTTGCTAAGTTGCACATCTTCCTTACCTTTCTGCCCCACTTACAATTTTCTCTGTCAACCTGAGTAGGAGCAGTAACCATAACACAGCCTAAATGCTATTCTGTATTGAAATTCCTGTGCCAAATAATCAGCCAACCGATGCTTTTTAATTCATCCCCACTGAAATGCTCAAGATATTAACAGAATTAAACAGGTTCTTTGCTAGAATATAATATGAAAGGCCTCTAGCCCAAGAAAGTCCTGTGAAATATCTGATTAGTCAAGTCCCCACTATCCTCACTTCTCTCAGCACTCTGACTTCCCACATTCCCATTAAAACAGGCCATTAGTCTCTTCTCTAAAGTGTATCTATAACCTGCAGTCCCAAAATCTTTCACATTCTTCCTGCAAGCCAGTGATAAATGCTTACAAACAGTCATATTTATCACAGCAACAGTACCAGTCCTCAGTATTAATTTTCTGTTAGTTGTTGGGACAAAATATCTGACAAAAGCAAGTTTAAAAAGAGAAATCAGGATTTACTATGGCTCGCAAATTGAGAATACAGCCTATTATGAAGGGGAAGTCATGGCAGCAAGAGCATGACCCCATGCTGGTCATACACCATCCACAGATTGGAAGGACAAAAAAAACTAATATTGGTGCTCAACTCACTTTCTCCTTATTGAGGCCAGGACCAGCCCATGAAATGGGACTGTCTACATACTGGGTGGATTTACTCTCTCTAATTAAATCTTTCTAGATTGATTTTTAATTGTGTCTGTGTATAAGATCTTATGCTGTACATGGAGATCAAGGCGCAGAGATACAATTCTCTCAGAGATCTAAGCTTAGATTCAATCTCTTTTCATCTCATAATCATAAGTAATGTGATACTCTTTTTAAAAAAATCAAATCTTAATCATAATAAAACTTAGGTCTTTATTTAAATTTATCCAAGTGAAGCTTTAAAACAATCATAAATGACTTTGTTCACTTACTAGAATAAAAACCTCTTCTCTTCAAGAGAGAATTCTCTCCATCATACTTTGGCCTTTCTAAAACAAATACAGTAAGAAAGGCACAGATGAGAGGTACATGGTGACACAGCTTCTTTTCTTTTCAGTATTTTGTAAACTTTTCATTGTATGATTTGATATTATTTAAATTTTTTCATTAAAAAATAGGGGGGAAAGGTAGAAAACTAGATTTACTAACCCTTTTTCAACATTCCCCTTTTTGTTGCAGAGGTGGATGAAGTAAGTACATGAGCAAATTTTATATCTTCTTTAACCTTAGATGATCCTGATAAGAAAAAAAAAAATCACTGAATCAGGCCAAGTGTGGTGGCACAGGCTTGTAGTCCCAGCACTCGGGAGGCAAAGTTAGACAGATCTCTGTGAGTTCAAGGCCAGTCTGGTCTACAAAGAGAGTTCAGGACAGCCAGAGCTCTGTTACACAGAGAAACTCTGTCTCAAAAAAAAAAAAAAAAAAAAACACTGAATCATTAAAATTCTTTACTGTGCCTCCTTAGGCCCTTTCTATATTCTGCAGTTTGAGAATTTTCACTATTAAATAAAAAATAGTATTTGGTAAACAACATTGCCATTTATGAAACTACGCATATCTCTATATTTCACGGAAATGATGTAATCATGCCCCAAAGAAGTGAAAGCAGAAACAGACAAATGTAAAGTGGTTCAGCTCTCAGTAAGGAGAGCTCTACCAGTATGAAGCTGTCAAACTTAACTTCAGTCCACTGGTGATGAGCTGTTTTCCAAATATAATACAATTTCTCAGCTAACTAGGAAGACAATGTGACTTTAATTAACAGAAAAATAAAGCATGTTTCAAACATGAAGGAAATAAATGATATTCATTCTTTAATATGTGCATAATGTGAATGCTGCCAAGAAGACACTCCAAACATTACTCTGTGTGTGTGTGTATGTGTGTAAAAAATATATTTTTATTCAAGTTGTTTTTGTGGAGAAGGGTCTTTGTGCACTGTGTTTTCATATGTTCATTTCAGTGCCCAGAGATCTGGTTACCACCCTGCCACAGGTATTGTTAACAAAAGTTGAACCATCTTCTGTATCTATGTGATGTAAGGAATACTCTCCAATGATCTCTGATTGGATAATAGAAGTTTTTGACAGTGTGTATCTGGGCATAGAGGATAGGAAGGCAGAACTTCCTGAGAGAAAAGGACTCTGGAAAGCAGAAAGGAGACAAGAGAGAAGGAGTTGCCATGCTGCGGTAGCTTGGACTAGAAACACGTGGCCAAAAGAAGTTTGCTCTGAGGACTGGCCTGATGGAGAGAAGCAGCCCAAATAGAACACATACAAGTATTATGGGGATTTTTGGCAGGGAATTAGACAAGATAGCTTAGAGGGTTGATATCTGCCTATTTGTAGTGCTTTAAGGCTTATTATAAATCTAACAGGTCTCTGTGTCTTTTATGTGAAAAATAGCTGGTTAAGGGATAACTGCCAGCATAACTTTTCCTACATTAAATAAACAGAATAATTATAATAATTTCTTTACATTATTTTAAAAGTAGTAGAAAATGACTTTTGCTTAAAGTATGCTTAAACATTATCTCTTACATTTTAACTTGAAAGTATACATCAAATTTGCATCATTTAATTCACTTAACACATATGGTAAGTTCACAAGAGGCTCAAATGTAGGAAAAAGTTCAAAAGCAGATGAATTTTATACTTATTGCTAAAATCTTTCAAGTTAGCAAGATGTCAATTAATGAGGTTTTTTTTTAAATAGTCTTTACATGCAGATTATGTAAGAACTTAGAAAATATAATATACACCTACCTTTTACTCTACTTTTGTTATCTGACTGTGCATTTTTCATCTTGCCTAAAATAAAAATAAAAATAAAAAATGTACACACTAAAAGATTAGAACAAATGCAGCATATCAAATCAATCATATTACCTTTCATTTTATGAGGCAGCTCACTTGTTTCAATTTCCTCTAAATCAGTGCTTTCAATGTACTGTACACAAATTTTTCTTCTGAAAGATTCAAAATAAAATATAATAAAACATTATTCTGAATAAATACAATACAGAAGTTGTTTAACTCTCATTTGCTTTTTAAAAAATTTTCCAAAAAAAGTATTTTATTTGTCAAGCAAAAGTCAAATCTGCTAAAAGCTTCTTGCTGTTATGACGAGACAGCTGCATTTGTAAAATCTAGTATCACTACGACTACATTTGAAAGGCATTCCTGTAGAGTTCAATGTTTAGTAGTTCAACTAAAATACTGATGTAACATTAAAACCAAAAAGAATTTGTAATATGAAAGATGGTAGATGACAACTACATGCAGACTGCTAAATTACAAGAAATAAAGCAGGGGCTGTGTCAGCCACTGTCCTGTAAGGGAAGTGGTGACAGGAAAACACTAGCTTCAATAGCAACAAAAGGAAATAATAAACACAACAGGAATGTCCAGAGTCCCAACTGGGGCATGCTCTATTCCTAAAAGAAGATAGAGAACAACTAAAAAAGACCTCAGCTTAGGACAAATGGAGCTGCAGACAGCCCTACTCTCAAGTACAAGGTAATTTATAAGGTAGAAAAAGATGGATGGAAGGAGGGCAGGGATCTATACAGCCAATTTATACAGCATCTGTACAAATCTCAGACAAAGTCCAAAGACAAAACAAAAAAATAAGTCAAACACACAGAAAGTACAACTAATACCAGACACATTGCTGAGAAGATTTACAGTTCAACCAGACAGGAATTTGACGGCACATATTCAACATTGATATTTTTTCAGAATTTAGCTGGAGTAGGTAATGAGTCACTTTAAAAGACCTATGCTGAGTTGGCAGCTTGGCAGATCTAGAGGCAAAGTTCCTCTCTGCATCACCCAGAGCAAATGCTAGGGAATTATTCTGAGTCCTGAAATGCAGAATACTTCTAACAGGGATGGGAGTTGGGAGAGGTATGATTAGGAGTGCACAGTGGTAGAAATAGGGTCTGAATCTTGGACTAGAGTAAGACTCACTAGTTCACCAGAAGTAGAATATATAATAGCAGGAGCTTAAAAGTGAAATTGGGCACCTGCCACCGGAAAGCTTGCTGATAACTCTTTCCAGTACCTACAGACTGAAAGACATTTCTATAGCCACAATGCCCAAAACAAACAGTCGCTGGATGCAAGGCAAACAGAGATCAACAAACATGGGAAGCTTAATACCAAAGTTTCTTCTATCACCATAGAACCCTAACCCAAATAGACAGAGAGAAAACATATAATAGTGTAGAGATAGGATAAGTACTTTTACTCATTCAAGTGTTGGTTCAGACATATTCTGTACCTGCATTCAGGTATGTGACCACACAGAGAAAGTCACCTATATACACACAAGTGACCTCACTGTAACAGTCTGTACCTGCATGCAGTAAATGACTGAAAATATTCTGTAAGTAAACATATACCAGAGGCAGATACTCACTGGGCCTGCACTGGCCTTGTCAACAGTCAAAAGGGGAGAGCAGTTCATGGAGCCTTATTCCTCACAACTGAATTAGTGAATACTGACAGATTTGCAAAGGAGGTTCAGTTGTGTACCTACTTATGAGCCCACCAGGTTCCAATCAACAGTTCCAAACCCATTAGCACAAAGATGGTCCAGCTTAAACTCAATGAATCACAAAATGAAATGTATGTACAGAATGTAGGAAATGGATTTGTGGGAAAGTATGGTATTAGCGGAGTGGAAGAGAGAGTATTGCAAACAAAAGTAATCAGAATGTGTTATATATGTGTATGAAACTGTCAGTGAACAATTTTAACTGTTAAAACTATTAAGATGAAAAGCAGCGCACATGCACACACACTCCTACACATACACATGTAGACACACAAGACAGGTGAACAAATATACACACACAAGAAAGAAAGGGAAAATGGAGGAGCAAGAGAAGTAGAAGTGAATCAACAGTCGCAATAGCAGCAAAAACAACAAAGAGAAAGGCTCCCAAAGGGCACAGGGTGGCCTGAGGCTGGTCACACTCCGTCAGCCTCCTTGACAGTTGCAACTGCTCTAACTGTGTGTTTCTTCAAGGCTTTCTGCTTTTTTTTTTAATAATTTATTTTTTATTTCTTCAAGTTACATCTCAATCACAATCCCCTCCCTACTCCCCCCTCCAGTCCATATGTATTTGGCACCTGACTTTAACATTCTACTATCTAACCATCTCCATGTGTTTAAAGTTCTATATCTAACTCAGCTTTCATACTAACTTGCCTCATAATTTCAAAAATAGCTTCTTAGATCCAGAACACCCTCTTGATTCCTAAACAACTCAAAATTTAACTATGAGACTCTAGCTATCTATTCTTCAACCACCTCAGAGACCTGAGAGGGATAAACATATCTGATTATATAGGAAGTGCAGGGCCTGCAGCTTCCAAAACTAAAAAGTGACATACCAGTGGCTGCCTGGACAGTTCCCATTTTCTCTCCATACATTACAGCATCAATCTTCAGCCATTTGGCCCCATTTCTCTGACAGACATTGATTGTAGAGCAGGAATTATGAAGGACTTACCTACCCTGTCTTGGCAGAGCTAGGCTGTCGACTTATCTGCTTCCAAGTTTTGTCCTTTTTGGACAGAAGTCTGTCTACAGTTGAAGCAAGGGGTTTGGCTTTCTGCTTTTAATTTAAGTAAAGCTCCTTTAACTGGAGCTACCATGTCTCCTTTAATGTTCACTCTTCTATTAGTTTTTCCTCTTATTACATGAATGCTAATCATCAGTCTTACTCAGAATATATTTCATTTCTATTATAAATAACTATATATTTGTACACAATATACCCTTGTTCTTTTATTCTGCAAAATTACTGGAGTTGCAAAGGCTTTTTAAAATTTTCTATTACTATATTTTTACTGGGAGTCTATCCATCACTTCAAAGTGTTTCTACAGTTAGTATTCCACTTTAAGAGTAATGCTGGAGACAGTAGATATTTCCTGGGCAAAACCTTGATGGGGAGGAATGGCAAAAAAAAAAACAAAACAAAACAACAACAACAAGAAAACCCTACCATAGCTTAATCCAACTGTCCTACTTGAACACTGCAAATATTTCAACTGAAAGAGTATGATCAAATCTATGACCTTGCATAAATTCTACACAGAAACACAAGTAATCCAAGAAACATGACAGCTTCAAAAATTATCAACTCCACAGCAATGGGTTCCAATAAAAGGAAATTAGATGAAGTCTAAGACAAAGCTTGCAAAACAATGATTATAAAAATGTTCAATGAAATGAAAGACATTGTGAAAAAGCTTCCAAATAAGTTCAAAGAGAATGGGAATTGTAGAATGAAATAAAGAAATCAATACAGAGCATGAAAGAGGAATTCAATGCATAGAAATACTGAAAAAAGTCAACCCAAAATTGTAGAAATAAAAACTTCAGTAAATCAAATCAAAAGCTTGCTCGAAATCTCCTCCACCAGATCTTATGGAAGACAGAGTTATTAGAGCTCGAGGAGAAAACAAACAAATCAGAACATTCAGAAAATGACAAGAAAAAAATAGTAAGAATGAAATAGAATACACAGGGTCTATGATACACCATGAAAAGACCATAGCTACAAATTATGAAAAAAGAGAAAAGAAATTCATGCTAAAGGCACAGAAAATAAAACAAAATCCTACTAGAAATTTCCCCAGTCTACAGGGAAAAATGGCCTTCCAGAGGGAGAAGACACTTAGAATACCACACAAGAGAAAGAAATCTCTCCATGTCATGTTGCAGTTAAATTACTGGGAACGGAGAACCTAGAATAAAAGCTGCAAGAGAAAAATACTAGTTCCAGATAAAATCAGATCCATAAGAATAACAGAAGACTTATAAACAAATACTCTAAAAGTCAAGAAGGCAGGGACCAGTGTGTTTGCTCTGAAAGACAGTAACTGTCCAGCCAGATTACTATATCCAGGAAAGCTATTTTTCATAATTGAAGAACTTCTCATGATGAACATAAACCAAGGGAATTAGTGACTATTAAGCCAACTTATGGAAGATATGTGAAAGAATCATACACACAAAAGAGAAAGAGTAATCCATGTAAGGTTGTAGGAAAGCAAAAATTACACTAGAAGAGTAAGGGAAGAAATAGGAAAGGGCTAAACACTACAAAAACAGTAAGATGACTAGAATTAATATACCAATAGTTTATAAATGTTAATAGACTCAGTTCCAAAGGATATAGACTTTAAGGTTGGATTTTAAAATGGAACAAATCTGCATCCTGCCACCAAGAAATAGATCTTTCTGGCAAAGAGAAAGACTGCCTTGGGGTGAAGAGAATGCAAGAGTATTGTGAGCAAACAGAACTAGAAAGCATATTTGGAAAATCTAGAAGACTTTCTCGACAGTTATGACCTACCAAACTAAAACCAATATTGAAGCAGTGATAATCTCCAGGCCTGGATAAATTCACTGCTGAATTCTACCAGATCTTTAAAACACTAACATCATCGGGGTTCACTGTTTCATGATAGGAGAAAGAATGCTACCATTTTATTATTAAATGCTTATTTTACTAAGCCAGTATTCCTCTCATACTAAAACTGAATAAAGCTGCAACAAGAAATTTACAGGTCAATCTTCCTGAGAAACATGGAAAAAAAAAAATCTTAGGAGTGGGGCATGGTGGCACACACCTTTTATTCCAGCAGTCAGAAGGCAGAGGCAAGTGGATCTCTGTGAGTTTGAGGCCAGCCTGGTCTACAGAGTGAGTGTAGGGCAGCCAGGGATACACAAAGAAACCCTATCTCGAAAAATCAAAATAAATAAAAATCTTAGATACATTTAAATAGAACACATTAATAATTCAAAGATTAAAAACCACATAATCATCTCAATAGATGGCAAAAAAAAAACCTACATGACAAAAAACCAATATATTTCCAAGATAAAGGCCCCGAAGAAACTAGGAATATATCTCTACACATATATCTCTACTACAATATAGTATATGAGAGCTTGAACATCATTGATCTAACACACACAATGTGCTGGCTAGTTTTATGTCAACTTGACACAACCTATAGTCATCTGAGAAGAGAAAACCTCAACTGAGAAAATGCCTCCATAAGATCCACCTGTAGGGCATTTTCTTAATTACTGATTGATGGAAAGGGCCCAGCCCATTGTAGGAGGAACCATCCTTAGGGCTGGTGATCCTGGGTTCTACAAGAAAGCAGGCTGAGCAAGCCATGAGGAACAAGCCAGTAAGCAACATATTCCAGGACCTCTGCGTCAGCTCCTGCCTCCAGGTTCCTGTCCTGACTTCCTTCGGTGATGAACAGTGACATGGAAGTGTAAGCCAAATGTTTGCTTTTGGTCATGGTGTTTTACCACAGCACTAATAACCCCAACTACGACAGTTACAAAGACAAGTGTGAAGCTAGGATCCATATGAAACAGAACTTATATTTATTTGGTCTGAATTACTTCACTTAGTACAGTGAAGTGAGCTGCTAGGAACATAGCTGAGGAAATGTACTTGTGGTTCGGTGTAGCATATTTTGGGTATATGCCCAAGTGTGGTATAGCTAGCTGGGTCTTGAAGTAGAACTATTTCCAATTTTCTTAGAAATCACTAGATTGATTTCCAAAGTGGTTGTACAAGTTTGCACTCTCACCAGCAATGGAGGAGTGTTCCCTTTGCTCCACATCCTCGCCAGCAATTGCAGTCACTTGAGTTTTTTTATCTTAGCCATTCTGATGGGTGTAAGACGTAATCTCAGAGTCATTTTGATTTCCATCTCCCTGATGACTGAGCATTTCCTTAAGTGCTTCTCAGCCATTAGAGATTCCTCTGTAGTGAATTCTCTGTTTAGCCAGCAACAAAGATAGACATTATCTCAAGGTAACAGACTGGAAAAAGGTTTTCCAAGCAAACAGATCCCAGCAGCAAGTGGGAGTAGCCACTCTGGTATCTAATAAAATAGACTTTCAACCTAAATTAATCAAAAGAGATAGGGAAGGACACTTCATACTTATTGAAAGAAAAATCCACCAAGATGACGTCTCAATTCTGAATAAGTATGCTTCAAATGCAAAGACACACTCATTCACAAAAGAAACATGTCTAAAGCTTAAATCACACATCAGTCCCCACATAGTAGTAGTGGGAGACTTCAACACCCCACTCTCACAAATGGACGGATCGAGACAGAAACCAAACAGAGAAGTAATGGAACTAATAGACTTCATGAATCAAATAAACTTAACAGATATCTACAGAACATTTCATCCAAACACAAAAGAATAAACATTCTTCTCAGCACCTTATGGAATCTTCTCTAAAATTGATTATACATTTGGCCACAAAGCAAGCCTCAACAGATACAAATTGAAATAACCCCTTGTATCTTATTATATCACCATGGATTAAAGCTGGGCTTCAACAACAACTGAAACAACAGAAAGCCTGCAAACTCAGGAAAACTTAACTTCTCTCTACTCAATGACCACTGGGTCAGGGAAGAAATGAAAGTAAAAACTTCTTTTTTGATTTCGATGAAAATGAAGGCACAACATACCAAAACTTATGGGACACAATGAAAGCAGTGCTTAGAGGAAAGTTTATAGCACTAAGAGCCTTCATAAAGAAATTGGAGAGCTCATATGACTGCTGAACTGGGGCAGGGGACTTATGTGGGGACACTCCACTCCAGAGGATGGCAGGGTTAGGGGGTAGACGGTGGGAGGGTGGGACTAGGAATGGTGGAAAGAGGACACTATGATGGAGATGTAACCTGAAGCAATAAATAAATAAATTAAAAAAAAAGAAATTGGAGATATCTCTTTCTAGCAATTTAAAAGCACGTCTGAAAGCTGAGAACAAAAAGAAGCAAGCACACCCAAGAGGAGAAGATGGCAGGAAGTAATCAAACCCAGGACTGAAATAAAAAAAAAAATTAGAAACAAAGAGCACAATAGAAAGATTTGCTGAAACCAAGATCTAGTTCTTTGAGAAAATCAACAAGTTAGATAAACCCATAGCCAAACTAACTAAAAGGCAGAGAGATATTATTCAAATTAACAAAATCAGAAATGAAAAGGGGAAATAACTACAGACAGTGAAGAAATCCAAAGAATCATTAGGTCTTACTTCAAAAGCCTGTACTCTAGCCTGGAGAGATGGCTTAGTGGTTAACAGCCCTGGCTACTCTTTCCAAGGACCTGGATTTAAATCCCAGCACCCAATGGCAGTTCATAGATGCCTGTAATTGCTGGGTGAGGTGGCTTAGCCTTTAATCCCAGCACTAGGGAGCCAGAGGCAGGCAGACCTCTATGAGTTTGATGCCAGCCTGGTCTACAAAGGCAGTCCAGGACAGCCAGGATTGCACAGAAAAAAAAAAAAGTGTCTCAAAAAATAAAAATAAAAAAATCCTGTACTCCACACAATTAGAAAATCTAAATTAAAAGGATTTAACTTACCAAAGTTAAATCAAGATCAGTTAAACAAATTAAACAGTCCCATAACCCTCAAGAAAAAAGAAGCAGTTATCAAAAGTCTCCCAACCAGAAAAGGCCCTGGGCCAGATGGTTTTAGGGCAGAATTCTACCAGACATTCAAAGAAGAGCTAATATCAATACACCTGAAGCTATTCCACAAAATAGAAACAGAAAGAACTTTGCCAAGCACATTCTATAAAGCCACAGTCACCCTTATACCTAAACGACACAAAGACATAACTGAGAAATAAAAATTATCTTTTTAAACAAAGAAAAAAAACAAAATAAATTAATGTTGATAATCATGTAAGGGAAAGGGGAGCCCTATGTGCTGGCTTTAAGAATGTATGTATTTTTAAGTATAGGAGTACTCTGTCTGCAAGTACACCTGCGTGCCAGAAGAGGGCATCAGATCTCTTTATAGATGGCCATGAACCACCATGTGGGTGCTGGGAAATTGAACTCGGACCCTCTAGAAGAGCAGCCAGTTTCTTAACCACTGACCCACTTCACCAGCTCTGGCCTTGAGTGTATAAACTGATATAGACAAGGTGGAAGCCATAGAGGGTCATCAAAAAGCTAAAAATAGAACTACTGCATGGCCCATTTATACTACTCTTGCATATATAACCAAGACTGTGATTTAACACTGCAGAAATACAAGCACATCTGTGCTTATTGTTGCATTATTTACAACAGCTAAGAAATGGAATTAGCTTGGATGTCCCATCAACAGTCCAATGAATAAAGAAAGACATATACACAACGAAATTTTGTTTTAGTCAAACAAAAAATGAAATCATGACTTGTACAGGAAAATGGATGGAATAAGCTAGACTTGGAAAGGCAAATAAATATTTATTGCAAATAAAGGCAAAAAGTTTTTCTCTCATTTTTGTGGATCTTAGATTGTACAAAGATACATAAAGCTATATATACTCAAAAATTCTCCACAAAAATTTATATAGTGTCAAAGCAAAGAGATACCAGGAGAAAGGGGATTAGAATGAGGTGGGGGGGAAAATTGAGAGGAAGGAGAGAAAGAAGGACAGGGTATGGAGGATGAATATGGTCAAAGTACCTGATAATAATAAAAAATTTTCTTTATGAAGTCTACCATTACATACAATATACACCAATTAAAAAAAATTCTTAGCCCAGCAGCACTTGGGAGGAAGAGACAGGTGGATCTCTTCGAGTTCAAGGCCAGCCTGGTCTACAAAGCGAGTCCAGGACAGACAGGGCTACACAGAGAAACCTTGTCTCGAAAAACCAAAAGAAAAAAGAAAAAAAAAAGAAAGAAAGAAAGATAAATCTTGATAAGAGTCCTTGAAAATGGAGTATAAGAGGAAAAACCCTAACTCTTATCAAAGAGAAGGGAAAATGCGATTATTTCATAAATTTTATGTGGTAACTTAAGAACAATGGACTTAAGCCGGGCGGTGGTGGCGCACGCCTTTAATCCCAGCACTTGGGAGGCAGAGGCAGGCGGATCTTTGCGAGTTCGAGGCCAGCCTGGTCTACAAAGCGAGTCCAGGACAGCCAGAGCTGTTAAACAGAGAAACCCTGTCTCGAAAAACCAAAAAAAAAAAAAAAAAAAAAGAACAATGGACTTTGGAATTAGACTACAAGGTTCAAATCCTCATACTAAGTAACTTACTATGACTTGAGGCAAATTACCAAACTATGTCTGTTTCTTCACTTGGAAAATAGGAATAAAAGTATAACCCATTGTATAGTGTAAATGTAATAAATGTATGCAAAAGTCCTAAGATTATTACCATTCTGAAGAGTAAACATATCTGTATTGCCTATAATAAACACATTGACTGATGTTTGTATGACTTTTCCTCTTTTTATATCTATTTCCTTTCATCTGATCTACCTAATAGTGCTATATTACTTGGGCTTATGACTAGTTCAGTTTTAAGATTTGACATTCCCATAAGAAGGAAGGGAGTTGTGGTGCATGCCTTTAATCCAAGGACTCAGGAGGCAGACGCAGGCAGATATCTGAGTTCAAGGCCAGCCTGGTCTACACAGCAAGTTCCAGGACAGCCAGAGCTCCATAGAGAAACCTTGGCTGGTGGGGGTGGGAGGAAACTAGGCTAAAGAGATGCTTCAAGGTTTAAGAGCACTAGCTCCTCTTCCAAAGGACCTAGGTTCAATTCCCTACACCCACATGGCAGCTCACAATGGTCTGTAACTTCAGTTTGAAGAAATCTGAAGTCCTCTTCTGGCTTCCTGAGCACGAGACATACATTCAAACAAACACTGTACACACAAAATACTAAATTAAAAGAATTTTTAAATAAGCAAAAAACTAATAAGTAACAATTTTGAGTTTGGTTCAAGTGGTGAGTAATGACAGAATCATCAACTAGATCATATTTTGTATTTGCTGCTGAGGATTTGCTAGTGGGTATTTAAACACACAATGACATCCATGTGCACTGATGGGAGACCACACTATTTAATAACACCTGGTGGCCACATCTAGTTTAGAAAATAAATGGAGCTAATAAAGTTAACATATTCAAGGTAAAATCAAACGGGAATATCTTTTATCCAAATTCTTTATAGATCCTAGTTTGTGTTAACCATATAACTGTCCATAAACAACTTTATTATGTCTTATTTCCATCATTTGGTCAAGTGATAACTAAAAATAGCAAACAATACTGTGCTAAGTCTTCCACAAATCCTTCAGCTTCATCCTCTAAAAACCAAAGGAAAACAATGTCTCAACAATAAAAATGTAGACCAAAAAAAAAATATGCAGAAAGTGGTAGTAATTACTAAAAATTAATATACCACTTTTTTCTTTCTTTCTTTCTTTCTTTCTTTCTTTCTTTCTTTCTTTCTTTCTTTCTTTTTTTTTTTTTTTTTTTTTGCTGGGCATGGTGGCAAATGCTTTTAATTCCAGTATTCAGGAGACCAGGAGACAGAGGCAGGTGGATTTCTGTGAGTTAGAGGCCAGCCTGGCCTACAAAGCAAGTCCAGGATACCTAGGGCTCTGTTACATACAGAAACCCTGTCTCGAAAAACAAATAAACAAAAAAACCCACAAGTTTTTATAGACTAATAATACTTTCACTGTTAAAATGAAAAATAAGGAAATATTGGCACCATGATTTAACAATTAATAAATTCATTTTTCATTTTTAAAATGAGAACACTATGCTGTCATTGTGATTTAGCAATCTGCAATTAGAAATGTATCTGAAGTAACTGAAGTATAGTACTCATCTCTTCCTCTTACAAGAATGCAGAGGAAGAGTGTAAGCAATCATGTCATGTAGTTAAACCCCAACACTTTACCTTTTAGGACAGAAACTAGACAATTCTGACATAGGATAGTTACTCTTCTCCTGATTATCTGAAACACTGGGTTCTTCACTACATGTGGATGGCCCTATTACAAAGAAACACAAAAAATTATCAAACTGTATTAAAACAACAGCATCTCTGAAAAGCTTAGATTTTGCAAACTAACCTTGGGCATTTCTAACTTCACTCCTTATAAACCCCAGGAATATTTCTCCTAAACTAGTATTTTCACATTGGAAAGTATCTTTTTTTTTTTTTTTTAGGTTTTTCAAGACAGGGTTTCTCTGTGTATCTCTGGCTGTCCTGGACTCACTTTGTAGACCAGACTTGACCTCACAGAGATCCACCTGCTTCTGCCTCCCAAGTGCTGGGATTAAAGGGATGTGCCACCACACCCAGCAATTACAGACAGTGTGAACTGCCATGTGGGTGCTGGTATTTGAACCTGGGTCCTTTGGAAGAACAGTCAGTACTCTTAACCACTGAGCCATCTCTCCAGCCCTATCTTCAGTTTTTTATAACCCAATAAAAATGTCTTTTTCCAATAGTCACTGACCAACCCACATGCTGAATTTACGCATGCACACACACACACACACACACACACACACACACACACACACACACACACAGAGATAAGGGTAGACACACTCATAGGTGAATATAAATCTGTATTTCCAAATATAATTGTCAATTAATATCCTTCCCTATCATTGTTTAGTCCTCCCAGGCTCTGCAATATACCACTGTTGGTCTAAATCCAAACTAATTTTTCTTTCCATAGAACTTCATTAAATTTGCAAAGAAAATTTGATGCCACTCTCTACTACTGGCCAATTTTCTCACTCCCAGAACACACTTGCTTATGTAATCCTTCAACATTAAGAATGTTAACTTATGGGGCTGGGAAGATGGCTCATCAGTTAAGAGCACTGGATGCTCTTCCAAAAGACCCAGGTTCAAATCCTAGCACCCACATGGCAGTTAACAGCTATCTGTAATTGCTAGGCATGGTGGCACACGCCTTTAATTCCAGCACTCAGAAGGCAGAGGCAGGCAGATCTCTGTGCGTTCAAGGCTAGCCTGGTCTACAAAGTGAGTCCAGGAGAGCCAGGGCTTGTTACACTGAGAAATCCTGTCTTGGAAAAGAATGTTAATTTATTTAGTTATTCTTGAGTTCTCATTTTCTCCATAAGCTTACCAATTATTTTCACCCCTATATCTAAATATCTTCTTACCATTAAAAAAAGCAGAGACCCATTCAATTCTACTCTCCCATGTTTCCTATTCCTTTCTGCTACCCCAGCCTTACTACCAGTTCTTCACACACTCACCTCTGACATTTTTCAGCCTTGTTTTGCTTCAACCTGGCTTCAGAAATTCAACTATAAACTTATGACTGCTAAAATCACAGGTCTCATTACTTCTCAATTTCCTTCAGAATTGGTTCTAATTTATCTTTCTAGCTTTCTTTGCTTTTAACTAAGCACACTTCATTGTAAGTTTAAGGAAGTTCTAAAACAGAACATTATTTTTCTTTAAATTGTTCTTTAAAGAAATTTTTCCCTCAATTAAAAACATTTTCCCCTAACTTTTCTAATTGGTATACTAATAACAATCCAATTATTTTGACAAAACCTTTCCTGATTACCAATCCTCACAAGGTTCTTTATAAAAAGCAATGCTAAATGTTTGTATCTTACAAAACCCAAAATAGAATTATCTAAGGTGAGAAAATCAACCATAAAGTGATCAGACCACATGCACTATTAAAACTCACCTGAGTGTCTATCTTCCTTTTTGTTCCTATTACTTCCTCTGAGTTTAACAGTCTCATCCTTGCATTCCTATGTAAAAAGGCAATTTCAGTGGGATATCAGTTTTAAATGATGTTAAGACAGATTATGTTTTATATTGCTTTACTTTACATAATGAATACTACTTTAAAATGCTACCAGATGTGGGCATAGTGGCACACACCTTTAATCCCAGCACTCGGGAGATAAGGCAGGTAGATCTCTGTGAGTTCAAGGCCAACCTGGTCTACAAAGTGAGTCCAGGACAGCCAGGGCTACATAGACAAACCCTGTCTCAAAAAAAAAAAAAAAAAAAAAAAAAACAACAACAAAAAAGTTATGTTATATTTTTGTTTTGATCACAGGTTTGGAGCTGCATCAGTTTTTCCACACCTGTAAGCGCTAAGTGCCTCATGAGCTTGCAGAGTTGTGGCTTAGCCAGCTGGAGAAAGTTAATTATGAGGACTCAAGAAGGGTATAAATGCCAGAGCCCAGAAAGTGGTGGGAGGTCACTTCAAATAAGGAAGAGGTTGCTGCTCTCCATGTGGTTACTTCCCCAGAACTGCTGCTGGTTTGTCCTCCTGCTGTGTTTCCTGGCCCTCCCCCTCACATGTTGCAGCTTTTGGAAGAACAGGCCCTGCACCTCAACTGGAAGGCCCAGTACAGCTGGGCCTGGATGTGAGGGTCATAGATGAGTCAGCTCCCAGGGTGTGAGTTTGGGAAAGCCAGTCCTGCCTTTCGTCTACTTTTCGAAGGTACTGGCAAGGGAGAGATCCTCTCCACTCTCTGATGCCCTCAACAGAGGCAGAAAGTGGGAGAGTTTGCCCTGATGGGGTCATTGATGTAGGGGAGCTGTTCCAACTCCTTACCTGCTGTAGCACTTGGGAGAGCAGGCCCTGCTACCCTACTTACCTGAGTAGCACAGTAGAACTGGCCCTGAATGTGGGGGTTGCAGGCCCAGAGCCAGCGCTTTGAGTTGGCCCACACCAACATATACCCCATGGATGAACTGCTGGAGTACATGAAGACGACAGTTCCACAGACCCTAAACTACAGGATCTCCAGGAAACAGGACAAAAAACAGGATATCTGTGAGGAGTCCCAGTGAAGTTCCAGTATTGACAAAGTAGCCCAAGCCAGGGACTTCATATCAGACCAAGAAGTCATTATAATGAACATTTGCAAAGAAAAAAGTGTGGAAGGGAATATTGTGGGACACAGTGAGACACACTACAGCTTCCACAATGAGTTTTTTTTTTTTTTTTTTAATGTTGGGAGGTTTTAAGGTACAGGGTGGGTCTGAGGGGAAGTGAGAGATGAGAAGGAACAGGGTGCATGATGTGAAATTCACAAAATAAAAAATCCAAAACCAAACCACTTTCTACATCAGTAAACAAGTCAAAGGAAAGTAATGTATATGAAAAATTAAAACAGAGCATTTCTGGGCAGTTTCACAACTCAGGCTTTTAGGATTTTCAGGTAAGAACAGGAATGATCATTTCTAATTTCTCATTTTGTTCGTTCTTTCTCTCTCTCTCTCTCTCTCTCTCTCTCTCTCTCTCTCCCTCCCTCCCTCCCTCCCTCCCCCATCTCTGCCAGCTCTCAGCTACCGCTCTACTGTAATGCTTAACTGTTCCCCTCCATGATAATAATGGACTAACCCTCTGAATCTGTAAGCACCCTGCCAATTAAGTGCTATTTTTTATAAGTTACCTTGGTCATGACTCAATTCACAGTAATACAACAGTAACTAAGACAATATGTTACTTATGCTTTTTGTTTTTTATTTGCTTTTGCTTTTAAGATTTTTTTTTATTTTGTTTGGTTTTGTTGTGGTTGTTTTGAAATAGCCTCTTACTATATAACTCTGACTGGCCTGGAACTCAATGTATAGACCAGACCTGCCTCAAACTCAGTGATTCACCTACTTCAGCCTCTTAAGTACTGAGATTAAAGACACGTGCCACCACAAAAAATGGCACCTACACTTTTTATAAGCATCATTATAAATACTGGTTAAAAAAACATTAATTATGTTTCAAAAGGATCAGCTATTTCTGTTTACTTGTCAACTACTTTTAGTAAGATAGAAAGTTGGATAGTAAAGCAGCCATCACAGAACACATATATATGTTACCTTTCTTGGTTGAGTCTGCTTGTCTCTTTTACTGAGAAGAGGACGTCCATCAACAAAGTTGGTAAGAATTACCGCAATGGCAGTAAGAGTTTTGCCCTTTAAAATATTTTTAAAAGACAAATGATCAGCTTCTAAAACCGATCTAAAAAACATTTCAGAACCTATTCTAAAATAATAAAATATTGAGTATCAGTCAAATCTACAGCATGCATGATTATTAGATAATACAATCATTAATGAAAATAAGTATTTCACTTAGTTAAGAAAATTTTTTCTTATACCTTGTTATATTAAATGACTGATTATAAGCATCATGGAGAAATTTCACTTTATGGAATGACTAACACCCTACATTGATCTATCATGTTATCATGAAACTAACATTAACAGCTATTTTCAATATATCTCAGTTAATTTAAAATAATTAGAAATTCTAACGTGTATATATGAAGACATTTTCAATAGTAGGATTCATAGTAATACAGAAATGAAGCTAGCAATTTTAAAGCAGGCTCCAAAGTGTGTCCTTTTCATAACCCTTCAGGGGACTATAAGAACAAAATTATTTGTGTGTGTAGGTACATGCGTGAATATATATACCATATATATATGTGGTATGGAGGCCAGAGAAGAATATCAGTATCAATTAACCCCTATCCCTAACTTTTTTTTTCTTTTTTGAGATTATAATCACATCATCTCCTCCCTCCAAACCCTCCTATATACCCCTCCCTGCTCTTTCAAATTCATGGTCTCTTTTCAATTAATTCTTGCTACACGTATATATGCATACAATCAATCATAGGCTATTTTTACTTGAAAGAATAAATGAACAACTATCATTGTTAATGACTGAGTGTCTAGGGTGAATTTTCTTGAAAATAACCAATGTGTAGTCTAAAAGGCATTGTCTTTAAGGAAAACAAGAGAATATATGCTGTCAGGGTCAATATCAATTTTCAAACAAAAGATAAAATGTTATAAAACTTGCATGTTACAGTATGACTAAAGCTACTACCAAAAATGTAACTACTTTCCTCATAAGTTTAGTGGTAAAGTTAAAGAATATAATCTTTTGATACTGTGTGAAAATCATGCAATTTGCAACAAATGGATGGAACTAGAAAAGTTCATCCTGAGTGAGCTAACCCAAACCCAGAAAGATACACATGGCACATATTAACTTATAACTGGATTTTAGCTAAAAGTACAGGATATAACTATTCTACAATCAACAGAACCAAAGGATCAGGAACATGTACTTTGTTACCTGTTAGTGGGACACTTTGCCCTAGTGGAACTGCCATGTAGGCCCCCAGTGCAAGAGGAAGCTCTTAGCCCTTCTGTGACTGATGAACTGAGGGGGCTAATATGTATGGCCACTCCACACCGGAGGAGTAGGATAGGTGGGAGAGGGGGTAAAGACTGGGTCTGGGAGGGGTGGAAGGAGGGGGCTGTGATGGAGATGTAACTTGAATAAACAAATGTTAAAAAAAAAAAAAAAAAAGATACCAAGGGAACTTAGAGGTATAGGCTAGTAGGCAGGAAGCAAGCCTAGCATTGCTGAAGCCCTAGATGTCATCCCTAGGATAGAGAAAAGGAAGAAAGGAAGAAAGGGGCCAGAAGAAAACAGCCAGGAGAGGAGCCTGGGGAGTCAAGGTTTGGTCCTACTGTTTGATTCTGATTAGGGAACCTTAGCATTGACAACCTAGTCCCTGGAAATGGGGATGGACGCAGCTAGAAGAGTGACCTGGTTACAGTCATGTCAATGTCACTCACTACCCATCTTGGTCTCACTCTACTTGGAACGTCCGGGGAGCACCTGAAGCATGAGCTGAACCATGGGGTCTAACTCCTCTCTTTAGCTTACCACTTTCTCATTCTGCACACATAAGAAGACTACTCTATGAAATGATAACACTGTTTTCTGTCTCCTTCCCATATCTACCTTATCAGGCCTACTGGTAGCATTGGAGTTGGGGTTGTACAGAGTAATGACATGAGGTCAGTGTCCATATTCTAGTAGTAAGGGAACCTATAGGAAGGAACAGCTACCTTGTCCTAGCTTAGCTTGGTGACAGGCCCTAAATAACCTCAAAGCCTATGAGATCATCAAGCATAATCCTTGAAAATAATTTCATTATCTGATTTGTTCCATATATCTGAGGATGCCTCTCTAGGCCAAGCAGGTCTGCAGCAGAAGCACAGAAAGAAACAAATAGGCCAGTATGGTTTTATGGGTTATAACAGGCTGTTCAACTATTGCTTCTCTCTGGTTGATATTATTGTCACTACCAAAGGACTTTTTTGATAAAACAGGAAATAAGGTGAAGGCTCCCCAGCTGGAAGTAATTAGGCCTTTCTTTACTTTCTACTGTTTTTTGTTTTGTTTTTGCCAATGATGAGGACTAAATTCACTATCATTGACCTTTACTTTTTAAAAACCCTATGAAAGGTAGGTTGCCCTGAATTCCAATAAGTAAAGAAAATTGAGAATATATGTTTATACACTCATTAATGTTGATGTACTCCGCTACTTTTTTTTTTTTTGGTTTTCTTGAGACGGGGTTTTTCTGTATAATAGCCCTGGATATCCTGGATTCAGCTATCCAGGCTGGCCTCAAACTCACAGAGATTCGCCTGCCTCTATCTCCTGAGTGCTGGGATTAAAGTGCCAACAAAATGGGCTTCTGTTATTCATTTTTAACTATTCTTGTTTTTTGACCCATTTGTTCATTCCCTAGAAGACCCTATTTTTAAAGGAAAAAAAGTATTTTCTATCTACCTTGAAAGCATAATCTAGTCCTAACCTGGCATCCATCTTTCACCTTCAAATTTTCTTTCTACAAAATCATAATTGCAAAGTAAGAGTTTTGTAACTATAGAAAAAAAAATTACCAAACCCATATCATCAGCTAAAATCCCTCCATGGACATTTTCTGGTCTTTCCTTCTCAGAAAAATTTGTTATTGTGTTATAATAAAAGTCATTTCGCTGTTCCCAGAACGGTGGAAGTTCTTTGCTGTTCTCCCGTAAAATCATCCAAGCTAGAGCTTGTTTTTGGTGTGGAAGTAACGGTGTTTCAATAGCCTATGAATACATCATAAAGAGAAATATTATTGGTCTTTTAATATATGCAGAACTTGAAAGAGTTATCTTCTTATAATATGCACAAATTACCAAAATAGTTAATAAATCTGAAGCTTTATATTTGAAACATTGGTTTCCATTTTTGAGTTCTTTATATTTCCTAGATACCAACCCCCACACAGACATGGAGCTGGCAGAGATTTCCCCAATGTTCTAAACTATCTCTGCAGTGTTAACTGTTTCCTTTTCCATGCAGAAACTTTAATTTTATTCAACACCATTTGTCAGTTCCAGGAACTATTTCCTGAGTTTTGGGAATCCTTTTCTGAAAGTACTTGTTTACCAGCTAATTAATAAATGAAGAAAACAGATATTTTTCAAAAAACAAACTACAGATAGTCAAAAGATAAGTAACAGAGTGCTCAGTATCATTAGCTACCAGAGAACTGCATCTCAAAACAGCACTAAGAATCCATCTCACCCTTCTAAGAACAGCTGTCATTTTAAAAACAAACAAAATTCTCACAAGGACTCAGAAGAAAGGTAACTCTTATAGAATATTAGTGGAAACATAACCTAGTGCAACCACTACAGAGATAAGTATGGAGGTTCCTAGAAAAAATACAAACATCACTGCCATATAATCTAGCTGTATTATCCTAAGAATATTCCTAAAGGAATATCAGTGAGTAAACTACAAAGACACCTGCTCTGTCAGGTTTAATGTGGCATTACAATAGCACCATCATCAGCAGACAGAACAGGTGCCCATCAGTAAATGAACAGACAAAAAAAAAAAGCAAAGCAATATATGTACAGAGTGGAGTTTTATTCAGCCATATTATTTATTCATCCAAAATTATGCCTCTTAGAGAAAAATAGATGGAATTGGGTCATTATTTTGTGGAAAAAGTCAGGTCTAGAAAGAAGGCCAGACCCACATTACATACTGAGACTACATAAAAATACCCAGGAAAGAAAACAGAAGGTAATGGGGTGTGAATACAGTCAAATTCAAATGTATACTACACACAAATGTCATTATAAAGCTTTCTATAACATACACAGAAATAATTTTTTTTAAATATAAAAGTTCAGTACCTCAGCTGGTTCCATTTCATTAGTTTTATCATCTTCTTTTAAATCTTCAAATAATTTGTCAAATTCTGTTTTGAGCTACAGGTAAAAAATAGTGAATACTGAGCAAATCAATTAAAATGAAAATTGAATGTAATTCACAAATTTCGAATCATTTCATTTAACAAGTAAAATGCTCAAAGGTGCATAGAATAAGTATCTGAGATACTAAACTACTCATTGAAAAGCAGTATAAGATGAATTTTCTATAAGTAAATGTACTTATTTCAGATGAATATACAAGAGTTTTAAAAGACCAGGGATAGACAGATCCAAGTTGGCGGCAGCCTGCGCAGACGCATTTTGATTTTGGGGAAAACAGCCATAAAGCCACAGTTATAAGACGCTGTGCAAAAATCTGAGTGACTCGACCCACCTGGGTCTCACCCAGCTACCCAGGGACCATTAAAAGTCCCTGGGGCAGGGCTCCCCATACACACACACACACACACACAAGCAGGGAAGCCACTGAATCCGGGAATCGGGAACTCCCACCAGGAGAAACACCGGGTAGGATACACTCTAATACTCAGCGTGCAGATTCGGACCCCACACTGGGTTACTCACCAGCCTACTGGGCCCCCCAGACCCCACGCAGGCATTTCAGCTATTTAGCGAAAGGTTGCGGACCCATGCGAGTGCCATACACTCTTAGCAGTGCGCCACAGCAGCATGCAGCAGCAGGGCGCAGCGGTTGGGGGCGCAGCAGCTGACGGTTCCACAACGCATCAGCCCAGCGGCCAGTGGGTCCACAGCTGCATTTTGAAAAGCCCAGGCATATCTGTGCGCGTCCAGAGGGGTGCTGGACATACCATACAGGCCCCTCATTTTTTCCCAATGATTTACAGTCATTGGGAAAAAAACACTACAGCTGAATTGAGCAGCATGATACTCTTCCGGCTGCAGGTTACGCTCTCTACTGTGTAGCGGAACTTGGAAAACAGCGGCCCCATTTGCCAGTATCCAAAGCCAGCTCCATACACACATAGGTGGAGCTGTGAGAGTGGCAGAAAAGGCGGCAGGACTGGAAGGCAGATTTCCCCACCACAGGGTCCAAGCCCTGAACAAACTGTGGGGATTTTAATATTATTATTAGATTTTTTTTGCTAGTACTGGCCCTTCCGGCAGGAAACCAGAGCTTAAGTATATATAGCTCCACCCCCTGGATCAGTAGGTTTTGACCTGGGAGATTCTGCTGAGTGACTCAACTTACAGGCATGGAGTCGGGTCCTTTCAAAACTCCAACAGGCCTGGGGACCTGCAAAGTCCATACAATCTGTGCCTGGACACACAGGACCATAACACCAGAGCCACTGCAGGCTGAACACTCAATGTGCAACATAGAGACCTCTGTCTTGGGAGCAGTGAAACAATCCCGGGACATTCCTCATTACCTGGGAATAGGATGCACCAGCTCACAGTGCGTCTGGCTATTAGATGCACACTTATCCCGAGAACCCCCTGTGAGCAGCCGGGGAGAACCACAAACACAGTCCAACACATAAGCTACAAGGGAGCTACAACCCCACCCAACAGCCTGAGGCCTGCCAACCTGCACTGTCATCTATAGGAAGACCAGTTGGATACCAGGAATCTACGGGAACACATCACCATCACAACCCCTCACCTGAGTCCCCAGTTGGGACAAAACAGGAAGGGGTGAGCTCTCGGATACACACTGAGAACCTCCACACAAGGCCCCATCCAGCCAGTGGAAAGTGAAAGATCGCCAAGCAACACGACTGCTATAGCACCCCCTTGGCACCAAGTCCAGAATACAACAGGAGCAGACATCTAAGGACAACCAAATGGCTAAAGTTCAGAGAAAAAACAGAAACAACACAAGTCAGGGAGATATGACTCCAACAAAACAAAACTATGCTAGTACATCAAGTCCTGACCACCTCACCACAGCTGAAACACATGAAAACGATGACAATTCCACAAGTGACAGAGTCCTTTCAAGAAAAATTTAAATCTATGAAGGAATTCAAAGAATCCACAATTTCACAAGCAAAAGCAATGGATAATACCATTAGAGAGCTCCAAAACAAAGTGTCTCAACTTGAACAGGAAAAAGACAGGGCAATGAAAGATTTCCAGGCAAAGACAAACAAATTGGAGCAGGAAATGTACAAAACGAATAAAATCATTCAAGGCACGAAAATGGAAATGGAATGAATAAAGAAAACACAGTCAGAGTTAAGAGTGGAAGTGGAGAATCAAGGGAAGAGAACAGGAACTACAGATATAAGTATCAAAAATAGGATACAAGAGATGGAAAACAGAATCTCAGACATGGAAGATTCGATGGAAGAAATCAGTACAACATCCAAAGAAAATGAGAAAGCTAAAAAATCTCTTGCCCATAACATCCAAGAAATCAAGGACTCAATGAAAAGACAGAACCTAAGAATTATAGGCATAAAGGAAAGAGAAGACTCCCAATTACAAGGTCCAGGAAAAATTTTCAACAATATCATACAAGAAAACTTCCCAAACCTAAAGAAAGAGATGCCAACAAAAATCCAAGAGGCTTAGAGAACACCAAACAGATTGGATCAGAAAAGAAACTCCTCTCACCACATAATAATTGAAACTCCAAATGTACAGAACAAATAAAGAATATTAAAAGCTGTAAGAGAAAAAGGTCAAGTAACGTATAATGGCAGACCCATCAGAATTACACCTGACTTCTCCTCAGAAATTATAAAAGCTAGAAGGGCTTGGACAGATGTCCTACAAGCCCTGAGAGAACATAGGTGCCTAGCCAGACTACTATACCCAGCAAAACTCTCTATCAACAAAGATGGTGAAAACAAGATATTTCATAACAAAATTAAATTCAAACAATATCTACCCACAAACCCAGCCCTACAAAAGATCCTAGAAGGAAAATTCCAACCCAGAGAAGAAAACTACACCCAAGAAAACAGAGGAACAGAAAATTCCACAGCAACTAAACCAAAAAAAAAAAAACCCACAGGACAACCACGTATACCAAAATAATGGGAAATAACAACCCCTGGCCATTAATATCCATCAACATCAATGAACTCAACTCGCCAATAAAAAGACACAGACTTTCAGATTGGATCCGTAAACAAGACCCATCATTTTGCTGCACACAAGAAACACATCTCACTAACAAAGATAGACACTATCTCAGAGTAAAGGGTTAGGAAAAGGTTATCCAAGCAAATGGACCCAGGAAGCAAGCTGGAGTAGCCATCCTAATATCAAGCATAATAGACTTCCAACTGAAGTTAATTAAAAAAAGACAGAGAAGGGCATTACATACTCATTAAAGGAAATATTCATCAAGAGGACATCTCAATATTGAACATCTATGCCCCAAATACAAGAGCACCTACATTTATAAAAGAAACGCTTCTAAAACTCAAATCGCACATCGATCCCCACACATTAGTAGTGGGAGACTTCAACACCCCACTCAAAACAATGGACAGATCATCAAGACAGAAGCCAAACAGAGAAATAATGAGTCTAACAGAGATCAAGAACCAAATGGACCTAACAGATATCTACAGAACGTTTCACCCAAACACAAAAGAATACACCTTCTTCTCAGCACCACATGGAACCTTCTCCAAAATCGGCCATATAGTTGGATACAAAGATAGCCTCAACAGATACAAGAAAATTGAAATAGCCCCTTGTATCTTACCAGACCACCACGAAATAAAGCTGGACTTCAACAGCCAAAGAATCAACAGAAAGCCTACACACACACATAGAAATTGAACAACTCTTTACTGAATGACTACTGGGTCAGGGAAGAAATAAAGAAGGAAATCAAAGACTTCTTAAAATCTAACAAAAATGAAGGCACAACATACCCAAACTTATGGTACAGAATGAAAGTTGTGCTACGAGGAAAGTTCATAGCACTAAGTGCCTTCAAAAAGAAAATTGTGACAGCTCATATTAGCGAATTAACAGCTAAACTGGGTGAACTGGAAAAAAAAGAAGTAAACACTACCAAGCAGAGCAGAAGGCAGGAAATCATCAAACTTAGGGCTGAAATCAACAACTTAGAAACAAAAAGAACTATACAAAGAATCAATGAAACCAAGAGTTGGTTCTTCAAGAAAATCAACAAAATAGACAGACCCTTAGCCAAATTAACTAAAAGACAGCGGGAAAAAAACACAAATCAACAAAATCAGAAATGAAAAGGGAGAAATAACAACAGACATTGAGGAAATCCACAGAATATTTGGGTCCTACTTTAAAAATTTCAACTCCACGAAAGTTGAAAACTTAAGTGAAATGGACAATATTCTTGATAGAGTCCACCTACCGAAGATAAATCAAGATCAGGTTAACAGATTAAACAGCCCAACAACTCCTAAGGAAATAGAAACAGTCATTAAAAATCTCCCAACCAAAAAAAAGCCCAGGGTCAGATGGATTTAGCATGGAATTCTACCGGACCTTCAAAGAGGAGCTATCACCAATACTTTTCAAACTCTTTCACCAAATAGAAGCAGAAAGAACACCTCCAAACTAATTCTATGAGGCCACAGTCACCCTGATTCCTAAACCACAAAAAGACTCAACAAAGAAAGAGAACTTCAGACCAATCTCCCTCAAGAACATAGATGCAAAAATACGAAATAAAATACTAGCAAAACGAATTCAAGAGCACATCAAAAGTATCATACACCATGATCAAGTAGGCTTCATCCCAGTAATGCAGGGATGGTTCAACATATGAAAGTCTATCAACGTAATTCACCATATAAACAAGATGAAAAAAAAAAACACATGATAATCTCGCTAGATGCAGGAAAGCATCTGATACAATCCAACACCCTTCATGCTAAAAGTTCTGGAGAGAATGGGCGTACAAGTACTGTACCTAGAAATAATAAAGGCAATATACATCAAGCCAGTGGCCAACATCAAAATAAATGGAGAGAAACTTGAAGCATTTCCTCGAAACTCAGGGACAAGACAAGGATGCCCACTTTCACCATATCTCTTCGATATAGTACTTGAAGTTCTTGCTAGAGCAATAAGACAACTAAAAGAGATCAAGGGGATACAAATTGGAAACGAAGAAGTCAAATTATCCCTATTTGCAGACTATATGATAGTATACATAAGCGACCCCAAAAATTCCACCAGAGAACTCTTACAGCTGATAAACACCTTCAGCAAGGTGGCTGGATACAAAATTAATTCAAAAAAATCAGAAGCCCTTCTTTATACAACAAACAAATGGGCTGAGAAAGAAATAAGGGAAACAACCTGCTTCATAATAGCCACAAACAACATAAAATACTGGGGGTAACTCTAACCAAGCAAGTAAAGGACCTGTACAACAAGAACTTCAAGCCCTTGAAGAAAGAAATTGAAGAGGCCTTTAGAAGATGGAAAGATCTCCCATGCTCATGGATAGGTAAGATCAACATAATAAAAATGGCCATCCTACCAAAAGCAATATATAGATTCAATGCAATTCCTATCAAAATACCAACACAATTCTATATAGACCTGGAAAGAGCTATTCTTAATTTCATATGGAACAACAAAAAACTTAGAATAGCTAAATCAATCCTGTACAATAAAAAAACATCTGGAGGTATCACCATCCCAGATTTCAAGCTGTACCACAGAGCAATAGCAGTAAAAACAACATGGTATTGGTATAGAAACAGACCAGTAGATCAATGGAATCGAACTGGAGGCCCAGAAATGAACCCACACACCTATGGCCACCTAATTTTTGACAAAGAAGCCAAAACCGCACAATGGAAGAAGGACAGCATCTTCAACAAAAGGTGCTGTCCAACTGGATGTCCACTTGTAAAAGAATGAAATTAGACCCATACTTATCACCTTGAACAAAACTTAAATCCAAGTGGATCAAAGACCTTAACATGAGGCCGGTCACACTAAATCTACTAGAAGAAAAAGTGGGAAAAACCCTCGAATTCATTGGCATAGGTGACAACTTCCTGAACAGAACACCAACAGCTCAGGACCTGAGACCAACACTCAATAAATGGGACCTCATGAAACTGAAAAGCTTCTGTAAGGCAAGGACACTGTCATTCAAACAAAACAGTAGCCTACAGACTGGGAGAAAATCTTCACCAACCCCACATCTGACAGAGGGCTAATATCCAAAATCTACAAAGAACTCAAGAAATTAAATACCAAGAAACCAAAAATCCAATCAAAAAATGAGGACCAGAGCTAAATAGAGAATTCATAAAGGAGGAATCCCTAATGGCTGAGAGACACTTGAAGAAATGCTCAATATCCTTAATCATCAGAGAAATGCAACTAAAGACGACTCTGAGATTCCATCTCACACCTGTCAGAATGGCTAAGATCAAAAGCTCAAATGACAGCACATGCTGGCGAGGGTGTGGAGAAAGGGGAACCCTACTCCATTGCTGGTAGGAGTGCAGGCTTGTGCAACCACTATGGGGGTCAGAATGGCTATATCTTAGAAAACTTGGAATAGCTTTGCCTCAGGACCCAGCCCTACCACTTCTGGGTATACACCCAAAGGACTCCTCATGGAATCATAGGATGTCTCCTCATCTACGTTCATAGCAGCCTTATTTGTAATAGCTGGAAACTGGAAACAACCCAGATGTCCCTCAACTGAATAATGGATTAAAAAACTGTGGTAAATCTATACAATGGAATATTACTCAGCTATCAGAAACAATAAAATTATGCAATTTGCAGCCAAATGGATGGAACTAGAGAAGCTCATCCTGAGTGAGCTAACCCAGACTAAGAAGGATGCACATGGCATCTATTCATTTATAGTAGGATTTTAGCTATATAGTACAGGATATCTATACTACAACCAACATGGACATAGACTTTTTTTTGTTTGTTTGTTTTTTTAGTTTTCTCTCCCTGGCAATGAGACACTTCTCACTGGTGTTACTGCCTTGTAGGCCCCCAGTGTATGAGGAGGCTCTTGGCCCTCATATGATTCTGAACTGGGGCAAGGGACTATTATGTAGGGACACTCCACTCCAGAAGAGTGGGATGGAAGGGTTAGGCGGTAGAGGGTGGGAGGGGGGGCTGGGAAGGGGGAAAAGAGGACAATATGATGGAGATGTAACCTGAAACAACAAATAAATAAATTTATTTGTTAATAAAATAAAATAAAGGACCAGGGATATAGCCCCCTGAGAGAGCACTTGGCTCAAGCATTTATAAGACCCAATTCTAATCTACTGAAAGAACAGTGGTGAAGCCCTAAAGTGCCGATAAAAATCCTGTCACAAATGACCCTGGATGTTTAGGTAGAGAACATGGCCTATATCTTACTTTCATAAAATCAAAAACATGAAATAAATTAAATGGCCAAGATTCTTTCTGCCATTAGAACTCTTTGATTCAGTAGCTGGGCGTGGTGGCTCACACCTTTAATCCCAGCACTCGGGAGGCAGAAGGGTTGTGAGTTTAATATTGCTGGTCTACAAAGTGAGTCCAGGACAGCCAGGAATACACAGAAAAACCTTGTCTCAAACAAAAAAAAAAGAACTCTTTGATTCTATTAGCATTGAAACTATTTTGGGAAGTCTACTAGATGCATCTAACTTACTGTGTTCTACATAATGTTAAGCTAATAGGATAATTTCATTATTAGGCTAATTTAGCTGACCATTAAAACTGAACTAGTTCAGTTTTAAAGTAACTTACAGTGTATGTCTAACAATTTGTTTTACAAATTAGCAAATGATTACATAACAGTCATCTAGAAGACATCATGCCAGCTTAATGAGGTGGCCTGCAATTTGCCCACAGAGAATACAGGTTCATGCTCTTTCAAAATGCAGGGAAACTGTAATTGGGAAACAAAAGAATACCACTAGTGGATAAACAGATATAAAACATTTTAATGTCATGGTCTAAAACCACTAGTGGATACACAGTCATAAGATTTTATAATGTTATTTTCTAAATAATCTATATTAACATTAACAAACACTACATATTTTTTTCAGAGTAAATTGGTGTAACAACTGAATTACATTACTAGATTAATTACTGGATTATAATTTAGGCAAAATAAGAAGTAAAATAACACCAAAATTTTTAAGTTAATTTTTTTTAAGATGCATTTGGAACCTCAGTGAAAAGAGAGAATAGATTTCATACTTTAGTATTTTTTTATTACTAGTTCAGACATTCTGAAAATTTCAAATAAAAAATGTTGGCCGGGTGGTGGTGGCGCACGCCTTTAATCCCAGCACTTGGGAGGCAGAGGCAGGCGGATCTTTGCGAGTTCGAGGCCAGCCTGGTCTACAAAGCGAGTCCAGGACAGCCAGAGCTGCTAAACAGAGAAACCCTGTCTCGAAAAACCAAAAAAAAAAAAAAGATTAACAAAATATCAGTAGCCGGGCGGTGGTGGCGCACGCCTTTAATCCCAGCACTTGGGAGGCAGAGGCAGGCGGATCTTTGTGAGTTCGAGGCCAGTCTGGTCTACAAAGCGAGTCCAGGACAGCCAGAGATATTCAGAGAAACCCTGTCTCGAAAAACCAAAAAAAAAAAAAAAAAAATGTTGGGGGCTGGAGAGATGGCTCAGTGGTTAAGAGCACTAACTGCTCTTCCAAAGGTCCTGAGTTCAATTCCCAGCAACCACATGGTGGCTCACAACCATCCACAATGTGATCTGATGCCCTCTTCTGGCTGCAGGTGTACATGCAGATAGAGCATTCATATACATAAAATAAATTTAAAATGTTACATATATAGTCATATCCATGATTTTATGTATATATATAATTATATGTATGTGTATGTGTGTGTTAATCCACCCTCCTTTTCATAAATTTAGCTAAACAAAAATATAGTCACATAATGGTTATGACTGTATAGAGCCTGCATACATACATTACCCTTGTCATATGTTCCCTAAACAATAAATATAACTACCACATATCTTCTGTACTTATAGCAAATATTATAATTAATTTAGGAATTGTTTAAAATACATAGGATGTAAAGCAATTCTATACAAAAACAATGCTATTTTATATAAGAGACTGGATGGTTCCAGTTCTGTGAATTAAAGGGATGATTGAATTTCTTATCACGGCTTCTTAAATTATGTTTGCAAATGAGTATCTACATTACTTTTCTTTTGTTACATCTACTCTTCTTTTGTTTGGTTGGTTGGTTTTGGTTTGTTTTTTGTTTTTGTTTGTTTGTTTGTTTTGGAGACAGGGTTTTTCTGTGTACCCCTGGCTGTCCTGGTCTTGCTTTGCAGACCAGGCTGGCCTTGCACTCACTGAGATCCACCCACCTCTGCCTCCCGAGTGCTGGGATTAAACACATGCGCCACCATACCTCGCTACATTCTAACATCCTATTTTTTATATAATAGTTTTCATTATAATTTTAACAATATACCTAAAAGTCACTAATACCAGCACATACATATTTATCTTATTCTCTTAAACAGCAACCTTTATCACTAAAAATATTAGAGTACAAAATAAAAGCATATCTGAGGCAGGCATGGTGACAAACATCTGTAATCCCAGTATCCTAGAGTCAGAGGCAGGAAGACCAGGAGTTGAAAGCCATTCTCAGTCACATAGTTATTGCGAAGTAAGCCTACAATGAGAGGTTGAGTCAAGATAAAAATGAGCAAATAACAACAACAAAAAGCTTACCTGTTCAGTTGTCATCTGTACTGCAACATGAACTGGCATATTATAGCTTGGTCCAGCTCTTCCAGAGCACCAACTATTCTCCAAACTCAATCCTAAAGCTATAGTTTCCAAATAGAAAATGACCAAATAAAATGAAATTAGTCAGCAAAAGTAAACTAAAATAACACACATCATTAAAAATTCCCACAGACCTAGGGGTGTAGCTCCGTGGCAGAGTACTTGCCTTGCATGGATAGTTCCCAGAACTGCAAATAATATTAAAAAATGAAACAAAACATAATGTATATAAGTGCTCTACCACTGAAAAATATCCCTAGACCTAAAAAAAAAAAAAAAACCTTAATGGTAAATACTAAACCATTTCCAAAAGAAAAAAGCCCACATTACTAAAATAATCACATATTATTTGAATAAATTCTAACCAAACACTGAATCGCTTTTCATTCCATACTAACTGATTCTTCTAGTCTAAAAGTTATAAAAACAAACATTTAACATGAGGAATTACATTAACATTAGGAAAAATTAAACAGGGTACACTGACCCTTCTTGTATATTTTTGTGTGGATGAATCTAGAGATACAAACATCCAGCTTTATATTTGGACATAAAATGGTGGGCCCATGTAATGGGAACTAGTTTTTTTTTTTTTTTTAGTGAATCATCAAGGGCTTCTGAAATGCAGACTCATAAGTGACATCCAGATCAGTCTGACACCAGGCAGCACATATTCCTGGACAACCAGAGAAAGCACTCTGAAAGCCTGGGAAACTGAAAAGAGCTTATGGCTTAGCATTGCTTGGATGTTAAAAAGATCTGAGCAGAAATGGGTGGAGCCTAGTTGAAGCCACAGCTCTGGCTCCATGAGAGATGCACAGCAGAGCTTTGTTGAGGGATGTGGCTACAAAGATGCAGAAACCTGAGAGGTCACAGGAGCCTCCAAAGAGTGCAAGAAAGGGCCAGAACCCCAAGAAAGACTGCAAGAACCATGCCCTATATAAGTACAAGAGGTGAGGGAGCCCTTAAGAGAGATAGACTAAGAAATGCGAAGCCACGAATGCCATCTGCCAGCCCTTAGGCTGCAACAGCCCTGAGGCAGTAAGAATCAGTGGTCAGAAGCCTCAGCAAGTAAAAGAGTCCCCCTTGAGTGGGAGAGATAGATACCGAAGCCTCATGAGGAGGAGCCAGCCCACAAAACATAGGTGTGAAGACATACACCTGCTGCTTGCACTGAGGTCCTGTTGACAAAAAAGCCTCAGAAAGTGGCTCTGGTCACAAGCCAGCCCAACAAGGCTATGAAAAGCTTCAAAGACAAAGGATGGCAATGGGAGCAGAAGGGCCAAAGGTACACTAGTGCGACACAAAGCACAGATTGTGAGGAGACCACAGAGGCTCTGAGAGACTGCAGAGACAGAGCCCTGTTGAGGAAGCCAAGGACCGGCTTTAGGCCATGAAGCCACGGCAAGACTAAGAAGCCAAAGACTAAGCTGCACTGTGCAGCAGTTGCCCTGTGGGGATCCAACTAGTTCAAACGGATGGGCTGAGGAGACTATGGAAGTGAAGGTCTCCGGAAACTGAAGTGGCCCCAAGCTGACCAGTTGAAGCAGACTGACCACGAGTCAATTGGCGACACTAGACCCTGACCCTGAGGAGAAAGCCTCAAACTTAAGTTGAATTAAGACTGGCATGACTGTGCCAGAGCCAGACTTCTGAATGCTGTTTGATGTATGACAGCAAACAGAAGGGTGACCAAGTTACCCAAAAAACACCCATAGCCTTCATATCCTTTCAAAAGAGTTAGGGTAGGATTGCTAAAGTGTTGTTAAGTATTAGGTGTTTACAGGTTATAGGTGTTTATTAGGTATCAAAAAATATAGCTTAATAAATTTTCATTTATAGGCCCATAAGATTATCTTATTTTGTATAAGAGGTCTATGATGGTTACACATCACAAAATGAACATGACCTACTCATCAGAATCTGTCCTGTTTGTTGATACATAACTGTATATAAATACAAATATAAAAGGAAAAGTCAGCAATTTCTTCAAAAGATTACAAAAAAATTATAACTTGAAGTATTTTGCACATATTAGTTTGATCAATCACCCTCAGACTAATTGCTTTATAATCCTGCATCTTACGATATCAAACTTACTTTTTGGTGTCAGACCCAATTTAAATCCATGCTTTTTCAACTGATCCAAAACCACTTTTCTATTTTCTTCTTTTCCCCAAAACGTCATATGAAGAGGCATGGTAAAAGCATTACTTGCACCAAAAGGAACTACCCTATTATACAGTAAGGAGGAAAAATGAGAAATTGAAAGTTATTTTTATACTAATTCTAAATGTTAAATATACCATTCAAACACAGAAATGTAAAAAAAGAACGGATTATTTAAGCAAATTTGATAAACTGAAAAGTAAACAAAACCAACAATTATGATGGTGCACACCTCTAATTCCAATACACAGCAGGCTAAGGAAGGGTTGAGAGTTCAAGGTCAGGTTGTACTATCAAGGCCCCACAATCATGAAGTGCCTATGGTAAGGCATGGCTATCATGCCAGCACTCAGGAAGCTGGAGATCACCTTAAGTTCAAGCTGGGTACAACAGTAAGAGGATATATGTCCTAATATGTAAACCCAAGTCTGTTTTTCTCCATGGTAATAATGTAACAGGAAAATGAGAGGACAGCTGTTTGATTGCTGGATAGGAAAGGCAGAGAAGAAAATTGAATATATCTAAAAGTAGTGATATAAGGTGCCATGACACTTCCAGAGGCTCAGAAAGTGCTAACATATTCAATAGTAACTAAAAATCATTAACTATTAAAACAAACTCTAAAAGCACATTACCCTTCCACTTGTGCCAATTTGTTGTCCATGATATAGGCCAAGGCAGCTGCAAGATCTCTCTTTAAATGGCCAACCTGATTTCCGTTCACATTATTTACTTTAATAGCATTCTTATCATAGGGATTATTAGGCTCTCGTTGTAAAGCAACCATTTCATTATTATTTACCTAGTAAAAATAAGGAACAGATAGTAATAGTATAAGTATGAAGAATAGTTTGACTTAATTACACTGTTTTTAAAATTTCCATTCATGCATTATTATTAGTTTTTGGTTTTTATTTGCTTGCTTGATACAGGGTTTCATGTATCTAAGGCTGGCCTCACATTTGCTGTGTAGCCAAAGATGATCTTGAACTGAAGATGGTATTGAAGTTTGATCAGTCTGCCTCTGTCTCCTCAGTGCCAAGATTACAGGTATGTGCCACCACTCCCAGTTTATATTGTGTGGAGGACTGAACCCGAGGCTAGGTAAATAATACAAAGTAATCTATCAATGGAGCCACAGTCCCAGCTCGAACTAGAAATACAAAGATGTTTTATGATTCTTGTACTCTTCTTTTGTAATTTATATTCATTAGGAAGTTAATAAACCCTCAAGATCTGAGAGGTGCTGGGCCTGATGGCACATGCCTTTAGTCCCAGCACTCAGGAGGCAGAAGTAAGTGGATCTCTCTGACTTCGAGGCCAGCCTAGTCTACAAAGTGAGTCCAGGACAGCCAGGGATACACAGAGAAACCCTGTCTCGAAAAACCAAAAAAATTAAAATTAAAAATAATAATAATAAAGATCTGAAAGATACAATCAATTCTACCTTGAAGATTCATGCTATATACATTTTTTTAAAAATAGCTAGTCTCTGGGTATATGTGCCCAGGTATACTTGGGTCAGAGACACATGCTCACCCATGTTCTTATTTACCCTATTCATTATAGCTAGGACATGGAAATAGTCTACATGTCCATCTGCTGTTAACTGTGCTACCTATACACAATGGGATTTTATTCAGCTATAAAGAAAAATGAAATTTGCAGGTGAACAGATGGAGCCGGAAAACAATACATTGGGTGAAGTAACCAGACCCAGACATACAAACATCACATGTTCTCAACCATATGTGGATCTTAGTGTCAAATCTTTAGATTTGTTGGTTTAATTTGGAATACCTGTACAGGAAACCAGAAAGGGACAATAAGAGGAGGGGCTTAAAGGTGAGAGAAAGAAGTCAGGTGATATGAAGGGAATAAAAGGAATAATGTGAAGTGGTAGGGGGATGAGAGGATAAAGCAGAGAAAGAAGGATTAGGGGAGAGATAATTAACATGAAAGATGTATGGAAAAGGCAATACAGAAATCATATATACATATGTGTGTGTGTGTGTGTGTGTGTGTGTGTGTGTGTATGTAAAATAACACACATACACACCCTCTTTTCCTATACAAAAGAGTTTAACTAGAGTTACCCTATATGGGGGCCTATGCTCATCCCAGAATCCATAGGTTGTCAAATGAAGAGGGTATGGAATACTGGACTTCAAGTAGTCCAAGAGACTCCCAAAACAATACAGATACTGTCTTGGCTCTTGGCTGCCTAACAGAACTTGATGGTAAGACAAGTGTGAAGACATCACATACACTGGCCACAGGATCCAAAGAAATGAAGTTGGTACTGACTTATTCCTTGCTGACTGGTTTTCATAGTACTGGAAGGGTCTATGGAGGCTTCTGGGGGTAAGAAAAGTCATTAACAGTCTTACCCAGGTCTGTGAACCAGGTGAACTGCAATGTCTGGTGTGGTAAGAAATGTCTACGGGGACAACAGTGGCCTTAATGCTATGAGAGTAACTAACCACTTCCTGTTTGGATTTATTTTTATTAATATTTGATTCCAACTTATGTACAATTATGTACATTCAAATATATGTACATTTATTGAAAATGCATAAAACACATAAAATAAGATATAAAAACTTCATAGAAATTTTTATTTTTATTTATTTATTTTTAGGTTTTTTGAGACAAGGTTTCTCTGTGTAACAGAGTCCTCGCTGTCCTGGAACTCACTCTGTAGTCCACACTGGCCTTGAACTCACAGAGATCCACCTGCCTCTGCCTCCCAAATGCTGGGATTAAAGGCGTCCACCACCATGCCCAGCCCATTTTATCTATTTTTAAAATAATAAAGTTATTACCTACAAATACTACACAGTGGAAAAATAAAACATTCAATCAATATATATTCTTATTAGTTAACTAGTATCATATTATTCTAAGATCAATATAAGTGATTGTTATGAGACTAATAACTATAATATTTCACAGAAGAATAATTTAGAAAACAAAATAAATCGTAAAATAGCACAAATCTGAAATATAACAACTCATGAAGGGATATGAGAACCAGAAAACAGATAGATAGCAAGTAAGAATGGATAGATTGCTAAAAGGACTAGAAGAAAAATATTTCAAGTAAGTACAGTCAATACAAATGTAAACAGACCACCTGAAAAACATGGTAAAAAAAGGGGGGGGGGCTAGAGAGATGGCTCAGCGGTTAAGAGCACTGGCTGCTCTTCCAAAGGACCTAGGTTCAAATACAAGCACCTACATGGGAGTTCACAGCTGTTTGTAATTTCTGGGCATTGTAGCATACGCCTTTAATCCCAGCATTCAGGAGGCAGAGGCAGGTGGATCTCTCTGAGTTCACAGCTAGCCTGGTCTACAGAGTCCAGGATAGCCATGGATACACAAAAAACCTTATCTCAAAAACCAACAACAACAAACAACAAAAAAATCAGAAAAAGATAAAGAAATGATTGTGGGAAAAAGGAGAAAAATGAAAAATTATAGTAAAAAGGAGTCAGAGGCAGTTATAGACATAGGTAGAATAGAGGTAACATGAAAACAGATCAAGCGGACAGAGGAAGTGAATGAGAGAATATAATGTTTCTAAAAAAGAAATGGCTTTGGAGTAAAGCAAACATTTAAAACTATAATTATAGAAATTTTCTGAAATAGAAGAAAACAAATTTGTAGAACAAATACCTTAATGAACCTATTAGACTTTTTGATTATTTGTATTTTGAGACAGGGTTTCTCTGTGTGTCAGCCCTGGCTATGCTGTACTCACTTTGTAGACCAGGCTAGCCTCAAACTCACAGAGATCTGCCTGCCTCTGCCTCCTGAATGCTGGGTGCTGGGATTAAAGGAATGTGCCTCCATGCCTAGGCAAGAACCTATTAGACTTTTAAGAAAAGAATAACATCCTTTAATCATCAAGCAAAAAAAAAAAAAAAAAATCTAATTCACTTAACTGGGACAGAAAACCCTATTGATGTAAAAATTTTCATCAACATTATATTGTGCAACATTAGGATACAGAGAAAAAATACGGATCAAGCACTTTATATTTGGCCAAACTCTGAAGTAGCAAATGAAAATTATAAATTCATAAAAACTCAAAAAATAATGTCTTCCCTAAGTAATCTCCTAGACAATGTATTTCATATAACTAGTAAATAACCTGAGATGTTCCAACATACAAAACACAGAGGATAAAAAAACAAGACAAATTTTTTTCCCCTGATCCAGAAAAAAATTTTTAACAAGCTTTAGTATAAAAAGATGAGGGAAGGGTAAAAATAAGAAACAGACTTTGTTTTTAAAAGACACATATCACATCAGGAAATAAGAGTGGGCCTTGTAGCCCATACCAGCCAAAAATTAACCCTGTTTTGATCCTAACTGGAAAAAATAAAGACATTTTAAATAACCAACAAAATCCAATTACTGATTTCTTATAACATATAAGTAATTGTTAATAAAAATGAAATGTAAAAACTGTGGGTTTTTTTAAGATTTATTATATTTATTTATTTGTTTGTTTGTTTATTTTTGGTTTTCTGAAACAGGGTTTCTCTGTGTAGTCTTGGCTGTCCTGGTAGACCAGGCTGGGCTTGAACCACCTGCCTCTGACTCCAGAGTACTGGGTTTAAAGGTGTATAATACCATCACCAGGAGATGTATTTTATTTTATTTTTTAATGTATTTTATTTTTAATAAATATGTGTGTGTGTGTATTCTATGTGAGCATATGTGTGAGCAGTCATGTATGCCACAAGAGGGCATTGCACCCCTGGAGCTGTAGTTAAAGGGAGCTGTGAGTGGCTAGCCAGAAGTACTGAGAGCAGAACTCCAGTCCCCTGCAAGGGCAGCAAGTGCTCTTACCAGCTGAGTCGTCTCTTCAATCCCAAAACTGTATTTTAAAGAAATGAACATATATTGAACTATACTAATGTAAAAATGAAACAATTGGTGTTTGTTTTTACAAATCAAAGAAAAAGAATAAACCAAATATAGAAAATACTTGCTAACCACTGAATCTTATTCTAATTTTATGTTTGAAACTTTCTCATGATAAATTAGATAACATTAGAAGTATATTACCCAAATAACAAAGATGATCCTAATAAGGATTATTGTCCAGAGAAAATTATATATTCTCAATCTTTCTCCTCTTTTTCTCACACACACATATACTATTCTCTGAATTCAGAGAACAGGAATACATACAAAGAAAAAGCAAGAGCTATTCTTATTACAAGAATAAAGGAAATAACCTCAAATTAAACAATTTATTTATCTAGTAAAAATTGATGGATTTGAAGTCGTTTCCTAAATTTACCATGTACCTCAGTAATTACAAGGATCAAATGACAGTAGAAATATAAAAAGTTAATCTAAATTAGTAAAGATATTTATGACTTTCGTCTTTGAGTGACATATTTCAGTCACTCAAAGTAAATAAAGCATTAATTGTATATATCACCTTTTAATATAATTTACTTTTAAAACAATAAGCATACCACAATTTTATTTACTGGCTAGTCTTATACTCACTACTCCTGTGTAATAACGTAGTCCAACAACTTGTCCTCTCAAAGTTCCAAATAAAACCAAATCTAGCTCTTCATCACTAGTTAGGAAGTCATCTGGAGGGATAATGTCTTGGAATTCAAAACGTGGAAAGAAAGTTGGGTATGAAAGTCTTGGAAATTTTCCATGGGCTCCATACTGGACAGACTGCGAATACTTCCAACCAGGATCTCTGTTTAAAAACAAACACAAAAAAAAAAGAAAGAAAAAATCCACCAAACTTTTTTTCTCAAACAATACAGTCAATAGTATTTTCAAGCTGATCACTTCCTTACATTTAACAAGTGAGAAATGCTATGTGGCAACAATCACTTAACAACTACCGGGCTAAAGTTAAGATAAACCTGACCTGTTAAATACTGGAAACTCTTTCCTGGTGAAAACTATCTATATTAAAATATATGTGATGTCTGAAGTTAGCATTGCATGTCAAATTTGCCAATGCCCCCTGATGAAGAGATTGATTTATAAAAACAAAATTACTGCTGGGCATGTTGGTGCAAACCTTTAATCCCAGCACTTGGGAGGCAGAGGCAAGCAGATCTCTATGAGTTCAAGCCCAACCTGGTCTACAGAATGAGCTCCAGGATAGCCAGGGCTACACAGAGAAATTATACCTCAAAAAAAAAAAAAACAAAACAAAACAAAACAAAAATTACCAGGGCTGGAAAGATGGCTCAGAGGTTAAGAGAAGGTCTTAAATTCAGTTCCCAGTAACCAAATTGGTGGCTCATAACTATCTCACAATGAGATATGGTTCCCTGTTCTGGCCTGCACGCATACATGCAGGCAGAATACTGTATAAATAGTAAATAAAGAAATCTTAAAAGAATAACCATAATATAATTTTTCCTCTTTTTTTGTTTAGTTGGTTGATTTTTCATTTTTTCTCCTTTTCCTTTTCTTTTCTTTTTTTTTTTTTTTTTTGAGGCAGTAGTGTCTCTCTGTGTAGCCCTGGCTGTCCTAGAACTCGCTCAGTAGACCAGGCTATCCACAAACACACAGAGATCCACCTGCCTTTGCCTCTCAGGTACTAGGATTAAAAGCGTGTACCACCACCGCAGGCTTTCTTTTTTTTAATGAAAATATTTTTAACTTTTGACATAAATACATCCAGCATCCACTGCTTTAACTCTGTAAAGAGCCTGTAGGCAGCTCAGCCACAGCCCAGCTGCGGCCCAGCTGTAGGAGATAGATAAGGAAGTAAGTACCGCACATATGCGGGTGATGATATGCTAAAATATGCTAATTAGAATAAAAGGAAAGTATAAGAAGCCAGAGCAGACAAGCAGTCAGCGGAGATCAGTCTTAGCACTGACGTCCTGCCTCTGCCCTCAGGCCTTGTACTGAGATCCTTGCCCTACCTTCAGGCTTTGCACTGACCTCAGGCTTTGCACTGACAACAAGAAGAGCAAGGACGTCGGACAGGTCGTATAAGTTGTGTACCGTGGGTATGAAGTAGAAATGTGGTGGATGTATATGATAGCTTTAGTGATATTAGGAATACTGTGTATTAAGTGCTTGTGTGTGCTGGATTATGTTCCTGATGTAGTACCAACTATAGAAGTGATAATAGAACAATAAATATAAATATATTTAGTATAAAATCAGCTCGTCTGTATTTTCCATTTGGTCTTAGTGGGTGGCGAGTGCCGTCACCTGACCACACGACTCCCTTCATAAAAGAGAAGGAGGTGTCGAGATTTGGATACCTTAACCGCGCTCTCGACAAACTCCTTCTGAACAGAACACATTTTAAACCGGGTATCTAAACTATGACATCATAGAAAGTTGACCTGAACCCCTCCTTGTCTATACATTACCCTGTTGTTTTAAAGGTAAATTCAATTTTAAATACAATTATTACAGGAATGAACATGAAAACCACTGTAGATGATGAAAAGTGGTATTTGCTGGAAGCCTCCTAGAAATTGTCATTTTCGTAAAAACGCACAGGGCTACCAGTAGGGAATTTCCCTTTCAGCTCCTCTGCAAATAAGCGTTAGTGCATTTCTGAACCTTACGGTGAGACACTCCGGGTCGGCCGGGGGCAGTCTCGGAGCTGTTAACGTAACAATGCCCAGCATACAGCTTGACAACAACGGCGAATAAAGCACTTGGGTGGAGCTTCAGTCTGTGAGGGAGATTTCCCGAGGTCGTAGAAGCAAGACTCTCGGGTCAGCCAAGACAATGCATTGGTGCCTGCACGAGCAACCCGCAGCAGGAATGAAATTTGGACTACAGGAATACAAGCCGCACCCTTCGCCCGGGAGCGCAGCTTCACTTGAGGACAGCGCGGGGCGATTGGCCTCAGGCCCCACCCCCTCAGCCCTTCACCTCTTGAACATCCAGGACATGGCGCGGGGCGGGGCGACTTCGGAATGCCCTGGGCGCCTCGGATCTTCTCAAGCCGCCTGAAAAAGCTCTTCAAGGTCTCGCGCCCCAGGAACCAGGAACCTGATCCGAACCGCGAGGCCAAGACTGCCAAGCGAAGTGCCGCGCGCGTCTATTTAGACGTTGATGCTCGCTCCTTCCAGAAGCTGAGGAAACCAGTGACGTCCTATGATTGGCACTGCAAGTGTCCAATAGAAAGGAAAAATGCTGCGGAGACCAACCAATAAGCATACGTAAGGTAGGAAGTTCCGCCCCCTTCTGGGATTCAAAGGTAGCGGGGGTGTGCCAGAGGGTCCACCGGGTTCTTCCGCGCCCCGAGGGTGGTTACGCGGGGAAAACTTGGAGGCCTCTTGAGTAAGGCACCTGGCCTAGGGTTCCCTGTCGGACTTGGGGGAAAGACTGCTAGCTACTTCCCTAAACCCCCAAGGATGTCCCCATAGGTCAGGCCTTCCCTAGTCCATCTTATCTGATGTGATGCCTAACAGTGCCTTCCTTAGAAGGAGCTGTGGGTGGGATATCTGTCTCATTTCCTCTACTACTCCCCTACTATTTTTGTTCTTAGTGACCTCGGTGTATGCAAGACCCTGAGTTCTAGAAATCTGAGTGCGAACATACGAATTTCCCTCTCCCACCTCGTTTTACTGTGTTTAAGGAAATTTTCATCCCTTAGTAGAAGAAAGCCATAAAATAATCTTACAACTCTGTGTTGCTGAAAATGGCAGACGGTCCAATATTAGTGTAAGGTGAGGTGGTGGCTGTGACTACTTGTGTTTTCTCAGGAAACTGAAGGAACAACTAGCTTTGTGTGGGCCAGTATCAGCTAAGGTAGAGGTGCTTTGAAAGGCCAGAAAAGAACCTCATATGACTGCTGAACTGGGGCAGGGGACTGATATGTAGGGACACTCCACTCCCGAGGAGTGGGATGGAAGGCATAGGGGATAGAGGGTGGGAGGGCAGGACTGGGAGGGGTGGAAAGAGGACACTGTGATAGAGATGTAACCTGAAGTTAAAAATATTAGAGAGAGAGAGAGAGAGAGACCAGAAAAAAACTATTGATGATACAGCCTTTTAATTACTGCATATTCACCTGCACCTACCATTGGACACTAATGGTGGTGCTGAGCCAAATATGATATGGTGTGCTATAAGCTATCCAAATTTCTAGATGTATTTGTAAACGTTTTAAATACTGAAAGTCGTCCTTCCTAGAGTGGTCCATTTTATGCTTCCATTAGCAGAGTATGAAAGGTGGTCAGTAAGTTTTTAATAGGCATATATTTGTTCATTATCTTAAATATTGGTGATCTGTGAACTAACAATGGATTGAGAGCATGTGAGGGTGGGCTTCTGGCATGGCGCCCTGGGGAATTCCAAAAAGGAGGAGGAGGAGGAGAAGAAGAAGAAGAAAACAAGAAAGAAAGAAGGGAGGGAGGAAGGAAGAAGAAAGAAAGAAAGAAAGAAAGAAAGAAAGAAAGAAAGAAAGAAAGAAAGAAAGACAAAACAGGATTGAAAGATAATTTACTCTGGAGGGAAATATCAATGACCATGGCCTGGGAACAGATTTAAGACTCCCCAAATGCTATGTTCTAACTGAAGCTATTTCATGAAGTTTTTATACTAACGGAACAAAGAAAGTCATAAATCAACACACTTTCAAATACATTTGATGGGACCATTAGGTAAGTGGAAAAAAATATAATGGGGAACCCTATTTTAGGCCTAAGGTGCTGACATTACCCTTAACTTTTCAGTTTGTTGAAAATCAGTGCTGTTTGTTCTTTCCAAATTATTTACCAAATGGTCACAAAAAATGTATTAAGTACAGAAGATGAAAATCAATGGCTATTAAGAAAGGATGGCCCAAGATAATTTATCTCTGGACTTGCAGCATTCCAAATACTGTGCAATCATTGTAGCTCAGTTAATCAGCTTTGCAGAAGATTCATTGGAAGGTGCATCATCTTTCCTGGAATTTTTGTGCATGTTAAGCAGGCACTCTATCACTGAGCTACATCTCTAGCTCCCACAGAGAATCTGAAGTATTTCATTCTCCCAACAGGAAAAAGTTAGTGAAAATGATGATGACAACATTTCACTTTCTTCAGTTATTTTACTTTCTTCATGATGTATTATGATACAAATGGCAAAGTTTGGTTTTGTGCCGGTGGCCATGCAGCATCTTTAGGGAACAACATATGAGTGCTTCACTGATGGGACTCCACTGTATCAAGCCCCATGGAGACCCCTTGGATTCTACTGTGGAAAAGTCCTTGGAAACCTCTTCCTACTTAGCAAGGATCTTTGGTGAATTTGGTGATTTCTATGCCTATCACCTAGACCCCATTGCTACAAGCTCTTCTTGCTTTCGCTGTGCTGTTTATACTCAAGGCAGTGTTTTCACTTTGTCAATCACAGGCAAGGCTGGGACCACACTGTGGATGATGCTGTTTTTCTCCATACTCTTTCTGGGGGCGTAAAACCCTCCTCTTCTCTCTCTGCCTCTATCGATCTTCCAGACCATTAGTGACCATTAATCCTGGGCATTTGGGGACACATAATCATGTCCCTAGAGAAACAGCTGCAGTCACACTGAGTAGGCCTGTGACAGTCGTGGGGAGCAGTGAGTTCTGCTTGCGTAGGTGTTCTGAGGAAGCTGTGTCTGATCTACAGAGACCTAAAATGGGGAAGCTATGTTTGATCAACACAGACTTAAAGAATGAGGAAGTTGTATCTGATCAGTAGAGACTTAGAAAATAGAGAAGCTGCGTCTGGTCAATAGAGTCTTAAAGAATGGTTCTTGGAAAGATGCCACCAGAAATTGATACGTACATATCAGGAAAGGTTGCTTGGTACAGCGGGCATGTCTCTGCCTACAATTAAAAAAGTATCTTGACAGAAGGGTGTTGTTTGATGAATGGACTTATACCCACAAATGTTTAATCTGTCTCTCACTTTGCATAACTATGTAACCACATTTGCTGCCAGCTGGGGTATGTGCTCATATCTACAGGATATGCCTGACTAGACGTTTATTTTTGGCTTGCTGAAATTGTGCATTGTTGTGCAAAATAAGGTTAGAGGGTGATTGACCCAGTAGGAAGAGGGAGTGAGGAAGGGAAACTATTGGGGGCCTTTTGCAATGATAGGGCTTTTATAGTGCTGATGTTGATTCCTTTAAATAAAATAACCAGTGATGTCACTGCTCACACAAGCAGGATTGTGAATGTATAAATACTTTTAGGCTATTCAGGACCACTTGCTTGAAAGTCAACAGGTGGTCATCTGCTTTACTTTCAAGGACACCACACATCTGTCCTCAGGTTTCAGAAAACACCACCAGTGCTGGTCATCTGCAGTTTTGGGTTTTTCAGTATTGAGTATTGAATCCTAGGCCTGTCCAATGTAGGCAAGCTCTCTATCCACAAGCTGTAACCCCAGCCTTTATTTTACTTTTAATTTTGTGGCAAGTCTCAGCCTCCACAGTAGCCTGTATCATCAATCCCAGCTGATAACATTTTATATGTAAAATTGATAAAGCCATGCTCATTTGACTGAAAAATAAAATTCTATATAACATAGTTCTCTAAGACTTAGCATCTTTTTCTACTGAAAACAAAAACTCAACACCAACAAAAAAGACAACCCATTGTCAATTTCAACATTATCCTTCAGCCACAAAACCAACCTATTTACTCAAGTAATCATGTAAAAAAGGAACCCTGTACAAACTCCCTTTGCCAAAGATGTTGCTATCACTCATCCCTCACCTGAGGATTCATCTGAAAATTGGACTCAAAATGTTCCATATCTAACTTTCTTTAGGTACTGCCCCAATATATGCAAACGTGTGTATGTATGTGTGTTTTTATAGCCTGTGTCCATTTAAAAATATGCTATATAATTTTGTAATTATGCTATCTATGGTCAAATGCCTAAACATTAATATTTCATGTTTGACAAACACATGTTGAATAAATAAGACAGGAGAATTTCTGGGGCTGAGACCAAAGGGAATACAGCATAGAGCAGAGTGTGACAGAACAAGGAACCCAACAATATCTTGTGGCCACCAAGTGTATAACCCTGCATGCATGAGCACACTTATCAGAGAGAGAGAAAGAGAACCAAAGAAAATACGAAAATTAAAAAATGTTATTTATTTACAACTGCTTTTTCTTACATAACCAGGCACCAATAGATTAGAGTCCATGACAAAATGCTGGGTAAACCACAGCTGAGAGAGTAGAAAAAGGAATGGAAAATTAATGCTGAGTAAAAATATGCTTGGTTAATTAGTAACAAGTATTTGTATTTGCTATAAACAATGAACAAATGAGTTGAATAGATGGCTCAACAGTTAAGAGCACTAGCTGTTTCTCCAGATAGACCTGGGTTCAATACACAGCAACCACATGGCAGCTCACAGCTATCTATAACTAGACATACATTCAGTGAAAACACCAATGTACATAAAATAAAAATAAATGATTTCTTTAAAAAGCAATGAATAATATTATCTTTGCTATTATCCTTATAAAATGAGTTATTGTCTAATAAGTCCTTTAACCCATAATGAGGTATGTGATTGTTTGAGGTCTGTTTTTGAATGAGGTTTAGTTGGCAAAGTTGCTCCTATAAATAAGAGAGTAATGCAGTTTCCAGAAACTAGTCATTTTCACATATATCCTTGAAGCAAACTGAATTGTTTCAAATCTAAGGCCGGAAGACAGGCTAACCACAACTCCTACCCACCAAACACTAGGAGATGTTTCCTTTTAGGCCTTTATTCACTGAATGTTCTTCCAACAACCAAGTCCAGAGCTGCTTGTCACCAGCTCCCTGCTTGGCCTCCTGCCCAGGGTCCATTTGTTAGTGTTTTGAGACTGTTGGGAACAAGAAAAATAAATTTATTCTAAGTATTGACATTTTGTTTTCAGACTCCATTTTATTATAGAAGGAAACTAAGTTCAAGGTACCAGGCCCTACAGAAGCTGGGGACTTCCCAATAGCTGAACAACTTCTGTTATAAGGAGACGGTTGTCTAGGTCCAACCATCTCAAGGACAATTTCTCCATCTTGCTGGCAGGGTCAAAATAAGTTCATGTTCCCAGGCCCAGGAACCAACTTCTATCCTGGTTAAGGGAAACTCCCTTGCTTAACCCCTTATATCAAAATGATTGGAAAATGCTGCAACTCACCCCACGTCCCCGTGCTTTATGGTTTCATCCTTTAAATATACTATACAACTTCCCTTGAGGGTTTCAATTCAGCTTCCAAGTCTGTTCTCTTGACCTGATTGATCAGTAGTGGCTTGACTACAATAAATTTTTGTCATATGCATTGACCTGGTATTTGAGTTATGTTGTATCAAAGCAGACCCTATAACAAGACTGGGTCTTATAACTCTGGCTGTCCTGGAAATCACTATATGGATCAGGCTGGCCTCACAGAGATCTGTCTGCCTCTGCCTTCTGAGTACAGGGATTAAAGTGTGTACCACCATACCTGGCTCTGCCCAGGGTCCTTTATCCACCAACACCACTTCAAATCTAGCTTTGTACAGAAATGTAAGTGAAATTATTTTCAGCTACTGCCATGATCTTGCCAAAGCTATCTTTTTCTTTTACCTAATGAATATTGGAAAGATTGGTTAACATTTTCTGCCTACTTTGTGACTAAAGATTAGAAGACTAAAACTTCAACTCTATGCAATTTTGATATACTAAAATCTAATTTTTATGAAGGAAGATGTTGCCGGGGCCCACGCCCAGAACTCTTGGGGGCAGGATGAGCTGGTGCAGAGTCAATGACCCAGTCTCCGGGGGTCTGGTAAGTGGTGAAAGTAGACCCATTTATTTCAAAAGAAGGGTGCCTGCTTTATAGCCTCCACCAAGAGTCCCATTGGCTCCTGAACTGCAGGCTGCTGTGGCCCTTCCTCATTGGCTTGTGCCTCATTGCCTGGTGGGGCATCATCAGTCTCCAGGCCGGTCTCAGACTGGGCAAGTTCAAGCATTCCTGTGAAGGTCTCTCAGGCCAGCTGCATGTGGCAGCCCAGCCATGCATGCACTGTTTAGCAGTAGGCCTTGTTCCTGTTCAGGGGCAGGCCTTGTTCCTCTTACTGTAATGCCCAGTTCACAAAACCATTAGAAGACTAGCCAGGAATACTCCAACTTGAAGCAAAAGCAAAAGGATCTTTAATTTAGGGTTTGAGCCAAGGTAAGGACCATCTCATGTTCTCCACGCAGGGAGTCAGTGAACGACGGTGCCATGCCTGAAAGGTCTGAGGGTTTTAAGGAATTGTAAGGGGAGAAGGTGGACAGTTAGGGAGGTGCACAAAACATACAGAATTACATTTGGTTTTGTAAGATAAGCTCTGACAGTTCTCTGATAACTTTCTTCTCAGTAGATAAAGGAAACTCCCAGTCAACAGTTTTAAGATTAACAATTCACAAAGCAATCTCAACAGCCCTCCCTGATGAGGTGTTCAAGAGTGTCTATGGTCTGGGGATGGGGGTCAGTGCTCCGAATTGAGGGGACATGACAGGAACAAACTCCAGGGCTGTTATCATATGGCCAGGATGTGCAAACAGTAAGCTCTTTCTTGTTTTTGAGAGCCTCTTGTTATCTATGGCTCTGCTCAGATGGTTGTAGAACCCAAGTTTACTTGACCAAACTTTAGTCAGGCTCCAAAAGCCTAAGAACTTGGGTAGGCCCTGAGCTCTGAGGCAACTTGCTCCAGGAACTACAAATTAAAAAAACAATTCTCGGAAGGGCCAGGGATTCTGTAGTTCTTCTGGCTGAGAAACTGCACTCAGGGGGACTGCAAAGTGTACTGTACCCCCCCCCCCATGTTTGAAAACTCCCTGACTGTCACTGGGAGCCAGGTTCCTCATTCTTTAGCCAGCACCAATCAATGCAAACATAGAGAATGATAACCAATATAAGCTCACCAAATGTACTGTTACTTAATTCTACCCTCCAAAAACATATAAAAATTAACATGAAACTTTGCTGGTCGTCAGCCTCCCTCCACTTGCATGGGGACTCTGTGAGTGCCAACCCCAACATGACGGTAAATAAACCTCTTGGTTTTGTATCGCTCTCAGGTCCTGTTGATTCCTCAGTTGCCCCAAATTCAGAAGTTTGCTTTTGGGCTCAGCATGGTCATTCAAGTTCTCTGAGGGAGGGAAAGCTAGGTTTTTAGGCTTTCTTTCTTGTTTTACTTTTATGAACTTGTTAATTACAGCAAAAGGGAGTGGGTAAGAACTTGGCCAGGATGAGAGACTGGGGTTTTTGTTCTTTCACTACATATTCACTCTTTTGTTTTTTATTTTTTGACAACTCAGTGAGAACCAGAGTTCTTATGCTCTGATCTTGTTGACCCCACCTCAGGGACTCCCAGTATAACAGACTGTGCCTGTCTTAGGTTGACCAGCTGAACAGATTCTTACCTATCATTGACTACCAGTCCTCAAAGGGTAGCATTCCTGGAGAGTGCATAGGATGTGTAGGATATTAAACAGAGGCTTTACAGATCTCTGTGAACCAGGCCTGTAACACCTCTTTGGGTGGACTGTGGTCTGTGCATGCCAGAGCCATGAGCCCCTGCAGGGTAGTCTTGCTGGTGGAGCATTGTATAAGACACTTAGGCAGAATGATTAATATGACCATAATCCCTCCTATAATGGCATAGGTGACTATCCAGGAGGGGTCAAAGAATTTTAATGTTATTCCATACCTGTTTTATGAACCTCATATCAAGGGAAAGCACTGGGACCCTGGTCTCATTGAGCTTATAAATGCTTTCCCTAAGTAGAACAGAGTAATTGAGGAACTTGTTTGACCAAGTCCCCTTTATGTAATGAAACAACTATTGGCACCCTTCAGTGAAATTGTGCACTTGGTAAGGGGTGAGACACAGGGACATGTCCCTAATTAAAGCTAATTCCTTGGCCAAGAGATCAATTTGTTGTTACAAGATATGAATGGCCTGATAAAGGTGCTGATTTAGTAATACCTGTGTTTGGAGTGCCTCAGTGAATTTAGATATTACATCATTGATGGTCTCTGTTGTAGGCAGATGTCAGAGGGTACCCTGCCAGCAACTAAAGCCTCAATCGAGGCAGTTAGGGCAGCAGTAGAGTCTGTCCCAGGGTCAAGGTCTCTAGTAGTGAGTACCCATTTGTGGATGTCATTATTGAAGGGTAGAACATTAAGTCCCACCCAAGGTAACTGCTTGATCATTATGTCCCAGGTGGGGCCCTGATCCAACTTATGCTCTATTACAGAAAAAGGTGGGTCACAAGGGTGCATCCTTGAGGGCTCTAAAGGCCATATCAGAGACCTAGTGATAGTAACCATACAGTCCAATAGTGGCTTTAGAAACAGTCAATAATGTAGCCATGACTGGTCTCCAGGGTGATAAAGCCATACTGGAGATTGAGGCAGGCTTGCGCCTCTGACTGGCTGTCATAAGCAGACTGCCAGTTTAAGAAGACAATAGGCAAGTAGTAGGTGAATGAGATTAGTCACTGTGAAGTGAATGAGAGGTCCTGCAGCTGACTGTGAAAAACCCTGAGATCAGCCAGCTCAGTCACCCATATGGAGAGGAGCACCTGCCAGACTGGATGCAGCCCAAGGCCCCAGTCACAGATCAGCAGCACCACCTGTTTGCTTGATGTCCAGCCTGCACACAGACTTGTACACTCAACCAGGAAAAACAGCCATATCACAAGAGCAAAGGTAAGTAAGATTTTCTTTCTGGAGTTCCCAACATGACAGCACAGTGTACACTGTAGCTGAGTGGCAGAGTCCAAACTCAGCCACAGCAAAACAATCAGGAGCTGAGACTGACTGCAGAGCCAGTGACAGTGTGTTCCACACAAACATAGGGGTGGATCACTCACCTGAGCACCTGAGCTTTTGAGGAAGTCAGCAACTGGCTTGCCAACCCTGGGTTGGGTGGAGCTCCCTGCCTATAGGATCAGCCTAGCTGCTGAAACAGAATGACTATTGTAACTGAGGGGAGAACACAGCTCTACCTGCCTTTCTGAGGAGACCCTTCAGTTCTCAGGTCCTCACAGGATAACCCCCTCCCCACTTCAATCCCCCATATATAGGTCCAATTGGTTCACAACCAGTTGAGGAAAGTGGCAGTCACTCTCTGAGATCTAGTCTATTACAGGAACCTACCCACAATCTGGAGGTGGACACCAGGATCTCAGGATCAACCCAGCCCCCAGAACAGAGGGTTTTCCTGAGCACCAAGGCCAACTGGCATCAGAAACAAACAGACAGCACCAAGGTTAATGAGATGACTACAGGCCAGCACAAGAACATGGTTAAAAAAACAAACAAACAAAAGCAATATGATGTCTCCAGAACCTAGCTATAATGCTAAAGAAAATCCTGGAAATCCTAATACAACTGAAACAAAGGGAAATGACCTTAATCCTACAATTATATTAATAATAGAATGTGGTAGGTTTAGTGTTAGCATATATAGCATAGGGAACCTGGAATGCTGCTGGACTTTTAAGATAAAAGACTTCCTCCGAAGTGACATGTCCTTGCAAACTCACCAAGGACCAGGACCTCCTTGATCTTGGGTCTGGGGACAGGACCTGCCCCCTGGGGTGCCCGCCATCCAGAGGTCAAAGGTCTGTTGTCATTTTGCAGCTCTATGTGAAGGGCATCTGAATGACATGCCCTGAGGCACCTGCCCACATCTGCAGACTGCCTGTGAATTCACACCCCTTTGCAAAAAGCTTTTTTGAAAAAGACAGAGCCGCCCGGAACTAACTTTAAAAGTGCACAAAAGCTTCTGCCAACAGGTGAAGATATATAAGGCAGGATCCACATGAACTCTGGGTGGGCCCTCTCTCCTGTTCCTGATTCACTCAAGATTTTCCTCCACTGGCGAAAGAACACGCATCACAAACTCATCGGAAAGTTTCACCCTCTGATGTTGACCTATTTCAGGGATGGAGAGGAGACTAGACAACTCTCCCTGAGACTCCAGAGTGCTCAGAAACAGAGCTCCTGGGCTTTTGTAGGCCATAAGCATCTGAATTGGTGAGCCACCTGGGAAACTTTCATGTGTTAACTGGTCTTAAGACCACAAGGGGACTAACGAAATTCAGAAACTTTAAGAGACTTTAAAACTGAAAATTGTATGAAGACCAGCCATCCATCAGGACCCACTCTGAGAGAAAAATATCCTTTTGAGAAACCTTGGGTTAATGTTAAATGTTTGTATTATAGATACTAAGAAGTTTTAGGTGTTAGGTTTCAGAGTTAGGGTTTGGGTTTAGGATTCAGGAATTTTATAGACAATTCTTAGGTAATTGTTAAGTATTGATAAATATATGTGTGATAAATAAAAATCTACTGTTACAATAGAAGGCTTAAGGGAGGAAATCAAATACCTCAGAAAGCAACAACATGTTGGGGTAGTGTTAAGCATTCTAAATGTTAATTGGTCCTGTTTGCTGTCTGTTACTTGCATTGACTCTGATTGGTTAAATAAATGCTGAGGCCTGAGACTGGTCAAAGACAGAGAAAGGTGGGACTTCCTGAGATTAGAGCAGGAATCCTGCACTTTAGACAGAAGAAAATATTCCAGCCAGCAGCATGAAGATTAAGGCATTCCAGCCAGGAGCAGGAAGAGGCACACACCATGGGTTAGAGAAAAGAACCTCATTCCACATGGCCAGGAACATCAGCAAATCATGGAGAATGGCAGTCCAAGGGGATGTGTGTATATATGGGGTCATATTTGGGTAATAGAATTAAGAGCTAGCTTAGATGGGCCAGGATTGCACAACTCAGGCCAAGGCTTGTTAAAATCCACATGGTGTCTGTTTGTGCTCATTTATAATGGTGGAATAAGGATTAGCCACCAAACCAATTAATATAATATGAATACTGGTAAAATAGCTTAATTAGCTATTATTTTTATATATATGGTGCCCAACTATGGCAATTAGAATCCATGCTTACCGCCTGAGAAGGCCCGGTGAAAGCCAGTTTCCTAGCCAAAGAGTGGGGAACTGAACCCAAATGCATTTCAAAAGTGTGGCTAACTTAACAAAAGCTGTTGCCTTGCAGCAAAGGTGGAAGCTTAGTTCTCCTTACCTACTAAAAAACTGGCAGCCTTCTAAACAGAGCTTGAGAGCGGAATTAACCACCTAGATTAAAAATGGAGGAATTCATAATGCCTGAATACATTTGGATTCCAATTGAGTTTGTTCCTCTTAGCATGCAAATGATTTTTACCCTGACAATTGTGGTTCTGTGTATCTTTTTTGAGAAAGTTCAGACTAGGATAGTCTTAAAGGAAAAACTTTACAGATGGAATGCTAAATTGCCAACAAAGATAATGAAGGAAAGAGGGAGGCTTTTCCTGATAAATAAGGCAAAATTAATGGCAGCTGGAGCTAAGAGCTCCCTGGGTACTAGGTGCCTGTCAGGAGTTTCTGGTATTGGCCCACCAGTGAAATACAGTTGCAACTAGAATTCAAGGAATAACAAACACAGCTTTAATTGCAGCATGGGATGGCATGGTTAGACATGCCAAGGCTTTTGAAGTGTTGTTTCTTTGCTTGATTTTGTTTAGATGTCTTTGATTTTCCTATATTAGGATGTAGAAAGGATATTTTTCTGGTTTGGCATTGCTAAAACAAACAAGATTTTTGAAGGTTTTGGGCAGATTTCGAATTGTGATTACAGTTCAAGGTTGCTCTCTAGGTTACAGAGATCCAAAATCTGGGATTTAAGTGAAATATTTGAGCAGGGTGGTACTGGCACATGCCCTTAATCCCATAACAATAGAGGAAGAAACAAGAAGATCTCTGGATTCTAGGCCAGCCTGGTTTAAACAATGAAGGCAGGGGGAACCTCACTGATAAAATAAGGCTGCTTGCTAAAGACAGTCTAGAATTCAAAAATGACATATTTTTCCTTGATGTTAAATTTAATAATGTCCTTACTAATCTAATAGATAAATACAGATAATCTCAAATTTACGTAAAGAGAAAGGGGTCACAAGCCAGTCTCAGGTGTGGGGCTCCCACTGGAGAACTAGTTTCCAGAGGCATTTTGCCCCTAAAAGACGTAAGTTAATTGCTGGGTGTGGTGGTGCATGCCTTTAATCCCAGAAGCAGGCTAATCTCTGTGAGTTCAAGCCCAGCCTGGTCTACAAAGTGAGTCCAGGACAAGGATACACAGAGAAATCCTGTCTCAGAAAAAAAAAAGGAGAGAGAAAGAGATATATTCTGTTAATCTTGTAAGTACCCAGAGTTAGGCTTGGGAAGAACATGCAAACTGCATGACTCACACAGCCGACAATTAAAAAAAGCTAACATAAAATAGCATATCATGCATGCTATTTTACACCAATCTCCTTAATAATGGTACTTCCATGGGAGAACTGGAACTCAAACTAATACAAAAAATGGTTTAATTAATGTTATTGTTTAATAAGGGTAATTCAATTATTTAAGCTTATACCTTGATCTCAAAACTTGGGAGACAATGGAAGAACAGGTTCCTTGTATGTTTGAGGCAAATCTAATCTACAGAGCTCTACAGAGCAAATCAAGACAGCCCAAGCTACAAAGAGAAACCCTGTCTCAATAAGGATAGATATATCCACATAGAAATTAAATCTCCAAAGAAAGGAGAAAAGGAAAGAAAAAAATATATAAATGCATACCTTTGATCCCAAAACATGGGAGGCAAAGACAGAGACAGATTGGTTCCTTTTGAGTTTGAGGCCAACCTAATCTACAAAAAGCCAGAACAACACAGACTAAACCTGTTTTAATCAATTAATAAATGTATGTCAACTGTAGAGGAGAATACTTAAATTCCATACAGTCTTATGCTGTATTTTCAATTTTAAGTAGATTATATATAGCATATATATGTAATACTATTACATGCCATGTTTTTATATGGCACAAATGGAGACTTGCAAATGTCTTTCTTCTTTTCAAAAAAACAGAAAATATTCCTTCATTGATTTGTGCATCCTGGACATCCAAGGCATTTTGGTAATTGCAGAACTATATGTTACTTGTGAAAAATTATATATTTTCAGAACAATGGGACCTGAGTCCAAAGAAGACGAGACAAGTAACCCAAATGATCCAGCCTCATAGACTGCCTCAATAACTGTTTCCTCCAAAATCTGCATCCAGAACAACTTCAAACAGCTTGCTGAGATGGCCCAGCCTCAAAGACTGTTCCAGACAGGACTTCAGTGACACCCTGAACTTTCCTACCCAAAGTCCAGACTACAAACTGCTCAGGACATTCAAATTGCTGAGCACATAGAGACTGGACAACAAATGTTACAATTTACTTGCTTAACCATTTTTTTTTTT
>CAJQZJ010033081.1:295408-350992 GCA_907164525.1 Lophiomys imhausi | reverse complement strand
TTTACCTGGTGACCAGTCTCAATGTTCGCTGTGGGCATTCAGACACCATCTGTGTTTCACTGTAGGCTAGGGGACCTCACATTCACTCCACAATGACTAATCTCATTCACCTACTACTCAGATGCACTGCTCTATGGTCGGCGCCATCTTGGATCCTCAGGAAGCAGTTTTAAGAGAGCGACATCCCATTCCCAAAAAGTGAGTGGATGATTCTTTGGTCATTTGATGTGTTATAAATGTTGTTTAGTGGTAATGGCTACAAATTGTTATATGGTCTTGTTAAGTAAGGTATAGAAAGTTAGACTTGAAGATTTCTTTTTCTTTCCTCTATCCTTCTTTCTCTCTTATATAGGGGGGAAAGACTTGAAAAGAAAAAGAGGGGGATATAATGTATATAATATAGAAATGATAAGATATAAAGATAGATTATTGAATCTGTCTGAAACTCAAAACTATTATTATACTCAAATAAGGTTATCTTTCAATACATTGGTATAAAATTTTGTATATTGATACAAAAATAAGGTTAAATTTTGATTCATTGGTATAGAATTTTATATTTGGACACATATTATATATATTTCAACTTATATAAGGTATTGTGCCTATACAAATCATTTAAAAGTATAGGTTTACTTCTGATCCTTTTATGGGTTGCTATTGCAATCTATTTAGGAGTCTGGGTAATACAAGTTGCTGGCCAGTCAAGCTTCTGGTCATGCCAAACAGTAGTCTTAATAGACTCACAAAATAGACTTAATAAGATAAACAGATAGTAAATGGTTAAAAATTTACAGTTTGTTCATAGATAGATGATAGATAGATTTATAAATAAATAGATAGATGTCTTCAAAACCCTCAGAGGCATATAGAAAATGCATTTAAAGATGTTTTTATTATTTTAATAATTGTTTGACTTAAGACAGTCAGCTCCTGGCAGCTCCCATTTGACTTGGAAGAAGACAATGAGCATCAAAAAGAAATCTCCCATCAGGAGATAATTCCTCAAAAAGAAATCTCCCATCAGGAGATAATTCCTATTGGGCAAAAATGCCCTGCTCTCTCAACAGACTATATACAGTCCAAAGATGGACTAGAGTTTAAATGCGGGCAAGTCGATGTCCTGATTCTGCAGAGACAGAATGGGAAAATCCTTAATTCCTGCTACACAATTTAGTCTGTGAAAAATGCTTGGCCAGAAGGCTGAAGATGATGCTCCAACAATACCAAGAGGTATTTAGGACTGTCTAGGCAACAAACTCATATTTCTTTTTGGAAGCTGCTCTTCTGTGCTTCCTACTCACTCAAATAATAACTTTATCCCTTCTTATGTCTTTGATGGGTTTGAAGCCATAATAGTTATAAAATTTCAATTGAACTTGAGTTGTTTAGGATTTAAAAGGATTTTTTCAAGTCTAAATAAAATTTTAGGTTTACAAATATAGGATATGATAGAAATTATTTAGGTTCAAAACTTTAGACACACCAAGAGAGATGAGTTTTTTTCTTCAGATTGCCTGATACAAATAGGCTAAATATTATGTGAATAACTTTTATATTTGGTTTTCTTGATTGTTTCATATTTGTACTTACTGTTTTTACTATATGAGTTAAAAAATTAGCCTTTTTATTAGACAAAAGGAGGGAATTGTTGGGGTAGTGTTAAGCATTCTAAATGGTTATTGGTCCTGTTTGCTGTCTGTTACTTGCATTGACTCTGATTGGTCAAATAAATGCTGAGGCCTGAGATTGGGCAAAGACAGAGAAAGGTGGGACTTCCTGAGATTAGAGCAGGAAGCCTGCGCTTTAGACAGAAGAAAACATTCCAGCCAACAGCAGAAAGATTAAGGCATTCCAGCCAGGAGCAGGAAGAGGCACACACACCATGGGTTAGAGAAAACAACCTCATTCCACATGGCCAGGAACATCGGCATATCGTGGAGAATGGCAGTCCAAGGGGACATATGTATATATGGGGTCATATTTGGGTAATAGAATTAAGAGCTAGCTGAGGATTGCACAACTCAGGCCAAGGCTTATTAAAATCCACATGGTGTCTGTGTATTTATTTATAATGGTAGGTTAAGGATTAGCTGCTGAACTAATTAAATATAACATAAATACTGTAAATAAATTAATTATTTCTACAAATGGAATCCAATGTAATTTAATTAATTTTTTCAATAACAACAAAATACTGCAAAAGAGGTGATAGAAATAAATAAAGCTCTTAAAGGAATGGAACAACTGAAAAGGAAAGTTGAAGCAATAAAGAAAATACAAGCCAAGACATCCATGGAACTGGAAAACCTTAAGAAAAGAAAAGGAACTGCAGACACAAGCATCACCAACAGAATACAAGAGATGGAAAAAAAGAATCTCAGGCAGAGAGGATAAAAATAAAGAAATTGATATATCTGTCAAAGAAAATGTAAAATCCAAAAAAGTCCTGACACAAAACCTTCAGGAAATCAAGGACACTATGAAAAGACAAAACCTCAGAATAATAGGAATAGAAGAAAGAGAAGATTCCCAGCTCCATGGACCAGAAAATATCTTCAACAAAATCACTGAAGAATCATTGAAGAATTTCCAAAACCTAAAAAAAAGAGATGCCTGTAACTGTACAAGAAGCTTACAGAATTCCAAATAGATTAGACCAGAAAAGAAAATCCTCCCACTACATAATATATTCAAAACACTAAATGTATAGAACAATGAAGAATATTAAAGGCTGCTAAGGAAAATGGCCAAGTAACATATAATGGTAAACCTATCAGTACCGCACCTGATTTTACATCAGATACACTAAAAGCCAGAAAGGGCTGGACAGGTATATTGTAGACCCTACAAAGCACAAATGACAGGCCACACTACTATTCCCAACAAAATTGTCATTCAACATAGATGGAGAAAACAAGATAATCCATGACAAAAATAATTTCAAACAATATCTATGCACAAATCCAGCTCTACAGAAGATGTTAGAAGGAAAAATTCAGTCCAAAGAGGTTAACTACACACAAGAAAACACAGGAAACAAATAACTCACCTGCAGCAAAACCAAAAGAAGAGAATGTAACTCATACACTATTTCCACCAACATCAAGATGGCAGGAAGTAACAATCACTGGTCATTAATATCTCTCAACATCAACGGACTCAATTCCCCAATAAAAAGACACAGGCTAGCAGAATGGATGTGAAAACAGAATCCCACATTCTTCTGCTTACAAGAAACACACCTCAGCAAAAAAAAAAAAAAAAAAAGATAGGCATTATCTCCAAGTAAATGGCTGGAAAAAGATATACTAAACAAATGGCCCCAAGAAGCAAGTTAGAGTGACCATTCTAGTATCCAATAACTTAACTTGTATCTGTTGAGCCTTGCTTTGTGACTGATTATATGGTTAATTTTGGAGAAGGTTCCCTGAGGTGCTGAGAAGAAAGTGTATTCTTTTGTTTTGGGGTGAAATGTTCTGTAGATATCAATTAATCAATTAGACCCATTTGATTCATGGCGTCTGTGAGGTTCATTATTTCTCTATTTGATTTCTTCAACGTTAATCAAAAGAGATGGGGAAGGACACTTCCTACTCATCAAAGGAAAAATCCACCAAGATGACATCTCAATACTGAACATCTATGCACCAAATGCAAGACCACCCACATTTGTTAAACACTACTTAAACTCAAATCCCACATCGAATCTCACACATTAATATTGGGAGACATCAACACACCACTGTCACCACTGGACAGATCAACGATGCAGAAATCAAATACCCTTCAATGGTAACAAGTCTGAATGGATCCACCCATATCATACCACACACCATGATCAAGTAGGGTGCATCCCAGGGATGTAGGTGTGGTTCAACATAAGAAAACCCATTAGTGTAAACCACCACAGAAACAAGCTGAAAGAAAAACACCACATGATCATCTCACTGGATGCTGAAAAAGCATTTGACAAAATCCAGCACCCATTCATGTTAAAAGTCTTGGAGAGATCAGGCATACAAGAACCAAGTAGAGGAATAATGAGGGAGGGAGGGAAAGAGGAAGGGAGGGAGAATGGTCCAGAAGGGAAGGAGGGAGGAAAAAGAAACTATGTTCTAAAAGTAACTTGAAAAAGACAAATTAATTTTTAAAAAGTATAACTAAGCTTAAAAATAATAAAAATAAAATATAACATTTTCAAATGATAGTTTACCAAAGGCATACTTACCTCACTGGCATGAAAGGAAAAATGGACCTAATTTCAGGTTAGAATGTTAGGTTGCCACATGGGCTCACACACACTTGGATATCAGCTTTAAAGTTTTTTTCATATGTATATATATATATATATATATATAGAGAGAGAGAGAGAGAGGGGGGAGGGCATTTTCATTGTTGGGCATTAACAAGGCAGTTAAGAGGTTTAAAATGTTGTAAGTAGGCTAAGGGTTACTGTGGAATCTGAAAAAGTTTTGTCAAAATGGAAATTTGTGTTGTCCTAAATGTTAACAGGTTCACAATGTGGCTATTATTCTAGGCTTCATGTTGACTGTAAGGGAAGAGTTAAGTTTATGCTTTAAAGCCAAGTCCCCAGGAATGGTCCCAGCTGTTGCTATGCTGATGAAGGAGAAGGACCTTCAACTAGGTCAAGGTAGCCCCATTCTGGCATCTGATCTGTTATTCATGCATATTATTATGATTTACTTGGAAGAATCCCTAACCAAAACAAAAATTGTTTCCATTTGGACCAGGTCATATTGACCATACCATCAGTTGTTTGGGTTATAAAAAATTACATAGCTATTGAAGAATGTCAAAACAGAACTTTGGTGGCCAAACTAACCACAGCTGTTTGATCAATAATAACGAGCCAATCAAAACTGGACATGACTAGTTACCTAAACCTTATTCAATCATTTGGGAAAAAGACTGTTGCTATATAAGCTCTATGCTTCTTGAACTCGGGACTCCAACTTCAGCTGCTGCATCAGTGAAAGTTGTGAGTCCCAGCTTAAGCTTGTATTAAATAAACAGCCCTTATGCTTTTGCATCAGTGATGGTTCCTTGGTGGTCTCTGGGGGTCTCGAGAACCAGGCAGAACATCTGGGGGCTCGTTTGGGATTCCCGACATCACAAGGATTCCTGACTGGCCGGTTCAATCTGGCCGGTAAGTTTCTGTGTCTTGTCTGTCTGTTTGTGTCGAGGGGGCCACATTCTGAAGTTTTTTGTGGACCGGTATTGACCTGAGTGGACACACTGGAAGGCCAATGGTCTAGGGGTCTGGAATATGTTCAAGACCCTGAGCTGTATCTGTGGGAAGAGGATTGTGTGCCCCTTCAGCCTCTGGAAGGACATGGCGGGTCACTCCTGCAAAACGGTGTGAAGCCATCGTCCTATATTGAATTCTGTTTTCGACCACCCGGGGGGTGTCCACGTCTGATATTGTTTTCTCTCCTTGTTGCTTCTGTGGTTCTTTATGTGACTGAGACGATGGGACAGATTATGACTACCTCTCTTTCCCTCATGACTGGTAATTTTAGAGACGTGACAAACCATGCTCATAGTTGGAGCATGCAGGTTCAGAAAAAGAAACTAATTACTTTCTGCAGTTCTGAATGGCAAAGTTTTGGAGTAGGATGGCCAGTAGATGGCACTTTTGATCTAGAAACTGTTAGGAGAGTGAAGAATGTTTTTCAGAACAAGACTGGCCATCCAAACCAGTTCCCCTACATTGTGGTCTGGGAAGATCTGATTCTAAACTCTCTCCCCTGGATAAAGCCTTTCTTACATCCACAGACACAAAGGCGAAATGGCACCATCCTTACGGTTCAGAAAAAGAAGACAAAGGCGCAAAACAAAAATGAAACCAAATCATCAGCGCAACTCTATCCAGTTTTTCAGGGGTGAATGGAGGAGGAAACTATTTTTCCTCTACCTTAAATGTCTTCTCCTGGTCCCCTCCCCAAAAGTCAACCATTAATTCCATTTCCACGTCCTGGACAACAACAACTGAAGGAAAGAGAGAATGAAGCAAATTCGGGGTGGGGGGGGAGACATAGAGATAGCGCACAGACTGGGTCCAGCAGGCAGCAGCTGAATCTACGGTTCTGCCTTTGAGATCAATAGGACTAGTAGCTGAGAATGGACACCAGCCTCATCACTATTGTCCATTTCCCTCTAGTGACCTGTACAACTGGAAAACACAGCATGCTAAATTTTCTGACAACCCCAGAGATCTTATTGACCTGTTAGAATCTGTTTTGCTCACTCATCAGCCTACCTGCGATGATTGTCAACAGCTTCTTAAGGTCCTGTTCAACACTGAGGAACGAGAACGCAATCAGACCGAGACCCGGAAATTGGTTCCTGGCGAGAATGGACAGCCCACTACCCACTAGCATCAATGATGCTTTTCCCCTTTCCTGTCCAAACTGGGACCCTGAATGTGCCGAAGGTAGGGAAACCAGAGTTTTGTTTTTTTTCTGGTTTATCGCCAGACTCTGTTGGCAGGTCTCATAATGGCGGCACGAAAACTGACCAATATGGCTAAGGTAGGGGATGTTCAGCAAGGATAGGAAGACAGTCCAGCAGCATTTTTAGAGAGAATAATGGAAGCTTTCAGGTTATATACGCCTATGGACCCAGAAGCCCCAGAAAATAAGACTGTGGTCATTATGGCTTTTGTTAACCAGTCTGCTCCAGATATTAACTGTAAGTTGCAGAGGGTGGACAGGATGAATGAAAAGTCAGTTCAAGACTTAATGACAAAAATAAAAATAAAATAATAAAAAGACTTAATGACGGTGGCAGAGAAGGCATATAATAATAGAGAGTCAGTGGAAGAAAAGTTAGAAAAGGCAAATGATAGGCAGACCTGAAATGATCCTGGCCAGAACTGCTAAAGATGAAAATGAGAGACAGAAGAGGCTGCGACAGATTGAAGACGGTCAAGGTAAGGAGAGCCTCCTGACTGGACACCCCAAAATAGGAAAGAATCAATGTGCCGACTGTAAGGAAGAAGGACACTGGAAAAAAGACTGCCCCAAAAGAGGGGGCTCATGGCCAAAACCCCCTCTGGTCCTAACTGTGGGGGAATCAGATAACTAGAGGGGACGGAGTTCGGACCCCTTCCCTGAGCCCAGGGTAACCCTTAAAGTGGAGGGGACCACAATTCAGTTTTTAGTAGACACAGGAGCTGAACATTCAGTCCTGCTTGAATCTAGCTGTCCAAAGTCTAAGAAAATGGCCTGGATACAAGGAGCCACTGGGATGAAACATTATTCATGGACTACCCAAAGAACTGTGGACCTAAGAGTAGGACAGGTATCTCATTCTTTTCTATTCATCCCTGAATGTCCTAACCCTTTATTGGGAAGAGATATCCTAACCAAATTGGAGCCCAAATTCAATTCCATCCAGGGAGAGCCTCAGTCTCAAATAAAGAGGGGAGGCCCATCCATGTGTTAACGCGCCAGCTTAAGGATGAATACAGATTATATCAACCTCTCCTGAATCTGGTATGGAACATTGGCTCCAAACCTTTCCCCAAGCATGGGCAGAGACTGGAGGCATGGAACTGGCCAAACATTGAATTCCAGTTTTTATAGACTCAAACCAGGGGCCAATCCAGCTAGAGTTCATCAATACCCAATGTCAAGGGAGGCAAAAATTGGCATTACTCCCCACATCAGACGTCTGTTGGACTTGGGGGTACTGAAGCCCTGCCAGTCAGCATGGAACACCCCACTGCTGTCAGTCAGGAAACCTCACTCTGATGATTATAGACCAGTTTAGACCTCCGGGAAGTTAATAGGCAAACTCTAGATATACATCCTACGGTCCCCAACCCATATACCTTGCTGAGTTCCTTTCCTTTCCTCCTCATTACCAATGGTACACTGTCCTAGATTTAAAACATGCCTTTTTTAGTCTGCCACTTGCTCCTAAAAGCCAGGAATTGTTTGCTTTTGAATAGACTGATCCTGAAAGGGGCATCAATGGAAAATTAACATGGACAAGATTGCCACAAGGATTTAAGAATTCACCTACTATTTTTGATGAAGCACACCATGAAGATTTGGCTGAGTACTGCTCTCGTCACCCAAATACAACACTTTTACAATATGTAGTTGACCTCATTGCAGCTGAAAGTTATGACAACTGTCTACAAGGAACAAAGGATCTGCTCTATACTTTGGGAGAGCTGGGGTACCGCGCCTCTGCAAAAAAGGCCCAAATCTGTCAACCTGAGGTAAGTTACCTCAGGTATTTGCTTAAAGAAGGACAGAGGTGGCCTCACCCAGGCCAGAAAAGAGTTCTTAAAATTCCTAAACCAGATACCCCTCACAAAGTCCATCAGTTTTTGGGATCAGCAGGGTTTTGCAGATTATGGATACCAGGATTTGCAGAGTTAGCACAGCCACTCTATGCAACTATTAAAGAAGGAGAGCCTTTTCAATGGACTGAGGCTATGGAAAATTTTTTGAGCAAATCAAGATTGCTTTGTTATCAGCCCCAGCTTTAGGGTTTCCTGATGTGACTAATCCATTTCACTTGTATATTGATGAAGCTAAGGAGGTAGCCAAAGGGGTGCTAGTTCAATATCTGGCCCCCTGGAAGTGACCAGTGGCCTACCTCTCCAAGAAACTGGACCCAGTGGCATCAGGATGGCCTCCATGCCTACGAATAATAGCTGCCACTGCCCTGTTAGTAAAAGATGCTGCAAATTGACTTTGGGACAAGAACTATATGTGACCACTCCTCATGCTATAGAAGGAGTATTAAAACAGCCACAAGACTGCTGGTTAAGTAATGCACAGCTTGTGCATTATCAAGGACTCTTGCTTAACCCCACCAGAATCACCTTCCAGATACCTACTACCTTACATCCAACCACACTGCTCCCAGGCCCTGATCTGGAAGTTCCGCTCCATGACTGTACCGGGATATTGGCTTAGATCCATGGAATTACAGAATATTTACAAGATCAGCCACTGCCAGATGCAGAGGACACTTGGTATACTGATGGCAGTAGCCAAGTTCATGATGGACAAAGGTATGCAGGGGCTGTGGTGGTAACTGAAACTGAGGTGGTCTGGGCTGAGCCATTACCAGCTGGCACTTCAGCCCAAAAAGCTGAACTGATTGCCCTAAGAAAAGCCTTGAAAATGGGCAAAGATAAAAAGCTAAATGTGGTCACTGACAGCCGATATGCTTTTGCTACTGCACACAATGGAGCAATCGACAAAGAATGTGGCCTTCTGACTGCTGAAAACAAGACTATTAAAAATATGAAGCTGAGCTGTGGTGGTACACGCCTTTAATCCCAGCACTTGGGAGGCAGAGGCAGGTGGATCTTTGCGAGTTCGAGGCCAGCCTGGTCTACAAAGTGAGTCCAGGACAGCCGGGGCTACACAGAGAAACCTTGTCTCGAAAAACCAAAAATAAAATAAAATAAAAGATGAAATTCTAGCCCTATTGGCTGCCCTATGGTTGCCTAAAAAGATTGCAATTATTCATTGTCCTGAATATAAAAAAGCTAATACACCTATGTATGGCCAGAGGAAACAATCTGGCAGACAAAACAGCCAGAGACATTGCTTTGACCTCTGGACCGATTCTTGCTGCAGGCCAAATCCAGGCAGCTGTTGCCTGCCTGAAGAGCCTCAGTATTCTCAGATGGATTCAGATTGTATAAAATGATTAACAGTGACACAATGTTTATCTGGATGGTGGAGATCAGCAGATGGTTCTGTGATTCTCCCCAAGAAACTGGGAAATAGGATATTGCATAAAATGCATAGATCCACTCATATGGGGACCAGAAAAATACAAGATCTAGTCAGACATACAAATATCCTGATTAAAGACACACACAGGAAAATTGAAAACAAATGTTGCTGAATGCATTGTCAGCTCACCAACACCACACATAATCAAGAAAATTCTGGCACCAGAGAGCGAGGGGATCAACCCGTAGTTTACTGGGAAGTGGACTTTACTGAGGTAAAACCTGCCAAGTTTGGTTATTGGCACTTGTTAGTTTTTATAGATACTTTTTAAGGATGGACAGAGGCCTTCCCTACCAAGCATGAAACAGCTCATGTAGTGGGCAAGAAGAATCTAGAAGATATTTTGCCCAGGTTCAGGTTCCCAGTGCAGGTAGGATCAGATAATGGACCTGCTTTTGGTGTAGAGTTTAGAGGTGCAGGTGTAGAGCCTGACTGAATCCATCTTGAAAAAAGATACAATTTGTATTAAGTTTGACTCAGAACTGACCTCCAGTTCCAGAACAACAACAAAATGTACCCGACCTTGTATTCCAGTGGTGTTCCCTCATCATTACCAGAGAGCTCACTCTGAGAAAGCACCCAAAAAGTCTAAAACTTTCTGATGGTCAAGCTGACGGCAGCTGGTTAGTCAGTAACAATGAGCCAATCAGAAATGGACATGACGAGCTACCCAAATGTCATCCAATCATATAGTAAAGAACTTAAGTTCTATATATAAACTCTGAGTCTGTATATAAACTCTGTACTTTTGGGTCTGGGGGCTCTCAACTCAAACTGCTATGTCAGCGAGTATTAAGAGTCCAAGCTCTGAGCTTGAATAAACAACCCTCATGTATTTATATTGGAGTTGGCTCCTGGGTGGTCTTTGGGGTCTCGAGATCCAGGCAGAACATTCAGAGCCACATCTGGGATCCCCAAGGTCACCAGGACTCCTGCCCGGAGGGTTCAAACCAACTGGTAAGCTACTATGTCTCTATGTGTGTCAGTCTCTGTATATATATATATATCTGTCTATGTACTTGCGAAAACCAGGGCACCAATCCTGAATTTCCAGTAGACTGGTATTGACCTTTACATTTGGAGGTCCCACCAAGATCTTGGAGACCCTGAGTCACCAGGAAACGCTCCGAGATGGAGGTATGAGCTCATTTTTTTGTCTAGTCTAACTCTTTGTCTATGCTGTCTGTGAGACTGCCTGTCTCTGTGTTCGTTTTATAGAAAGTTCAAATTTGGCTTGTTTTCAGGATCTACCCAAAAGTCTGAACTGATTTATTGTTTGTGAGACCATTTGTTTTTGTTTGTGTTCTATGGTTTGGCTTCTGTTGCCTTACTTTCAGTTTTCTTCTTGTATGCTGAGTTCAGAAATACTCTGGTTTGTGCATGTCAGATAACACACAATTGGAACCCATGTGGTATGTGTTCTGGGTTTGTACATGTCAGATAACGTACTCAGTTTCTGGTTTCTGTTTGTCAGATAATTCAGGTGACTACCAAGCAGTAGGGCAGACATGCCTGTTATCCTGGCAGTCATGGGAGCCTGGAGGACGCTCCAGCTTTATCTGAGAAAGAAGGGGGAAGTTGTGCCTTCCTTCTTGCCCAGATCCTCAATGGCGGAGGGGGGGATGGGAACTGGTCTTGCCTAGCTGGTTGTTAGATCAAGCTTGACGCTGTCTCACTGTTGTGCTGTATACTGTATAATTTATGTGACTGTTTCCTTGTTTTGGTCTCAAGACTGATTTGGGCTACCATTTCAGGCTTGTTCAGGATCTGCCTGGCCTGTTGTTGTGTGCTGGTTTTATGCTTGTCTTCTTGTTTATATGTTTTTGTCTATGTCTTTCTCTGAATCCATGAGAACAACCTTAGAACTTGGCTGCCTTTCCCCTTATGCCACACTGAGATTGATCTCCCTTCTCTCACCATCTGTGCCTGGGCCAAGATGGGGAAAGATATGGGGATTCGCCGATCTTCCCCTGTCAAAGTCATTATGAAGGGACAAGGCCCTCCTCTTCACCAGGGCAGCTCCAAAATTCCAATTGTCAGCTAGAACATCATTACAGAATGATAAAAAAAAAATGGAAACAAACAAACAAACAAAAAAAAAAAAACAGAAAAGGCTTCCTAAGGTAAAAGCTGCCTTGAGCTGGGCGAGTTATGGGGTTACCCCTCCTCCCCAGAGACAAAAATGAAAACTAGACAGGCTTGGTATCATCAGAAAAGATAAAAAGAGTCCCACAAGGACAAGCGCTACAAAGTTTGCCTGTTGAAAAATACAGCAAAGATTTAAAAAAAAAAGTTTGCTGGAAGATGTTGATATACATAAAGGTTTGGCCATGAAAACATATGTATGTCAGAGAAAACACAGCTTGGATTTAATTATACTTTGTAATTGGAAATAAAAAATTGTTCAGAATGTCTGATGCCTGAGGAGACCTAGATAATTAATTATTTAAACAGAAACAGATATAAAAAAAAAAGTCAGGGATCATTGGAATCTCCACCAAAAAGAAGGGATGAAAAGCTTAAACAATTTGTAAGGGTCTGAGGATGTAAATACAAGTTATTGAAAAAAAGCTTCTAAAAAGATGTCTAGAAATATAACAAGATGTTAAGGTTTGGTAAATACAAGTTACTATGAAAAGAAGTTTATGTATAAACTATAATAATATGTATTATTATAAAAAGATGTTACTGTTTGGTAAATACAAGTTACTAAGGATAAAAAAAGGTTAAAAGATAACAAAAAATGGTTAAAAATATGATATAGATGCGGGTTTGCAGGCTGATAGTCAATCAAACTTATGGTTTTGTTACAATTATGGAACTTATTAGTTTTCATGGGCTCTGTTCACTACTGTAGCTTCCTTTTAGACTAAGAAACCAACAAATCTCATGTTTTACAAGCTGATAGTCACCTTATTTGCAGTTATCCCAAGATGTTATACAGTTAGTTATGAGATTAAGCTTTATACAGGCTTTTATAGTCAAACAGAAAGTAACTAACTAAAAACAAGATCCATCTTAGATGGATATGATGGTCCTTAGACACCTCAGAGATCTGCAGAACATGACATTTAAATATTTAATACAAAAAGCTTTTTATGATAGACATGTCAGCTCCTGACAACATTCCTAGTTTCCTCCAAGGTAAAAAATGGGCACAGAACAACACTACCTGAGACTTGCTTTAAGTATAACAAAGCTGGCTACTGGGCTAGACTGTCCCGTGCCTCAACTGCAGACAGCATGCTGTCCAAGTTGTATGTGCTGGACACAGATGGAGAAATAGACTGCTGAACTTTGCCAAGACGAGATAAGCAGTCCTTCATAATTCCTATAGTCATTAAATATCCTTTGGTTTAAGGATTGCTCATGATAATAACTTAAGGCTGTTTTTCAATTTCTGTCATATTATCTTTCTGAGATCTAGTCACAAAGCCTGGATCCACCAGCCTCAGATCAAACAGGATTCCAGATAAGTACAACTGCCTATTCTTAAAATGAGATTTTCCCCTTGGTCATGGGGTTCCTTACCTTTCCAAGTTAGTAGACAATTTTAACTTCTGTTCCCAGCCTATGTTTGTCTTAGCAGATTCTCACCTGGTTGATATACACTATCCTGAGATCACCTATGAACTACAGGCTGCTTGGCTCTGGACTTCCTGAAAACTGATGTGAACCAGTCCAAACGATATGATTACTCCCAGTCCTTTACCTGGATCAATCGACGAATCAGATGTTTCTGATAAGTGCCCCATTTCCCAACCTTTGACTAGCATTTCAACCTTTCTGGGCCCCGATGACAACGTCCTAATGTCAGCTGGAAGTAGTTAGAGAAAAGAATACACCGTCCATTGTCCCACCTAACAGGCTGAAATGCTATGTCAAAAGGAACTCCCTTGCATAGGCACAAATAGATATCTACTTCTATAATGCCAACTGATATACTACTTGGGTCCTTGGTTCTGTTTCTCCTGGTTATGCTTTATGCCCCTTGTATGATTACTGCTTTGAACTTTTGTCAGAGATAGACCACTGACATGTTTAAAGACCCATGATTGACCTAGAGAAAAGGGAAAATGTGGAGCCTGACTGAATCCATCTTGAAAAGAGATTCCATTTTGTACTAGGTTTGACTTAGAGCTGACCTCCAGTTCCAGAACAACAACAAAATGTACCCGACCTTGTATTCCAGGGGTGTTCCCTCATCATTACCAGAGAGCTCACTCTGAGAAAGCACCCAAAAAAGTCTAAACAAACTTTATGATGGTCAAGCTGACAGCAGCTGGTTAGTCGGTAATGAGCCAATCAGAAATGGACATGACGAGCTATCCAAATGTCATCCAGTCATATGGTAAAGAACCTGCTTCTTTGTCTGAGTCTCTATATAAACTCTGTACTTTTGGCTCTGGGGTCTCTCAACTCGAACTGTTATGTCAGTGAGTATTGAGAGTCCAAGCTCTGAACTTAAATAAACAACCCTCATGTATTTACATCGGAGCTGGCTCTTGGGTGGTCTTTGGAGTCTCAAGAACCAGACAGAGCACGAGGTGAGTCAGGGCTTAGCTAAAGTGCTTGGGGCAGATTGAAAATTACATTGTGCATATAGGCCCCAAAGTTCAGGACAGAGAATGAATAGAACTCTAAAAGAGACCTTAACTAAATTGACCTTGGAGACGTTCAGTGACTGGGTGACTCTCCTTCCTTATGCGTTGTATAGGGTTTGCAATACACCCTACAAATTAGGATTGACTCCTTTTGAGATATGTTTGGGGTGGCTCCTCCAATAATTCCAAACTTGAGATCTGAAGTACTAACTGAATTAGATGATCATGAATTAATTCTTTCCCTCCGGTTCCTGAAACAAACCCACAGGGACATTTGGAGATGATTAAAGGCCCTTTATGAGACCGGTCCACACCCAGAACCACATCGCTACAAGCCTGGGGATTGGGTCCAAAGACATCAACAGGGGAACCTGGAGCCCCATTGGAAAGGACCTTACATGGTGGTTCTGACTACTCCTACTGCCATCAAGGTAGACGGAGTTGCCACCTGGGTTCACTACACTCATGTTAAACTTGCAGACCCTGTCACTGTGAGAAAAGATCTTCTGTCAGAATGGACAGTCATCAAGGACAAGGACAATCCTTTCAAACTCAAGGTCAAGTACTCCAGGCGATGAATCATCGGAGGACATCCATACGGCTTGTTAAGGATAAAAGGCTGACTGCAAATGGTTAATTATGATTTGCTTTTTTTGTCTTGTTATACCCTGTTAATGGACAATGGGTACAAAAACCGGGGCCATATAGGCCAAAGACTTGGTTGTGGAGATTGTCACATACTACCACAGGTAGGGTTATAGTGGATTTTTATGAGGAAAGTTATCAAAAGCCTCCCCAAATAGTGACTGACCTGTGCAAGCTCTGGCCGGAGTTAAGACAGACCCCCCCATATATATTCAATGGGCCCTCAAATGCTAGTCAAGAGACAAATCAAACAGGGCTAATGATATAAATGAAGAAAAACTACTGGGTCAGGATAGCTGTTATGCATGCCCAGCTGAAGCTGAATCAACCTGTACTCAATCCACAAAAAAATTATAATTGTTACCAATGGGGATGTGAAATGGGCCCCAGAGTGGAAAGTAGATCGAGATCCATATATCAAGATAGAGCTTATTCGCAATCTGAATTGTACAATTCCTAAGACTTGTAACCCTTTGGTTATTACTCTTAAAACATAGGATCCACTTCTTCCTTATACTGATTGGAAAATGGGGTGCACTTGGGGATTTAGGGCATATGTATCAAGACCTGATCCTGGCACAACTTTTACTATTCAGTGGCTACCAAAGCCCAGAAGGTGTGACCAACAGGGCCATTGGCATTGTTAGCACACCCCATTCAATCAGACCCCGTTATAAAGGAAAATCCTGTGACTCTTGGTCCCACCACACCCCATAGGACTCCATCAACCACTCCTCCATCCTTTGAAATACCAGAACCACCATTACTTCATGGGTCTCCCTTGGCTGATACCATGGAAGCTGTTTTTAACTTTCTGAATGATTCTAGACCAAATATGACTAGAGACTGTTGGCTCTGCTTAGATCCTAGACCTCCTTATTATATAGGAATAGCTACTATAGACCCAAAGCCTTTCCAGTTTCTAAAACTAGTTCCTCTTAATGATACTGCTTCTTGCCCAGTGGCTGCTTTGTAAAAGTAACATTCTGCTACATTACAGAGTTAGGGTTATCCTAACCCTCTTGTTTGTTTAGTGAAGATGGCACTTATTCATCTTGGTGGTTTTTTTTTTTTTTATTTAAAAGAGATCCAAGTGTTGAAGCACATTAAAATATCTTATGCTATTCTCTCAATGAAGTGTAATTGTCCCCAGATCCTACACCCCAAACCTTCATTCTCCCAGATTCCTACTATAGTGTTCTCCCTCAGATAATGCAACTTAATAACTAAAAAGTCACAAGTTAAAGTCACACAAAATTTATTTAATTTTTTGTTTGTTTGTTTTGGTTTTTGAGATAGCCCTGGCTGTCCTAGACTCACTTTGTAGACCAGGCTGGCCTTGAACTCACAGAGATCTGCCTGCCTATGCCTCCCGAGTGCTGGGATTAAAGGCATCTGCCAAAACATCCGGCCTAATATAAATTTTTTAAAGCAAAACTACAGTGACACTTGGGAGGCAGAGGCAGGCGGATCTTTGCGAGTTTGAGGCCAGCCTGGTCTACAAAGCGAGTCCAGGACAGCCAGAGCTGTTAAACAGAGAAACTCTGTCTCGAAAAACCAAAAAAAAAAAAAAAACTACAGTGAAAAATTTTGTGAAGGCTAAAGTTTTAAATTTAAATTACTGAGCTTAAGAGCGCTGTAAAACAAAAATATTTCTTACCTGTAAGCCCACCTTGTCCAAGGACATATAACTTACTAGAATGCTGGAGGCTGTTGTTTATATAAGAAAACAAGCCTCATATTTTCACTTCTGTAAATAAAGTTGGTTACCCCAGCTAGACAAGGGTGTGCTTGATCACATGAAGGTGGAAGGTATGTAGGTAGGAAATATGTCAGGATATATGCTTGTCTCCACTTGGACAAAGGTGGGAAGTAGTACATAACCTTGTGGGTTTTGCCTTTAATAAGCACTGGACTATCATGTAGTTCACATCCATTCTCTATGAATCCCAGGTATGGACTTGGCCTATGTTCATTGTCCTGGCAAATATTTAATAAAGCTTGCTTCAAATTTGGCTCAAAAATTGTAGTAGTGGTCTTATTCTCATCTGGTGGGATTAACAATTTATAAGGACTACTGAAGTAACAGACTAAAGATAAAACAATGTATCTTTCACTATAGCTTTAAGCATTTAAGAAAATACTTTGGGTGGGAGATGGTTAGGTGGGTAAATGCATTTGTTATATAAATATGAGGACATGAGTTCCAATTTCCAGAACCCAAGTGAAAACAGGCAGCCTCGATGTAGTGGAAGCCTGTAAGCCCAGCAATGATCTTGGGCAAGTTGTCTAGCTGGACTAGACAGTATTGATGAGCTCCAGGTTCAGCAAGACACACTGATTCAAGAAATAAAAGTGAGAGTGTTGGGAGAAGAGACAAAGATGTCCCCTTTGGGCTACCACATGCATGCACCCCACACACACACACCCCAAAACAAAACAAGAAACTAAAAGTAAATGAAAATAATGTGCAGACTTAGATTGGGGACAGAAAACTAAAATTGTATACTTTGAAAAATATCTTGGAAAAAAAGCATTATTTGTAAGAGTGTATATCTTATGAAACATCTCTGTGTTTGTGTGTGTGAGGTGGGGGGAGGAGAGAGAGATGTTTGTGGTTTGTGTACACCCATGGGTGTGGAGGACAGAGGTTATTGTTGACTGTCTCCTTTATCTCCTTCCAGTTTAGTTTTTGAGAAAGAGCCTCTCACTAAGTAGAAGCTCACTGACTAGGGCAGGCTGGCTAGCCAATGAACTCTAGGGATCCACCTATCTGGCCTTTACACACAAGGGTGGACATCCAGACACATATGCAGATAAACACATACATGCATACATACATATATAATACATATCACACACATGGAAGTGTTTTTAAGATTTTGTTTGTTTTGTTTGCTTTACTTTTCAAGATAGGATTTCTCTGTGTAACATCCCTAGCTGTCCTGGAACTCTTTGTAGCTCAGACTGGCCTCAAACTCACAGAGATCCACATGCCACTGCCTCCCCAGTGCTGGGATTAAAGGCATGCACCACCATGTCCAGCAAGACATTTTGCAAAATTTGGGGGGGGGGTGTTTTGTTTGTTTGTTTTTTCAAGACAGGGCTTCTCTGTGTGTTTGCAAAAAAAAAAAGTAGAGACTACATAGTACTTATATTAGTTGTTAGGCAAAAAGTCTTCAGACAAATTTATTTGACAATGTGGTTACATAAAGCAAATTTAATTTCTATAAAATATAAGGAATAAAGAAATAAAGAATAGAATTCAACTTCAGCTGTGTTATGCTTGGTTTTAATGTCATCCAGACACAAATTAGAATTACATACAATTATTAGAACCCTTAAAGTATCCCAATTTCCTTGATTGCTATGGGAGGATCTGCTCCAAATGTGGGCAGCGCCTTCTGGTAGCAGTCCAGATAGAAAATGTGTAGCAGAAAGAAGATCATATAGCCTTTCTCCTCCCTTCTTGCCAACAAGTTAATTTGCCCTGTAACTACCTCTGTTGATTCCATTACTGATATTAGAATGAGGGTTTCCAAGCTTTCTTCAAGGATTAGGGACTACCTGCTCCTCAGGAAATATCTGGGATTCCAATACCAGATTGGGACATTGAATGATGAGGAACACCATTTTGAGGACTGAGCAACTAGTAGTAGTTACCCCTCACCCTTGTCCTGCTCACCTACCCCTGTGATAGAAAGTTATTGTGGGATTGCTTTGAATGCTGAGATACCCAGCCATTCAAAGACTGAATAACTGCAGTATTCTCAGCTGTGAAGTGTAACTCTGCTGTTAATACTTTAAAGCTGGCATAATAAATTATTTTATATACATAAATTTTCAACCATTAGTTCTATTTCTCTAGAGGGCCCTGACTGATAAAAGCTGTTGTTCAAATATCTATAATATTATACAACAACCATATATATTACACTATATGTATGATCTTAATAGGTAACTACAAACCATGTGCCGCTACCTACCATTTGAAGTGTTGCCTATGCATAAGAGACTGAATGTTTCCTCAGATTTATGTTATTTTTGATTTTGTGCATGTGTACATTAGTGTCAGCATCTACAGAGTGCAGAATAATCACTGGAGCTATAGCTACACGTAGTTGTAAGCCACCCAGTGTGAGTGCTGGGAATGTTAACTCTGGCTGACTGCACAAGCAATATGCATTCTTAAGCACTGAACCATCTCTTGAAACTGCAATTTAATTAATTATTGTAGTTATTGGTAAGTATAAACTGTAAGATTAAGCCGGTAGAGCAGCCGGTGGCTTGGCAGAGGAGCGGGCGGCCTGGCCTGTGTGCCTTAACCAGTTACCTCATTTATCCTGGTGAAAGAGCCCCGGACCAAGGGTGGCCTACACCACCTGTAATCTAAACTATGTTAATTAATATAAATTGTTATATTAGGCCAGTAGAATTACCAGCAGCTTGGTGGGAGCCTCTCCTGGGTTCAAGGGGAGTCCAGGACTCTGGAAGTCCGATGGCCTGGGACTGCCTGGACTGAGGACCTATAAGTCTTTTCCCCAATAATTAAATACACCAAGACCTTTAATGTTTTAACACTTAGCCCTTAGCTGGGCAGACTCTCAATTAGCTACTCTAAATTACCCCAGATCACCTAATCACAACCCGCCATGTACCTGCAATTACCTTCCAGCATTCTTAAGACCTCTGTCTCCTTCTGTGTCTCTCCGAAGAGAAGAAGGATTCTCTGTGTGTGCTCAGGGTTCCTGTTCTAATCTCAGGAAGTCCACCTTCCTATACTCTTTCTGCCCAGATAATTGGCCATCAGCAACTTTATTAACTAAACAAGAGAATGCCTCAGAAGGGTTGGTAATCAGACCTCAGCATTGAAATCAAACTAATGATATTAGACCTTCCTTCAACAATCTCTCCAGCCTCCAGCAACTGAAAACTTAAGTTTACATGTTACTAATCACATGTAGCTAGTGGCTCCTATATTGAATGGCCAGTATTTAGAGCTCACAACTTGCAACAGCTTAAGAAGAAAGGCCAGGCTGGAGAGATGGCTCAGCCGTTAAAGGCTAGGCTCACAACCAAATATATAAGAAGAAAGGCCATAAATGCTTGGGACTTTTTTTTCCTATCTTCCCTGTCTTTTTCACTGAGGCTAGTCATAATTCCCAGCTTCTAATGCCCTCAAGTATTTTGGACAAGGAATATCAAACTATAATATCCCAAAAGCAACAACTATAGACAATAGTTAATGGGAGTGGCTGGGTTTCAATAAAACTGTATATACAAAATAGACAGAAATACATAATTTAACTACCCATCTCTGTGACATTTTCTTTTGTATTATCTTCTTAGATTTAAAATAGGAATAATTTTTTCTTGATTACCACCTGTCTCCTTCTCCAAATAAACACCTTCAACACAAGAATCTTAAATTGTTCTTGGCTCATCCCATAGTGTCTACAAGTCTTTGAGCCTAGTAAATATTTGTTGATTAAATAAGTGAAGTAAATCATATGTGCTAACATATAAATAATAAGTTAGACAAATAATCATTTAAAAATCAGATTCTAGCCAGGTGTGGTGGCAAACAGCTTTAATCCCAGCACTCAGGATGCAGAGGCAGGCTGAACTCTGTGAATTCAAGGCCAGCCTGGTCTACTGGACAACTAAATGAACTGGCTCAAAAAATAAAAAAACAAAAAACAAAAAATTAAATCTAGTCTACCATGAAGTTCCTGTCTCTTATAGATTCTTACATTATTATAATTGAAAGAAGATACTAGATAATAGATCCCCTTCCCCCCAAAAGGTTTCTTAGGAAGCAATTACTTAAGCAAATTTTGATTTTTGATAGCTCCAACATTTACTCCAAATCTCTCTTGCAGTTTGATGTTGCATTGTATATTGCATTACACATCAACATATTTACTTACTTAGTTACTTGTATTTAGAGATAGGATTCCCCCCCCATCAATCTGGTCTTGAACAATCATCCTACCTGAGCCTCATAGGTGCTAGAATTGTGGACATGAGATGCCACACCAAATCTACATTTTTTTATTTTTAAAGAAAATGAAGTCATACTGTTCTGCCTGGTTCTCGAGACCCCAAAGACCACCCAGGATCCAAGTTTAATGTAAATGTGTGAGGGTTGTTTATTCAAGCTCAGAGCTTGGACTCTCAATACTCACCGACTCAGCAGTTTGAGTTGAGAGTCCCCAGCCCAGAAAGCATAAAGTTTATATACAGACTTAGAGAAAGAGACAGGTTTTATCATATGATTGGATGACATTTGGGCAACTAATCATGTCCATTTCTGATTGGCTCGTTGTTACTGACTAACCAGCTCCAGTCAGTTTGACCACCAGAAAGTTTGTTTAGACTCTTTGGGTGCTTTCTCAGAGTGAGCTGTCCGGTGATGGTGAGGGAACACCCCTGGAATGCAAGGTCGTGTACATTTTGTTATTGTTCCTGGAACTGGAGGTCAGCTCTGAGTCGCACTTAATATAAAATGGAATCTTTTTTCAAGATGGATTTCGTCAGGCTCCCCAATACAAGTACAACAACCTTGATAAAAATAATTTTAGAGAACAGAGGATTTCAACAACAGAGAACATGTTATTAAATCATATCACCCTATCCCACTACCAATTAGTGTCTCAATTTGTCTTTTCTCTATACAGAAAACTATTTTTTCCTTTTAGATTTCTTTATAACAGATAGAGAAGAATGTTTTCTATTCATTTTTTCACTCAGGAATATTTTTTATTCATTTTGCTATTTGAAAACTATCAGTTACCTCCTATGCAATAGTGTCTACTACTGGATGTTGGAAATATAGCGATGACATGTAGCTGACAATCTAGCCTCTCTGTACAGGACTTGAATCAGAATAATCCAGGTCTTATCTGCCTGGTACTGGAAAATAGATTCGATCACCTCATTAAGGAGCCATAGCAGAAGAATAGGTGTTGTGGAGCCATAAAATCCTCTCACATTTTGATTTCATGAAGTGTGATGGTAGGGGCATCTGCTATGAGATGGCTTCCTTTCTTCTATTATCCAAAGAAGCCTTCACCTGCCTTTCTCTTATATCCATCCTTGGAAGGATGTAGCTTTTAAAAGATAAGCTAGAATGAAACATTAGGTTGGTCACATCTCAGTTTAAGTGACAGACAATAGGCCCCATTATTTCCTAATTTCTTATGTTGTATCAGTGCTGAAATTCCAGGTAGTCCCTACTACAGAGATTCCACTCTACCTGCTAAGGTGCAAGGATTCCCTGATCTGTCTCAACATAAATGCATGAGGTCTTTCTTCGTTATCCTCTCACTGAGGTACCTTACTTTCTTTCCAAATCCACAGTTCCAAACTTTTACTTTGGCCTCTGGCATCATCCATTAACTTGATCTTGAGATTGTTACAACACTAATAGTATGTCAGTATTGTAGTTACAAGCCAACCAGACATACCTGGACAATTTAGTGTTATACTTGGTCCCTGGTATTTCTACTTGACATGAAGCCCCTTGAATTTAGGACATAGTGGTGAGGTTTGTCAAGATAGATAATCTAGGTCATTACCCTCCTTTTGCCTCAGTACCCTATTGTAAAATGGAGACAGATATCCTTAACTGGTCTTATTCCTCTTGGCAGAATCTATCAAGCTGCCCAAAAGGGGAGGTCAAAACCATAGAGCACAAAGACGGTGTCAATAGGTCCAACATTTCTGGTTCAGATAAGGTACCTGCTGTGTTTGACATTCAGGAATAAATGTCATGTTTCTGAGTCAGAAAAAGAAACAAGAAACCATTGACAGGCACAGGTGTCAATCATACCTGAGAAAATGAGACCATTTGGGGTAGGAATGCCCTAGAGAGGAAGAGGAGGTAAGTGGGCCACTAAAAAGAACCTCTCAGGTTCTTTAGTGATGAGTGTTTCTTTGTTTGGATTTAGGTAGTTGATACTCTAAGTCTCAGTTTCCCACTCTAGATAATATGTGCACTTGAAGAAGGCATGCATGGGTGAGAAGAATGCTCACTGATATTTGCTTCCTCTGATAAGTGTCCTTCATCAAGAAAATCTGATTAGCATAGGGTCTCATCTAACTAGCAGAGGTCATTGTTGCCTAACAATATTTGTTTATAACTTTAAGACCTCCCTTATTTCCCTTAGCAGGTCAATATATAGAGAATAGTATCAAAGATAACCAAGTAGCTTTTAGAGATGGAAGATACCTTAGCAATCATCACAGTCTCTTCTTTCAGTCTACTGATGTCTACCTATAGGCTCAATTCTCATCATATAAGCTTCCTCTTACAATAGATGGGAACTAACACAGAGATGCACAACTGGATAGTGTGCAGAGTGACAGAATTTGGAACACTCAGTCCTAAATGGGATGTCTTTATCAAACCCCTTCCCTCAAGGCTCAAGGACCTACACAGAAGAGGAATCAGAAAGATTATAGAGTCAGAGGTAGTGGATAACTCCAAGGAAGCAGGATTTTGTAGGCACAACAGTGTAACAGGTTAGAATTAGAGTAGGATTCTACCAATGGCAGGAAGATCAACCTGGCATCTGTGGGCACTTGGCATGGCAGCATATGGGCTAAAAACAGGATTTATTGTTAGCAAATGTCTTCAGCTGCTAGTAGCCTTATGAGATGGGCGGAGTCTAGATTTGACTGAGCCTGGAGGTGTGGCTACAAAGTCACAGAAATCTTGGGAATTCCCAATTTCCTGGAGAGAGTTGAGAGTGCACGGGACATTTCAGAAGACCATGAGATGACCCCCTATATAAACTTGGGGGTTTCACATGACTATCTCTTGCCATATGACAGAAAAAGGGAATGAATGTGCTGGATACAAAGCAATGTAGGCCTTATACCCTTAGGCCACAATAAAATACCCCAACCAAAGAAAGGTATTCTAAGCCACAGAACTGATAGCAGCAACAGAATCAAAACTGCATAAGGTGTGCTAACAAATGATTGAACCCTGATGAGGTTGGGTGGAGGATAAAGTTGAGACTGGCGGGGCTGGAGAGATGGCTCAGTGATTAAGAGCACTGACTGATCTTCCAAAGGACTTGGGTTCAAATCCCCGCACCCACATGGCAGGCAATTCAAAACTGTCTGTAATGGCCTGGCTTGTCAGCACACACCTTTAATCCTGGCACTCAGGAAGGAGAGACAGGCGAATCTCTGTGAGTTCAACACCAGCCTGGTTAACAGAATGAAGTCCAGTATAGGCAGACTTACATAGAGAAACTGTCTGGAAAACAACAAAAACAAAAACAAAAAAAACTCCCAAAAAAGTTGAGACTGGTGGATGCCAGGGAATTGCTATAATAGAATTTAAATCCTGACCTGTGAATAACGCATGGGCTGATGAGACTGTGGAACCCATCTCACAGACCTGGAGAGAGTTGAGAGTGCACGGGACATATTCTGAAGATAATTCTGCTGTAATTGCCAGAGCTGTACTTTTAAACAAGATGCCCCATTGAATCTTCATTAGAGAATTTTAATATCCTTTCAAGAAAATTAAAGTGGGGTGATTAAATAGTCTTAGATATTAAGTGTTTATAGGTTTTAGGCTTTACAGCTTATGTATTAAGTTATAGGATATAGGTATTTTATAGATAATTTGTTAAGTATTAATAAGTATAAGTAGGGGTTTTTTGTTGTTTTGGTTTTGGTTTTCTCATGACAGGATTTCTCCGTGTATAAGCCCTGGCTGTCCTACACTCACTCTATAGACCAGGCTAGTCTTAAACTCACAGAGATCTGCCTGCCTCTGCCTCCAGAGTGCTGGGATTAAAGGTGTGTGCTACCACACCTGCCAAATATAAGTGTTTTAAATAAAAATATTCTGCCACACTACAGGATTGCTGCACATATGAATTCATAGAGACTTTGTCAACATACACAAGACCTGATGTGGTTGTTTGAATGAGAATTGTCCCCATATGTTCATATATTTGAATGCTTAGTCTCCAGTTAGTGGAACTGTTTGAGAAGCATTAGGAGGTATGGTCCTGTTGGAGAAGGTGTGGCCTTATTGGAGGAGATGTGTCATTAAGAGTAGGGTCTAAGGTTTCAAAAGTCCATGCCAGGTTCAGTCTCTCTCTCTCTCTCTCTCTCTCTCTCTCTCTCTCTCTCTCTCTCCTCCCTCACTCTCTGATGGCAACTTTCAGAACAGATGTGAGCTCTCAGCTCATTCTCCAGTACCATACTTGCCTGCCACCATTATTCCCACCATGATAATAATATGGTAACCCTCTAAAATTGTAAGTAAGCCTAAGCAGGCCCCCAATTAAGTTCTTTCTCTTATAAATTGCCTAGATCATGATGTCTTCTCACGTAGTAGAACAATAATTAAGATACCTGCACAAATGGAGTTGGGGAAGTGGGTTCAAAGCCCTCTAACAAGAAACTATTTGCAATTGATTCTGTTGGGAAAGGGAAAAGTCTGTGCTTTTCAATGGAGTGACAAAGGTATATAAACCACATACCAGGGAAAGCCACCATGCTCAGGAGTAGTTGGCTAACACAAAATGAATTCCTTTCTCTCTTTTTTTTTTTGAAGAGAGAGATAAAGAATATGGTGGCAGGATCTAAGAGAAGTAGAGGAAGGAGAAAGACTACAACCAAAATATATTATATACATTTTTTAAAAGCAAAATACATATAACAAAAAGAAGAAAGCACAGCAACATTAAGCTCACCCAGGGTTGTTGATCCCTCTGAAAGAGAGTAAAGACCACCACCACAATTGACCAAATTTATAGTGAACAATATAGCTGGTCTGGTGTCTGCCTCTCCCTAAATGTGGGATTTGAGAGGTCAGCCCCAAATATATGAAAAGTGTGGTTTTTATAGTCCTCAATTTGCAAAACTAGAAGGTTTCCAAGAGCTGGGGGATTTCCAAAAGAATTTTCCCTATGTAGGAACTTGGCAGAACATCTCAACATTATTTGGCAGAACATTTTATCATGGTGGATGTCAGGATACAGTCAAGGAGTAAATCAACTTCCATAGGGTGTAGAACATATCATATTCCAGAAAATAGGTTAAGACATGGTCAAACTTGTTTTATAGAAAACTGGAATGAACTTATTTTGACATTGTAACAAGATGGCTTCTTATCTTGAGATAAAGTCAGGCTGGTCCATCAGCATTTGCTTGATGTGTATTTTCACTAACTCATTCTAAGCTAAGAGTTAGAGCTTCTGCTGAAGCCATAATAAAACTTCAGCAAATCCTTTGAAAGATTCTGATGTATGCTCAGGCATACATCACTAGGTATAAACACTAGTTTAGTGTGAAGTGTCTTTGTTTTAATGAAAAGTCTCCTTTGAAAGATTTTATATGACAGGATGTTTTTAACTAGGTCACTTTTACAACAGTTTTTTAACCATTTATTTTCATTCATTTGTTCATTCTCATTTATTTTTCACCTCCTTCTCACCCTCCTTTTTCCTCCTACCCATCTCTACAGAAGTTAGATAGCCAGCCTGGCCTTGAATTACTATGTGGATGAGGCTGGCCTTGAACTCCTAAATTGACCCTCTCCCAAATGCTGTGAGATCTGTGCCACATTTCTAGCTTTATTACCTAGTGTTTTGTTGGTGTCCTGGGTTTGAAATGTACCTTTCAATCTTTCTCACACAATGAAATTCTTCAAGTTAAGTTAAAGCTCATTTTTTAACTTAATTTTAAAGTTTTTGCTTGAATTTTAAGCTTTACTTAATCCTTACACATAAATCATTATTAATTATAACCTTTGACTAATGTAACTTAGAAATCCATAAAATCATATGTATAGCACATACCCATGTCTTCTGTTAGATCTATGGTGGAATTCCTATGCAGCGGAATCCATAAAGTCATACTATGCTACAGATCTCACGTGGTGGGAGGTTTTATTAAGGGAGGGGATATGGGTACAGAGGGCTCTGGGCTGAGGTAGATGGAAAAAAGTGAAGAGCCGAAAGAGTATCGGGAGAATGTAGCGCATGCACAGAAGATGGGTTTGGGGCTTCTGGAAACAAGCAGTTGGTGATGACATGTCTTGTCTTTGGTTCCTTTGGGCTGGCTGCGGAGGTGCCTCATGGCTAACATTACATCTTCAGTATATAATACTCTTTTCCCTTTCCTCTGTCTAAAGAAATAAACCCACTGATTGTTTTTCTTGTGCAGCAAAGTCAAGGATCTTGCATTACCTGGTAAGTGTACTTTCTCAGAGTGCTAGAAGCAGTACTGGACTTTAGCTGCCACTAACAAGAAGACCTCATTTCAAAGTATAAAAGCAAAACCAAATAAGAATGATAAAATGCTGCTCATGGGTCAAGAAGAAAGCAGTAAGTGAAGGCAAATGTCTTTGCCTCTGCATAAAGTGAGAACATGACTGCTCCAAGATACTGTTTGAGGGACAGATTTTTATCATAGATATGAACAAGAATACACAGCCAGAGGCATCTGGAAGAGTCCAGAGCAGGGAAAGAAAATGGTACACTGAATATGGCCAGCAGAGTGGGTTTGGCTAAGGTGGGGAGGGGGCAGGCAAGAGAGAAAGAGAAGAAAGGAAGACAAAAGAGAAAGAAAGCAGAAAGAGGATTATACTGGAATGAGAAGCTGGGGGAAGGGAAGCTCATGCACTGGAGAAGTTTAATGGAGGTGGTGGGGTAAAAAGAGCCATGGATTCTGAGAGATCCTGAAGCTTACATGAATTTTTTAAGTTACAAAAAGAGATAAAAGTTTTAGATATATTAACATTACCACTGTTAAGATATTATGGTTGGTAAATCACATCATGACACACAACAGCAACAGGTCTGGTATAAGATTTATTAAGGGATTGTAAGGGGAGAGGGTAGGCAAACAGGGAGACACACAAGCCGCACAGAATCACATCTGGTTTTGTAAGATGAGCTCTGTGAGTCCTCTGATAACCTTGTTCTCAGAAACTCCCAGTTAACAGTTTTAAGATTAACAATCCACAAAGCAATCTCAACAGCCCTCCCAGGGCAACCTCAACAGCCCTCCTGGACAAAGTGTTTATGGTCTGGGGGTGGGGGTCAGTCCTCCCTGTACGTGATGGGACCGTGACAGTGACATGAACAACCTCTGGGGCTATCATGTGGCCAGGATGAATAAATATTACGTTCTTTCTTCTAGTTGAGAGCTTGTTTTTAATCTAAAACTCTGCCGAGATGATCCATCAAGGTCTCTGAGGGAAGGGAAACTAGGTTGCTTTTGTTCCCGGGCTTAACTTTGTTTCATTTTTATGAGCTTGTTACAGCAGAGGGGGTTGAGTAGGAACTAGGAATTGCCAGGATGAGAGATGAGGGTTTTTATTATTTTATAGGCTGCAGTGGCTAAGAGCTAAGTAAAAGCAAAACGGGGTTCTCTTTTGTTCTCTCACTTCCTAGCTGAAAATAGCACATATTGTCAGGACCCAGTATCCTAGAGTATCAGACAAAGGTTGGGAGGGAAGAGAAGATTCAGAGACATCTCTGTCTAGCTCATTGATTCCAAAGGACCACCAGGGGCTGGTGTATTGCAGGCAATTTTGGAGCAGTTTTCAGTCTGCAGTTGATTGGAAATCTGCTGGGACAGATTTAGACTAGAGATAGAAAGTAAACTTGAGGAACCTAGAGGAAAATCTTGTTTAATTTGTTTGTTTGTTTTTTGGGTTTTTTTTTTTTGGTTTGTTTGCTTTTTCTTTGAGTCAGGGTTTCTCTATGTAGTCTTGGCTTTCCTGGAACTCACTTTTATAGGCCACACTGTCATTGAACTCAGAGATCCACCTGCCTCTGTCTCCCTAGTGCTTGCATTAAAGGCATGTATTTAGAGGAAAATTTTTATCTTGGGTGTATACTTGAAACTTCCAAGACACTGGCCCAAGTGGTTGGAGGGAGAATAGGAATCCCATGATCAAGGGGAGTGGGGGAGGGGGAGGCTCACCCTCAGGCAGGGAAGTTTAAGCCATTAATTGACAGGGTTACTTATCTATAGTCCATTTGACCTTTGACAGATGGATCAAGTTGGGACTCCCTGAAGCTTACATGAATTTTTTTTTAAAGATTTATTTATTATGTATACAGTGTTCTGTCTACAGATATATCTGCAGGCCAGAAGAGGGCACCAGATTTCATTATGGATGGTTGTGAGCCACCATGTGGTTGCTGGGAATTGAACTCATGACCTCTGGAAGAGCAGCCAGTGCTCTTAACCGCTGAGCCATCTCTCCAGCCCGCTTACATGAATTTTTAAGTTTACAAAAAGAGATAAAAGTTTTAGATATATTAACATTACCACTGTTAAGATATTACAGTGGGTAAATCAGGTCATGCCACCCACCAGCAAGAGGTCTGGTATAAAGTTTATTAGGGGAAGGGGGAAGGGAGCTAGAGCCATGAAGAGAGAGAGAAGGAAAGAGGGAGTGTGGGAGGCAGAGGGAGAACGCAGGAAAGACTGGGGGAAATGGGAAAAACAGACCAAAAGAGGTGGTGGGAGTTTTTTACCCCACCACACCTGACACATCTGTCAGTAGGTGATGATGTAAGCAATTAAGGACCCCAAAGGACCCCAGAAGTCAGGCTAGTGCAAAGGCATGTAAACTTACAACCATTGTTTGGACTCTCTACTGAAGTTCACATTGTAGAAAAAGCAGTTAACAAATGTCTGAACAGCTTGAATAGACAAACTCATGCTTTTAAATCAAAGCAAGGCTATGGTTTTAGGAAAGTTAAATATGAGTTTGTGATGGAATGTTTGAAGTCTTTTTGTTGTTGTTGTTTTTCAAGACAGGGTTTCTCTGTGTAACAGCCCTGACTGTCTTGCACATGCCCAGATAACTTTAAGTCTTAATTTTAGTATACATGGGATTCAGCTGGCCTGCCCTCAGGGACCTAGCAATTGCTCATCTCATAACCTGTCACTGCTGCCAGATATTACAGGTGTGTGAGGCCCGATAAAAGGTTAGAAGGACCACCTGTCACTCCAGCTCTATCTCTGTTCCTTGTGGTCTCTCTCTCCCCCTTTCTGTCTTTCTCTGTGCGCCCCCACAGGCTTCTCTGCCCTCGTGGCTGCTGCTCCTGTCTGTGCCTGTCTACATGTCCACTCATCTGCCTCTACCCTTTCTCCAGGCCCTGCCTCCTTTCCCTTCCCCCAATAAACTTCCTTATACCAGATCTATTGCATGACATAATTTCTCAGGGGTACACCTTGGCATTGACCTGCCATGGTACCCCCTCCCTGCATTATATTTCCTAACACTCAATAAAACAATAATAGAAAAAGAAATATGAAACATATTTTTTTCATTTTTTAAATACCTTAAATCACTTCCTTAGGATGTCTGAGGGATTGATCATCTCTGATTAGCACCTCATAATGTTGAACCCGAGAGGGGCTCACCGAATCCTGACGCCACAGACCACCAATGCCCCCCCCCCCGATTCACTGTAATAGACATGAGGATTATTAAACTGACGTGCCAGGGTTCAATTCCCCCATAGAGGAATGAACCCCGTAAAATGGTTCTCTGGCCCTTTAAATACACAAGCAGCTACAAAAAAGGTGGGGGCACCAAGGAGTAGCTTTTTTTAGCAGGCAAGGCAACAGCCACAGGTGGTGATAAAGGAACAAAGAGTATCTTAAGCAAGTGGGGAGTGTAGAGGAGGGAACCAGAGGGGAGTCTGAACAGACCGGTCAGCTATGTAAGCTTTGATGTTTTCAAGGACTGAGTTCTGTAGAAGGTTTCCAGAAGGAGTGAGGTCAGGGTCTCACCAGAGAGGAGAAGGCCATGTATTCATTAATTTTTACAGCCTTACATTCCCCTCTTCTTCAAGTGAGTGATTTCAATCCTGAAATCAGGGGCCTGATTCCTCAAGTGGGATCTCGGCATATTGTTGTCTTAACATTAGCACTTGAACAGCGCTGTTCCATTCTCTAACAAAGGAGACTAGTGGCTTAGTATGCAAGGCCAGTCAGTTGGGTGAGCAAAAGGGGAGTTAAGAGTCCAAGGATCCTTGGAGCTTGAGCTTGAGAGGATTGGAAGTGCGGTGAACTCGCCATTCTGCTGAGGCTTTTGGTGTCTTCTTTATGTGGGAGGCGTGGATCCAAGCTGAGATTCCGTCAACCTTTACAGCAGTAGGGGTGGTTAGCAGGATGGCATATGGCCCTTTCCACCTAGGCTCCAGATTCTGTGAGCGATGTCGATGAACGTAGACAAAATCCCCAATCTGGAATGGATGAGCGGTCTCTGGAGTGCCTGGTTGATAGGCGTCAGTGAGCTATGTCCACACCTCCTTCTGGACCAGTTGGAGTCCCTTTAATCTGGCATATAAATCATTATTATAACAACAGCTAGGGTCAGTATTTCTCTCAAGGGTAAGCAAGGGAGGGGGAGCACCATACAAAATCTCAAACGGATTAAGATGAAAACAAGAGGGGGTGTTCCTTACACAGAACAAGACCAAAGGGAGAAGCACCGTCCAGTCTGTACCGTCAGTCTCCAAGGACAATTTAGTCAAGGTCTCTTTTAGATTTTTATTTATTTTTTTTACCTGGCCTGAGCTTTGAGGTCTATATGTACAATGTAACTTCCAGTCAGTCCCCAAATACCTGTCCACTTCCTGACTTATCTGGGCAGTGAAGGCTGGCCATCTACCACCGCTGCCCCTGCCTGGCGCTTACCTTCTTCAAGAAAGCTGTTTCCATCTGTGTACCAAGTGGCTTCAGCATCAGGGAGTGGCTGGTCAGTGAGATCTGTGTGAGTACTGTGAGCCTCCGCAAGCACTTCCCGGCAATCATGGGTGATAGCTGATCCTTTTAAGTCAGGGTCGGGGAGTAGGGTGGCTGGGTTAAGCCCCATAGTAGGCATAAACTTGATGCGGTCTGAATTCAGGAGGAGTGACTGATAGTGAGTCATCCCGGCGTTTGTCATCCACCTCTCAGGAGGCTGGCACACTACACTTTCTAGGGCATGGGGGGGGGGGCGTGATTGTAAGGTTTTGCCCCAAAGTCAACTTGTCAGCATCTTTAACTAAAGCTGCCACAGCAGCCACTATCCATAGGCAGCTGGGCCATCCTGACGCCACAGAGTCTAATTTTTTTGATAGATATGCCACGGCCGATTCCATGGGCCCAGTCTCTGGGTCAGGACTCCTTTAGCTATCCCCTTATTTTCAGCTACATACAGATGGAATGGCTTAGTCACATCAGGCAGTCCTAAGGCTGGGGCCGATAGCAGGGCCTATTTAATTCTGTCAAAGGCCTCCTGCTCTTTCTCACCCCAAAAGAAAGATGTACTTTCTTTCATGAGCGGATATAGAGGGGTGGCCAGTTCCGTGAACCCTGGGATCCATAGCCGACAAAAGCCAGCAGTTCCCAAGAATTCTCTGACTTGTTGGGGAGCCCTGGGGGTGGGTATCTGAGCCACAGTGTTTTTTTTAGCGTCTGACAGCCATCTCCTTCCATTTTTGATTAGATACCCCAAGTAACTGACCTGTTGTTGACAAATTTGGGCCTTTTTGGCTGAGGCCTGGTATCCCAGGGATCTGAGCTCAGTCAGCAGGCTTCTAGTTCCCAGGAGGCAGTCTTCTTTGGTCTCCACTGCTAGGAGAATGTCATCAACATATTGAAGTAATGTTACCTGGGGGTTGGATGCCCTGAAATGGGCTAGATCTTGGTGAAGTGCCTCGTCAAAGATGGTGGGAGAGTTCTTGAATCCCTGTGGCAGGCATGTCCAAGTTAGTTGTCCAGATAATCCCGAGGCTGGGTCTCTCCATTCAAAGGCAAATATAGGCTGGCTAGAAGCACTAAGCCGTAAGCAGAAAAAGGCATCTTTTAAGTCCAGTACTATATACCATGTTCGCTGAGGGGGGAGGGTACTAAGGAGGTTGTAAGGGTTGGGCACTGTTGGGTGAAGGTCGGCAACCCTTTTGTTAACTTCCCTTAAGTCCTGGACTGGTCTGTAATCATTGGTCCCAGGCTTCTGAACTGGGAGCAGAGGGGTGTTCCATGCTGACTGACATTTAACAAGGATCCCGAGCACGAAGAGCCGCTGTATGTGTGGGCAGATGCCATCTCTGGCCTCTTTGCTCATGGGGTACTGGCAGACCAAAATGGGGGTGGAGGTAGCTTTAACCTCCACTACCACGGGTGGGCGATGTTTGGCCATTCCTATGCCAGTAAGTTTGGCCCAGGCTGAGGGAACCTTGTCTATCCATTTCTGCATATCAGCTGTTTGAGGAGGGGGGGTTTGAACAGCCTATGTTTATCTTCCAGCCTTATAGTGAGGACCTGAAGCGGCCTCCCCTCTCTGTCAGTCACTGATGGTCCTTCTGTTTGGAAATGAATTTGGGCTCCCACCTTAGAGAGCAAGTCACAGCCCAGGAGTGGATAGGGGCACTCAGGAATCACGAGGAATGAGTGGGATACCCGGCCCATGTCCAAATCTACTGTTCTTTGGGTAGTCCATGGGTATTGTTTATTTCCTGTGGCTCTCTGCACCCAGGACCTCTTAGCAGATAGTGGTCCTTCTGTTCGGAGGAGGACTGAATGCTGAGCCCCGGTGTCGACCAGAAACTGGACATGTTTCCCCTCCACATTGAGAGTTACCCTAGGCTCAGGGAGGGGATCCGAGCTCCATCTCCCCTACTCTTTTTCATCTAAGGCCAGAATTTTTCCTCTGGGCGGTCCTCCCCTCTTCTTCTTAGTGCAGTCCTTGTGTCAATGTCCTTTCTTTTTGCAGTAGGCACATTGGTCCTTGTTTAACGGTTACCTCTTGCCCTTTCCCTCATGTTTCTGACCTCGCCTGTCTCTCTGGTCCCTGTCACTTACTACAGTGGCCAGAATTTTACTCAAATTTCTTTTTTGTCTTTTTTTTCTTTTTAAATCTCATTTATCCTGTTTCCTACGTCTTTTTTTTTTTCTTTTTTCTTTCTCTGTCTCTCTTTTATTGAACACCTTATCTGTTTCTCTAACCAAGTCCTGGAGCGAGAATCCCTGTAGGCCCTCCAGCCTCTGTAACTTTTTTTTAATATCTAGAGCTGACTGATCTATAAAGGCCATGGCTACCGTAGCCTTATGTTCCTCAGAGGTAGGTTCATATGGAGTGAATCTCCGAAAAGCTTTCATCACTCGGTCTAGAAACACTGTCGGCGACTGAGTTGGTCCCTGAGTCACTTCTCTTACCTTAGCCAAATTGGTGGGGCATCTAGCTGCCCCTCGGAGACCCGCCACTAGAGCCTGATGGTAAACCTTCAGGTGCTCCCTACCTTCAGGCGTATTGAAGTTCCAGTCTGGTCTATTTAAAGGGAAGTTTGCATCAATCTCATTGGGCAGTTGAGTCGGTTGTCCATCTGCACCAGGCACATTTTTCCTGGCTTCAAGAAGCACCCTCTGTCTCTCCTCCATGGTAAGGAGAGTTTGTAGGAGCTGCTGGCAATCATCCCATGTAGGCTGGTGCAAAAAGACAAGGGACTCTATCAGGGAAGTCAAAGCCTGCGGGTTCTCAGAGAAAGAGGGATTATGAGTTTTTCAGTTATAGAGATTCGCTGAGGAGAACGGCCAATACTGAAGCAGCCAGTTCCCTTGGTCGTCAGGCGGACCATATTCCCTGAGCAGGAGTGTAGTGGAGTCTGGGCCTACTTCTGGTCCCTGTGGCAGGCCCCCCTGCCCCGACTCCACACAAGGATTCCTGTGGGGAAGAGGGTTGGGGAAGGGTTGGGGAAGGTGCAGCGGAGCGCCCTGAAGGCAGAGTAGAGGGAAGCTGTGGGGGCGGGTCTAGGAGGAGTAGCTCCTCTCTTTGGGTGTCCGGGTAAATCTCTTTGGATTTCTTTGGGGAGCCCGTAGTTCGGATGGGTTCTTTCTCTGCTGGAGCCTGCTTCAGAGCGAGGACCTCTGAAGGGGAGTCTGAAGGAGTTGCTGCTGTAGCTGGGTCAGGAGACATAGAAAGTGCAGGAGATTGACCTGTAAAAGAAGCAAAAGGCTGAACCCATGGAGGAGGGGAGACTAGCAGAGCCTCCCACACCAAGACATAAGGCACTTGATCAGGGTGTCCATGGGGTCCTGGATTAAAAATTTTAGACCTAACCTGTCTAACTTTGTCTAATGAAAAAGATCCTTTGGGTGGCCACCCAACCTGAAATGTAGGCCATTCTGAGGCACAAAGAGTTCGCCATCTACTTTTTTTAATTACGACTGACAGGTCATGTGTTTTACTTTTTACTTCAGTCCAGTGGCTCAGAGTCAAAGACAAAGGAGTCGTTAGCGTCTGTCCCATCGTCAGATTGTCAGAGAAAGGGCAACAGTTACAAATTACAAACAAGGAGACTGAACGACACAGAACATAAACAACGTGACTTAAGTTGCAAGATCGCCTTCAGAAACAGACGGGAATCTCTTGAGAGGTTTCCCTACTACAGATGCTGGCCTTGCCAACTACAGATGGTGAGAGTCTCTTACGAGATTCTCCCCAATGTCGGGGCGACTGACTACAGATGGTGACTCGCACAGAACAGACAGATAGACAAACAGAGTTGCTCGAGCATGTATACCTCCGAATCCTGGAGTCTTGGGGTCTGGGGGCGTTCAGGCACTTCCCAGCCAATGTACCAAATGTTGAACCCGAGAGGGGCTCACCGAATCCTGATGCCACAGACCACCAATGCCCCCCAATTCGCTGTAATAGACATGAGGTTTATTAAACTGACGTGCCAGGGTTCGATTCCCCCATAGAGGAATGAACCCCCCGTAAAATGGTTCTCTGGCCCTTTAAATACACAAGCAGCTACAAAAAAGGTGGGGGCACCAAGGAGTAGCTTTTTTTAGCAGGCAAGGCAACAGCCACAGGTGGTGATAAAGGAACAAAGAGTATCTTAAGTTAGGTGGTGATGCAAGTGGGGAGTGTAGAGGAGGGAACCAGAGGGGAGTCTGAACAGACCGGTCAGCTATGTAAGCTTTGATGTTTTCAAGGACTGAGTCCTGTAGAAGGTTTCCAGAAGGAGTGAGGTCAGGGTCTCACCAGAGAGGAGAAGGCCATGTATTCATTAATTTTTACAGCCTTACAATAACAAGACCTTTACAGCTTATATTTACATATTTAAATCGCTTTATTCAACACTCACAGCTTAATTAAGCTTTTACATCCTTAGACCAAGACAACTTGCATTTACATACCTTATATTACTTCCTTAAACCCCACAACTTACATAAATTGTAAACCTTTCCTTTTTCCATACAGTCATTGACCATGAGACACGAGTGATTGGTTACTCTTTTATTTATTCATTCATTCATTCATTCATTCATTTATTTACTTATTTATTTACTTACTTATTTATTTATTTATTTATTTATTTATTTATTTATTTATTTTGGTTTTTCAAGAGAGGGTTTCTCTGTGTAACAGCTCTGGCTGTCCTGGACTCACTTTGTAGACCAGGCTTTGTAGACTCACAGTGATCCGCCTGCCTCTGCCTTCCAACTGCTGGGATTAAAGGAGTGCACTACCACGTCCAGCGTGATTGGTTACTCAGAGCATTCCTTGCAAAGCAAGTTTTTTTTTAATAAAGGAATAGTAAAAGTTACATTGAAACCTGTTTTATGTGACCTCTGCTTTTCTCAGCAGACCTAGCTGCTCTAGAAAAAAGCAAGACCTGGGGCTGGCAAGATGGCTTATTGGTTAAGAGCACTGGCTACTCTTCCAAAGGACCCAGGTTCAAAATCCCAGCACCCACATGGCACTTCATAGCTGTCTGAAATGGCCAGGCGTGGTGGCACACACCTTTAATCCCATCCTCTGGAGGCAGAGGCAGGAGGATCTGTGTGAGGTCAAGGCCAGGCTGGTCTACAGAGTGAGTCCAGGACAGCCAGAGATACACAGAGAAACCCTGTCTCAAAAAAACAAAAACAAAAGCAAGGCCTATTTTATGTTTGAAATGGACTGAATAAGCAGCTTCAGCTGTGGGTGGTGGAAGAGTTGGGTGTGTACTTCTGTTAAACTTATATAAAGCTACAGTCAGACATCATCCCATCAGAAATCTAAAAAGGGTAAACTTGAGCAGGAATTATAATCTAAATGGCTTCCATATCAGTTAAAACAACAGAGACCTACCCTGTTACCTGGATGGTTAACCTAGACTCTCCCATGGTTATTTTGATTATTTGTTGGATGCAGAATTTGTTAGTCTTCAGCTCTCACAGAAAACAGCATTAAGTCCTCAGATGCCACACAGAGTAGCATTAGATTTCAGCTGCCAGACCCAGAAGATCTAAACTTTTCTGTGGGTGATTAACTTGGGAAAACTTACCTACCTTGATGAGGCAGAGTAGGGCAGTCAACCCAACAGTGTCCACAGTTTGAGCAGGATCATGGCAGGAGGGAAGGCATGGGGCAGTACTTTGCATAATGGTTATTGTTACCAAAATACAGGTGGTGTCATCTTTTTTGGAGGCCTTAGGGTCACTGCTAGATTTTGGCATTTATTTCTGTCACAGGAAGTTTTGTCATTAAACACTTTCAAGGTCATATTCAGTAGATTTCTGAGAGATTTTGACGGCCATGTTCTATTAAGTATACATGATTTTAAACAAACTACTTGTTTTTAGTTAACTAGCTTTGGGTTTAGCCTTAATACATATACAGATAGCTAAAGGTTGCCCTTGTAAATAAATTACATTTATAGTTAGCATGTCTACTGAAAGAACCCCCCTCCCCCTGGCAGACAGAGTGGAGCCAGGCCAGCTATGTTCCAGGAACTTAGCTGACTATAAAAAGGCAGAACCAAGAATGAAGGTCAGTCGGGTCATGAGCCCCAGGTTCCAGGAACTAGCTAACCACAAAGCAGATGGTGAAGTAAGATTAAAATTCATTCCTGAGAAAAACAAGTATAGGGTGTTCCCCACATGACTAACTAAATAATGGGCTGGTACTTTCCACTTGCATTTCCCCTCACTCTCTTGGTTTGTGGTTTTTTCCTTTAAATACTTCACTCTTCCCCAGCTTGGGGTCGGAACCCCTCTACCCCTATGTGGGATACGAGTTGCTACCTCAGTGCGTTGATCCCGAAATAAACCTCTTGCGGATTGCATCAAGATCAGTCTCTTGCGAGTTATTGGGTGGCCATGTTATCCCGAGTCTTGGGTGAGGGACTCCCCTCTCGGGGATCTTTCATACAAATAGTTCTTAGCATATTAATGAGCCTGATCATCTATAAGGTGATTTTCCATTAATTTCCATCTCTTAGTTATCTCTGTTTAGGTTGGTAGCTTTTTTCCCCCCTGTGTATCAGCCTGGCTGTCCTGGACTCACTTTACAGACCAAGCTAGCCTTGAATTCAGAGATTCTCCCAAGTGCTAGGATTAAAAGTGTGCACCACCAAGCCCAGCCCGGCAGGCAGTTACAGATAGCTGTGAACTGCCTGGGATTTAAACCCTGATCCTTGGGAAGTGCAGCCAGTGCTCAACCAGTGAGCCATCTCTCCAGCCTGAAAGTTAGTAGCTTTTATAAGATTAGAATTGTTTTCAGTTTTATCACTGTTCAATTTAAGCCTTTCCACAGACCAGCCCTTCCTGAGTTCCCTCCCCTTTCTTGTCCCTGTGTCCCAGTTCCCAACTTGGGTGAATACCCCCTACTCATCCACAGGCCAGACCTGTCAGAAGATCGGGTATTCTGCCCAAAGACCTTCTCTGCTCTCTCTGTTCCCCAAGCAGACCCTCAGGCTTATATCTAGCATTATAACAGAATACTAGCTATAGCCTCCCTTCATGCCTGTCCACACCTCCTGTGGATCCCACAGACCATCTCCCTCTGGCTTCCCCTTCTCTCAGCCTCCAACACCAGCAGACATTCCCTGTGAACACACCAGTCAAGCAAATCAGTAAAACAGGCAACACACAGCCAATACACTCTCTGAAAATCCAGAGAAGAAACAAACCAAGGAACAAAACACATACCCAACCAAGACAAACCTAGAAATCAGTACCTAGACCTATATCACCCCAAACCCAGATGCTTATATGCCAGCATAAGAATATATTCAATAACAACCAGGACAATGTCTCCACTAGATCCAAGGTACCCTACCAAGCAGACCTTAATATTCCAAAATAGTTGAAGCACAAGAAAAAAACATTAAACCAACTATATGAAGATGATAGAGGTCCTTAAAGAGGAAATGAATAAGCCAGGTGTGGTGGTGCACACCTTTAATACCAGCACTTAGCAGGCAGAGGCAGGTGGATCTCTATGAGTTCAAGGCCAGCCTGGTCTACAAAGCCAGGCCAGGACACCTAGGGCTCTGTTACACATATAAACCCTATCTTGAAAGCCTCCCCTCCCCCCTCAAAAAAAAAGAGGAAATGAATAAATCCCTTAAAGGAATCCAGGAAAACAGAAACAACTGGAGAAAATGAATAAATCCCTTTTTAAATAGTCAAGGAAGCAGCAAGCAAAAAGTTGAAGGAAATAAAATAGTTTATTTTATGTTACAGACAAGGATGATGGTGAAGCAGGAATCAGAGTAGTGTGTTTTGGTGTCCGAGGGCATAGTATGGGTCACTGTTGATCTTCACCATCAGGGCACATTCTGTAGTTGTGAGCTTCAGGCTTTGTGGATTGCAGTGGGTAGTCCTGTAACAGTATCTAATTATTGTTTGATTAGAGATCTTTTTAAATTTATTGTTGTAAAAATGCAGAGAAGAAATTGATAAAGCAGGGTGCAATTAGTAAAAACAGGAAAATCAGAAGGACAGGGGTAAGAAAGGGCAATATGCACTTCCATGCAGTGTTTTCAAAGGCCAGGAGGTTGGAGGCATTGAGTTGTTCCTTACAGTTTTGGAGGCCTGTTTGAAGTTTTTGTATTTTGTTTTTTACTATACCTGATTGGTTGACATAGAAGCAGCATTCCTCTTAGAAGAAAAGGCAAAGGCTACCTTTTCACATGTAAGATCTAGTCCCCATCAATTTTGGAGTACCATTGCAGCCAAGGAGTCCTTGAAGGGTGATTATGGTTCATGTAAACTGTTGGAGATCCTCAATAAACTGAGAAGAAAACTGATGATACAAGGTCAGGGAAGTTGTCAGTTCTGCTGTTCTGTGCTTACACCTGCAGTTATTCCTGTGACAGCCAGGAGGGGCAAGATTTGAACTACTCAATTATTATGCCAGGCAGCTATTGAGTCCATGAACAGAATATACTGGGGATTTTCTCCATGTATCACTCCCAACTTGAGGAAGAGAAGTACTAGTATGCAAACTCCTGACCAACTACCACATATGAAATTGTAGACTTGAGACCCACTAAGAATTGAGGTGTTTTGAACTGGACAGACCTAGAGCTGAGATGTGGTATTGAGAGTGATGGTTGCGTTGCAGTCTAAGGCATTTAATGCACATACAGAATGTGTCCCAGATGCTTTAAAATATTTGCCAGGCCAATAAGGGTAATATGAAAAAGGTAGGGAGTCATGGGAATATCAGGCTCAGGGCAGTTGGCGAATATCTAGTTAAGGTTATTTGACAGGGTCACAGGAGAAGCTGTAAGTGAAAGTTATGAGCTAGTACAAGGAGGAACACACAGACAACAATCTCCATAGCAGCAAGGTTGGGTGACATTAAGGAGCTAGTAGGCTGAGGTCAGAGTCTGAAGCAGAAGATGAAATGACAGTTTGGATTACTTAGGGGAGGGGATGTTAAAATGACCTTGGAGGAGTATTTAATTACCTCTTCTACTTTCCCTATCCCCAGGGGTAATTGGGATATATTTTCTCTGGGTATTAAGGATGCTCACAGGGTTTCTGGGGTTGAAGTGATGGTAGAGTTTACCAGAAATTCCAGTTTCTCATTTGGGTGTCAATGGGTCTTGGATATAGAGGTAGAAACCCCCATCTCGTTGATAGAAGAGGGAATCAGGGAGAGGTTGTACATATAATGGTATTAACAAGATTAGTGTGGGAAGCACCTCCATATATGTCTGACCACTCACTCTTTACAATAACTTTCTGTACAATCATAGAGAAAGCAGACAAAGAAAGTGAAGAAGGAGGGACGATATAGGGGTGATGGGAATACTAATTGGCTCCTAACAGTCTGATATGGAACAATTTCACTACCCTATTTGGAGGGACTATTTGTTATAAGGGAGGGTTTCTTGAACCACAAGTCTCCATATATAACTGTTACTCTGGACAAAAGCAAACAAGAGGGAAAGGAAGAAAAATCTATGTTGGATCCAGTAGAGTCCAGCACAGCTGCCAGAGTGAAGTTCATTCTTCTGGAACTGGGACAAGGCAGTTGATCTCAGTTTCCTCTGAAACTTCAGGGATCAGAGTCCTGTTAGGATTTATATGTAGTAGGAGAAGTTATTTTGAGGCAGAGAAGTAAAAGGCTTGAGGTGGAATATGTGAATTTAATGAGGGAGACCCTCAGCGAAGCAACTGTGGGCGTCACAAGAATTACCTTGAAGGGGCCTTGCCATTTAGGGGAAAGAGGTGAGGGATGTTGTTCTGGAGGATAGAGGGATCTGATCTCCAATATTGATCAGGAATGGACAGGAGTTGGTGTGTGGCCAGGGTAGAGAGTTGTCAGTAAATTTCCATAGGGAGGAGTGGAGATGACAGTGTAGGAGAGTGAATAGGTGATCAAGCAAGAGGCCAGGATTTTCGTGAAAGACTGGCAGTCAGAACTGGTTGTCTGTACATGAACTCAAACAGCAAGATGGAAAGGGATAGCCTGAGGAGAGCCTATATTCTGAAAAGGGACAGCAGCAGGAGCTTTACCCAATCAAGGTGAAGTTCCTCTGACAATTTGACAAGAGCATTTTTTAAGGAGTGGCTAATTCGTTCTGTCTTTCCTGAGGACTGGAAATGGTATGGGATATGGAAATGCCAAGGGATGTTGAGGGGTTTATTTAGGATTTGGAAAATATGGGAGGTGAATTCAAGACCATTGTCCAACAGGAGGGAGGCAGTGATTCTCTCAGAGGAGGTCAGAGACATTCTGAGCCCTTTGGTTGGTGGTGAATGGTTCTACCCATCCTGTGAAGGTGTCCACCAAGACCAGGAGGTACTTACACAGTTTGATTGTAGGCATGTGGACGTGTGGGTAAAGCAAAGTTGCCAGTTGATTCCAGGGAGGGAGCTTCTGGCCTTGCTGGGTAGGAAAATGGGTCTTCAATATCTAGAGTTAGGATCTGACATTTGATAGATTTTATAAGAGGCAGCAATAGCCCTAAAGAAACACAAATCCTCAGGAGTGAGCCGCAGGTGGGGTTTTACAAAGTGAGACAAGGCTTGGCTATTAGGATGAAAGAGGTGGTGTAGATAGGACAGAATTTGACAAGTATCAGAGGGGTGACAGGGGGAATATGGGTTGTAGTGCACAAATGTTCCATGGTGGGTGAGATTGGACTGGGCTTCTAAGGGCAGCAGCTGGATCTGTCTCATTGGCTTGATTATTTCCCTTAGAGATGATGGAATTGTCGGTTTGGTGGGACTGATAGTGGACAGTTCCAATAGCTGTGGGGAAATGAGAAGCTTTTAGAATGGCCATAATTTTGTTTGCATTGTTTATTGATCCTCTTATTGTAAGTAGCATGAGTTCTTTTCAGATGGCAGTGTGGGACTGGAGGATATGAAAGGCATATTTGGAGTCTTTTTAGATGTTTAGGGATTGTTTGTGTCAATTGGAAGTCATGGGTGAAAGCTATTAGTTCAGCCTGCTAACTAGCTGTGTGGGCAGGGAGAGCCTATGCCTCAATCACCTCAGTATCTGACGTCATAGCCGAGTCAGCTTTTTGGGTCTCCTCATGTACAAAGGAGCTGCCATCTTTGTACCAGTATAGAAGGACTGAGGCAAGTGACCTCCTGTATGTGCAAAGCAGTATTTCTTCTAAGGTTTCAATGCAAGAATGAGATGGAGAGATTGTCAGCATTTGGTCGGGGAAGATTTTAGATATTGAGAGGTGGGTATGATTGGAAAGTAAATGTAGAGTCTTCTAATATGGCTACCTGGAGAGAAAGAACCCTGGAGGGAAGTAGAGTTTGTAAGCCTTTATACATTATGTGGTGGGACAGGTTGTGGGAGGAGAAGATAGTGGCAGTACTGGGATCCAGAACTCACTGAAGGAAACACCTCAGACTCAAATAGTATGCAACCAGCAAGGACTGTTTATTCCAGCATGCAGGGATCACCACTTAGGTAAAAATGGCAACCCTGAACAAAGGCACTCAGGCCTTTCAAAGGCATTTAGGGGAATTCCAGGAAAGGTTAGGTAATCTTCAATATAATTGGGACATTCAAACTAAAAAAATGCAAGTGCAAGCAAAAGTGCAGGGAATCTTTAGTTAGTATTCATGAGTTTATCAGAAGACAAGAAGGATATTCAAGCCAGCAGTCAGCAACCTTGAGCAACCTGGCAACCTTACCGTTCTCAGGCCAGATGGCCAGCCTGCCTTTGCTTGGCTGTCTATTGTCTGTGATTTCTCCAGTAACTGCTAAGCTCACTTCTGAGAAATGTAGATTTAGGTCTGGCTAATTTTAACAAGAAACTTAAGTCTGGCATGGAGTTGGCCTAGAGAAGTGAAGATTTTGGGGGGACCCAGAGTCTTTTGAGGTTTTTAATTAGGGGTTCCTCAAGGATCCTTCAGTAGGTGACTCAAAATTTAGTTTTTTGGATTGACAAATGAGAGCTCAGCAGCTATTAAAGTACATATGCAGGGTGCCCATCCCTGGGTGGTGAGGTCTAATTTCTTTTTCTTTTCTTTTTTTTCTTTTTTTTTTTTGGTTTTTCAAGACAGGGTTTCTCTGTGCAACAGCCTGGCTGTCCTGAACTCACTTTGTAGACCAGGCTGGCCTCTAACTCATAGAGATCTACCTGCCTCTGCCTCCCGAGTGCTGGGATTAAAGGAGTGTGCCACCACCGCCCGGCTCAAGGTCTAATTTCTTTGACAGGTATGCCACATGTCCAAAGGAAGGCCCCAATTGGTTGTCTATGAACCTGAGGGCATATCCCTCTTTTTCTGTTACATAAAGGTAGAAGGTTCAGGTTTGGTCTGGGAGGTGTAAGGCCAGGGCCTGAAGGAGAGCCTATTGGGTCTTCTGAAAAGGGTTGGTAATAGGTGTGAGAAGGGATTCATGTGAGGGGCCAAGAAGTACCTCCTTTTTGGGGTATCCTTTGGCACAGATCCTGTCCCTTTTCTGCCCAGAAACTGACTGAGCTCGAGGCTTCCAGTGGAGGAGTGTGCACTTCTGGCTTGATACTGGACAAGGTCAGAATTCCCTGACAGATGCAGAACAACAATATAAGGGGTGGTCGAGGGAAAAGGAGGGGATCCAGGAGCATAAGAAGCCAGCTATTCCTAGGAATGATGAAATCTCCTCTTTAGTAGTGGGGCCTGTGAGAGAATTATGTGTTTTCTATCCAAGGTAATGGGTTTGTGAGTTGGAATAACTGTTGGGCCCAAAGGTGACCTCAGGTGTGAACAGTTGGACATTAGATAGTGAGACTCCATAGCCCCAGCTGGACAAGAAATTTAAGAAGAGTGGAGGTGTCACTTTGGCTAGTTTGTAGGGACTGACTGCAGAGAAGTTCATTTACAACAAAGAGGATAGATCAGAGGCATGGACCCAGCCAAAAAGGTTTGGACTGTCCTGGAACCCCTAAGGGTAGGATAGTCCAGGTGAATTGAACAGTGAGGTGTCAGGGTCAGCCAAGGTGAAAGCAAAAATATTTTGTGACTGGGTGTAAAGGGAGATAGAGAAGGCGTCTTGTCTGAGATATGGGACGTCCCTGAGGGGACAGTGGAAAGTAGCATAAAGGGTAGAGGGGGACTACTGCAGAACTGATGTGCCAAAGATCTTGAGCCAGGTGATAGGTTCCATTGGGCTTCTTTTTGGTTGTTTTTTGTTTTTTAAGACAGTGTTTCTCAGTGTAACAATCCTTGGCTGTCCTGGACTCACTTTATAGACCAAGTTAGCCTTGAACTTGCCTCTGCCTCATGCTGGGAATAAAGGCATGCAATTTAGACAGCTATGAACTGCCATGTGGATGCTGGGATTTGAACCTGGGTCCTTTGGAAGAGCAGCCAGTGCTCCTAGCCACTGAGCCATCTCTCTAGCCCCTCTATTGGGCTTCTTTTTTTTTTTTTTTTTTTTTGGTTTTTCGAGACAGGGTTTCTCTGTGTATCCTTGGCTGTCCTGGACTCACTTTGTAGACCAGGCTGGCCTCAAACTCACAAAGATCCGCCTGCCTCTGCCTCCCAAGTGCTGGGATTAAAGGCGTGTGCCACCACCGCCCGGCTTCTATTGGGCTTCTTAACAGCAAGTATTGAAGTGTTAAAGGGGGAAGATGTGGGGCGAAGTAGTTTTCTTCTTAGGAAGTTAGAGATAATAGGGTTAAGTCCCCTGAGGAGACTCTGTCTGGAGAGAGAGAGTGTGTAGTGAGCTTATGTGACTTACCGGTAGGGTCCTGTAATTGGATGATGACAGGGAAATGGTTAGCAACTCAGGGGTTTTGGACATCCAAGACTTAGAGATCCACCCAGGAGGCTGGCAAAGGAAATGGTGTGTTGGAATCAGTAGTTTGGGTGGCTAGGAGAAGGAGAAGAGGGGCTGCTGGCGAGCTTGGGGTAGGTGAATGGGGGAGCAAAAGAAATAAAGGCTCCACTTTGGCTAGAAGATCCTTTCATAAGGGGATTGGACAGGTTGGCACCACCACAAAGGAATGAATGAGGGGAACATCCCTAAAATGCAATTGAGTGGTGGGGTGTGGTGAGGTTGGTAAGTCTGTACCCTACCCCAACAATAGGGAAATGAGAAAGTGAGATGGGTCACCAAAACTCCATCAGGACCAAGTGAGTGGCCCTGGTATATGTCCTGATACCACAATAACTATCTGAAGCTCCCTGTCAGAGATGACAATGGTCAGGCCAAGGAATCCAGGTCCCTTCGGACCCATAGAGCATGCCCATACTATAGAGCATCCCCTCCCAAAAGAGCTTGCCCCCACTACAAAGCATGTACTCTACAAGACCTCTACAGAGCTTGGCCCCTCTTACAGATTCTACCCTCTCTATAGAACCTGCCCCTCCCTATAGAGCTTGTTCCCACTGCAAAGCCTCCCCTCCCTACAAAGCCTGCTCCCCCCACAGAGCCTGTCTTCTCTACACAACCTGCCCTACCTACATAGCTTGTCTTCCCAATCTGATGAGGAAATACTGTGGAGCCTGACTGACTCCATCTTGAAAAATAAGGTTCCATTTTGTATTGGATTTAACTCAGAGTTACAGGCAAAACAACAAAATGTACCTGACCTTGCATTCCAGTGGTGTTCCCTAATCATCACAGGACAGCTTACTCTGAGAAAGCACCCAAAAAGTCTAAACAAACTTTCTGGTGGCCAAACTGACCACAGCTGGTTAGTCAGTAATCATGAACCTATCAGAAATGGACATGACTAGTTACCCAAATGTCATCCAATGATATGATAAAAAAATCTGTTTCTTTGTCTAAGTCTCTATATAAATCCTGTGTTTTCTGGGCTCAGGAGTCTCAACCCGATCTGCTGTGTCAGTGAACATTTAGAGTCCAAGGACTGAGCTTAAATAAACAACCCTCATCCATTTACATCGGAGACGGCTTCTTAGTGGTCTTTGGGGGGGGGCTCACAAACTGGGCAGAACAATACATGTGATTTTGGAGATTCATCTTTGTAGTTATCACCAAAAGGGTTGTCCTTTTTTGTGGTTTTTTTTGAAGATAAGGTTTCTCTGTGTAACAGCCCTGGCTGTCCTGGAACTTGCTTTATAGACCAGGCTGGCCTCGAACTCAGCGATCCACCTGGCTCTGTCCCCTAAGTGCACCACCACACCCAGCGAAAAGGATTGTCTTCATGAGGGTTTTATTGCAGCAAACAATGTAACCATGGCAACTCTTATAAAGGAAAACATTTCATTTGTTCTGCCTGGTTCTTGAGATCCCAAAGATCACCTAGGAGCCAACTCCAATGTAAATACATGAGGGTTGTTTATTCAAGCTCAGAACTTGGACTCTCAACACTCACTGACACAGCAGTTCCAGTTGAGAGCCTCTAGACCCAAAAGTACAGAGTTTATATAGAGACTCAGACAAAGATGCAGGTTCTTTACCATATGATTGGATGACATTTGGGTAACTAGTCATGTCCATTTTGATTGGCTTGTTGTTACTGACTAACCCAGTTGAGATCAGCTTGATCACCAGAAAGTTTGTTTAGACTTTTGGGTGCTTTCTCAGAATGAGCTATCTGGTGATGATGAGGGAACACCCTGGAATACAAGGTTGGGTACATTTTGTTGTTCTGGAACTGGAGGTCAGCACTGAATCAAACTTAATACAAAATGGAATCTTTTTTTTCAAGATAGATTCAGACTCCACATTTCTCCCTTTCTCTAGGTCATAGACCCAATCATGGGTCTTTAAACATGTCAGTGGTCTATCTCCGACAAAAGTTCAAAGCAGCAATCATATAAGGGCATAAAGCATAACCAGGAGAAACAGAACCAAGGACCCAAGTAGTATATCAGTTGACATTATAGAAATAGATATTCACTTGTAGCCTATATAAAGGAGTTTCTTTTAACATAGCATTTCAGCCCACTAAGTGGGATAATGGATAATGTACTCTCTTCTGTAACTACTTCAGCTGACATTAGGGCGTTGTCATCCGGGCCCAGAAAGGTGGAAATGCTAGTCAAAGGCTGGGCAATGGGGCAGTTATCAAAAAATATGATTAGTCAATTGATCCAGGTGTAGGACAGGGAGTAATCATATCTGTTGGACTGGTTCACATCAGCTTCCAGGAAGTCCAGTACTCAGCAGTTTGTAGTCCACAGGTAATCTCAGGATACAGTCTATCAGCCAGGTGAGAATCTGCTGAGACAAATATAGAGTGGAAACAGAAGTTAAAATTGTTTACTAATTGGGGAAGGTAAGGAACCCCATGACCAAGGGAAGAATCTCATTTTAAGAATAGGCAGTTGTACTTATCTGGAATCCTGTTTGATATGAGGCTGGTGGATTCAGGTTTTATGACTAGATCTCAGAAGGATAAATTATAATATGACAGAAACTTGAAAAAAAAAGCCTTGGGTTACTAGTATGAACAATTTTTAAGCCAAAGATTTAAAATCTTAAACTTGTGACTAATCATCTAGTGGTGTGTTTTTCCAGAGCTAGACCAATAACTTATTGGAATTTTAACAGAAACATAGCAAGGGGAAGACGCTGTTTTCTGAGTTTGGTAACAAGGTAGACTGAGAAGGTGTCTGAAGCCTTGGTTTCTGTTGTTAAACTGTTAAATATTTTATTATTATAGTCATTAGACTCATCAGGGATCTGAGAAGAATAAATATCATCTGAGTAAGCAAGATCAATTGGCTTCCAAATCTATTAAAAAAAAATGACAGTCTTTACCATGACAGCCACCCTATTGTTCCTCTGTGTCTGTGAGGCATCCATCTTTGGCCACCAGTACCAAGGTATGACAGACTTTTTGTGAGACAGGAATTATGAAGGACTGCTTACCTTGTCTTAGCAAAGTTCAGCAGTCAACTTCTCCATCTGTGTCCAGCACATTCAGCTTGGATGGCATGTTGTCTGCTGTTGAGGCAAAGGGCAGTCTATCCCAGTGGCCAGCTTTGTCATACTTAAAGCAAGTCTCAGGTAGTGTTCTTCTGTGCCCATTTTTTTTCCTTGGAGGAAACTAGGAATGCTGTCAGGAGCTGACATGTCTATCATAAACAGCTTTTTGTATTAAATATTTAAATGTCGTTCTGCAGATCTCTAAGGTGTCTGAGGATCATCATATCCATCTAAGATGGATCTTGTTTTTAGCTAGTTACTTTCTATTTGACTGTGAAAGCAGGTAGGTATAGGAGGCTAAAGAAAGCTTAATCTGAGCCGGGCGGTGGTAGCGCACGCCTTTAATCCCAGCACTTGGGAGGCAGAGGCAGGCGGATCTTTGTGAGTTCGAGGCCAGCCTGGTCTACAAAGTGAGTCCAGGACAGCCAAGGATACACAGAGAAACCCTGTCTCGAAAAACCAAACAAAAACAAAACAAAACAAAACAAAAAAAAAAAAAAAGAAAGCTTAATCTTGTAACTAACTGTATAATTTCTTGGCATAACTGCAAATGAGGTGACTATCAGCTTGTGAAACAAGAGATTTGTTGGTTTCTTAATCTAAAAAGAGGTTACAGTAATGAACAGAGCCCATCAAAACCAAGAAGCTCCATAATTGTAACAAAGCCATAAATTTGATTGACCATCAACCTGCAAACCCGCATCTATAACATATCGTTAACCATTTTTGTCATCTTTTAACCTTTTTCCAACCTATGAACTTGCATTTATCAAACATTAACATCTTTTCATTATAACTTGCATTTACCAAACCTTAATATCTTTTCATAGTAACTTACATTTACCAAACCTTAATATGTTTTTATATTCCTAGACATCTTTCTAGAAGCTTTCTTTTATATCTTGCATTTACATCCTCAGACCCTCACAACTTGCTTAAGCTTTTCATCCTTTCTTTCTGGTGGGGACCCCAATGATCCCTCACTTTTTTTTTTATATCTGTTTCTGTACAAATAATTAATTATCTAGGGGGTATTCAGACATCAGACATTCTGAACAATTTTTCATTCCCAATTACAAAGCATAATTAAATCCAAGCCATTTTTTCTGACATACATATGTTTTCATGATTAAACCTTTATTTATATCAACATCCTCCAGCAAACTTTCTTTTTATCTTTGTTGTATTTTTCAACAGGCAAACTTTGTAGCGCTTGTCCTTGTGGGAACCTTTTTATCTTTTTTGATGGTAACAAACCTCTCTTAGCCTGTCTAGTTTTCATTTCTGCCTCTGGAGAGGAGGGGTGAGCCCATAACTCACCCAGCTGAAGGCAGCTTTTACCTTAGGGAGTCTTTTCTGTTAGCTGACAATTGGAATCTTGGAACTGCCCTGGCAGAGAAGAGGGCCTTATCCCCTCACAATGACTTTTGCAGGGGAAGATTGGTGAATCCCCATCTTTTCCCCCATCTTGGCCCAGGAGCACAGAGGGTGGGAGAAGGGAGATGAATCTCAAGTGTGACACAAGGGGAAAGGCTGCCAAGGTCTAAGGCTGTTTCCATGGATTCAGAGAAAGACACAGATAAAAACATATAAACAAGAAGACAAGCATAAAACCAGCACAAAACAACTGCCCAGGCAGATCCTGAACAAGCCTGGAACATCAACCCAAATCAGTCTGAGACCAAAACAAGGAAACAGACACATAGATTATATAGTGTACAGGACAACAGTGAGACAGTGCCAAGCTTGATCCAACAACCGGCTAGGCGAGGCCAGTTCCCGTTACCCCACTGCCACTTGGGATCCGGGCAAGAAGGGAGGCACCTCTTCCCCCTTCTTTCTCAGAGAGAGCTGGAGTGTCCTCCAGGCTTCCGCGACTGGCAAGGTAACAGGCACATCTGCCCTACTGCGCGTTAGTTGCCTGAATTGTCTGACACAGAGAAACCAGAAACAGTGTATGTTATTTGACACGTACAAACCCAGAACATGCACCACATGCATTCTAATTGTTTGTTACCTGACACGCACAAACCAGAGTATTTCTGAACTCAGCAAACCAAGAAGAAAAGTAAGGCAACAGAGGCAACAGAAGGCAAACCATAGAACACAAACAAAAACAAAAGGTCTCAGAAACAATAAATCAGTCCAGACTTTCATGCAGATCCTGAAAACAAGCCAAACTTGAACTTTCCACAAAACGAAAACAGGGACAATCAGTCTCACAGACAACATAGACAGAGAATTAGACTAGACAAAAAAATGAGCTCATACCTCCATCTAGGGGTCTTTTCTCGTGACTCATGGTCCCCAAGATCTTGATGGGATCTTCAAATGTGAAGGTCAATACCAGTCTACTGGAAATTCAGGAATGGCACCTTGGTTTTCACAAGTACATAGACAGACATACATACAGAGACAGACACACATAGAGACACAGCTTACCGACCGGTTTGAACCCTCCAGACAGGAGTCCTGGTGACCTTGGAGATCCCTGGTGGACGAGCCCCCAAATGTTCTGTCTGGTTCTCGAGACCCCAAAGACCACCTAGGAGCCAACTCCAATGTAAATACATGAGGATTGTTTATTCAAGCTCAGAGCTTGGACTCTCAACACTCACTGACACAGCAGTTCCAGTTGAGAGCCTCTAGACTCAAAAGTACAGAGTTTATATAGAGACTCAGACAAAGACGCAGGTTCTTTACCATATGATTGGATGACATTTGGGTAACTAGTCATGTCCACTTTGATTGGCTTGTTGTCACTGACTAACCCAGTTGAGGTCAACTTGACCACCAGAAAGTTTGTTTAGACTTTTGGGTGCTTTCTTAGAGTGAGCTGTCTGGTGATGACGAGGGAACACCCTGGAATACAAGGTCGGGTACATTTTGTTGTTGTTCTGGAAATGGAGGTCAGCTCTGAGTCAACTTAATACAAAATGGAATCTTTTTTTCAAGATGGATTCAGTCAGGCTCCACAGTTGAGGCTGGCTTACAGAGGTTTAGTCAATTATCATCATGGCAGTAAGCATGGCAGCATCTAGGCAGATAGGGTCCTGTAGAAGGATCTGAGAGTTCTATATGTTGATCTGGATGAAACTGCAAATTAATTAATTAATGTAGTTATTAGAAAATATAAACTGTAAGATTAGGCTGGCAGAGTAGCCGGCAGCTTGGCAGAGGAGCTGGCAGCCCAGCCCAAGTGCCTTAACCGGTTGCCTAACTTATCCTGGAGAAAGAGCCCAGGGACCAATGGTGGCCTACACCACCTGTAACCTAAACTCTGTTAATTAATATAAGTTGTTATATTAGGCCAGTAGAATCACCAGCAGCTTGACAGGAGCTTCGCCTGAGCTCGAGGGGAGTCCAGAGGTCTGGAAGTCCAATGGCCTGGGACTGGTTGGACTTGAGGGCCTATACGCTGCTGCAGTCTTTTCCCCAATAATTAAATACACCAAGAACTTTTAATGTTTTAATGCTTAGCCCTTAGCTGGACAGAGTCTCAATTAGCTACTCTAAGTTAACCCAGATCACCTAATCCCAAACCGCCATGTGCCTGCAATTACCTTTCAGTGTTCTCAAGACGTCTGTCTCCTTCTGTGACTCCTGGCAGAAAGATAGAGAATCTCTGTGTGTGCCCAGGGTTCCTGTCTGTCAGAAGCCAAGACCCTCGCCTCTCACCCTCACCCCCTACCTCTCCCCACCTGCACAATGTCCCCTGCAGCTTCATACTGCCTGGCAACCGTAAAACAAAGTTCCAGGTTGGCAGTTACAGATTGATTCAAAGCAGTGTACCGTGTCTTCTGAAGAAAAATGGGTTGGCAGTTACAGATTGATTCAAAGCAGTGTACCGTGTCTTCTGAGAAAAATGGATAGATCATACAATGTCCAGGGCACAGGCCAAGAAGATTCTGTACTTTCCTACCACCTGGCCCCTCTCACCTCCTCCCCTTGTAAAGCATATTATAAAAAGGCGCTTTGCGCTCAAATACACGGCTCTTGACAAGCAATTGCTTCCTTGAGTCCTTTCCCTCTGTCGCCCATTCTTTTTTCAGGTTGCGGTCCTCCTCGCCCCCACGAATTACTAGGACCCGTGGGTCGGGTCACGTGGATGATGATAGGCAACGTTAAGGAACCCCAAGGTGGGTGAAAGGAGGGTGAGGGCCCTGTCTTAGGCTATGTAGGCTGCACCCACTCCCAGCACCACGCACTCCTTTTCGGCTGCATTGGGTGGGCCCCTGGGAAGTGGACCTACAATAATCCCATCATCGGGCTAACTCACAGCTGTCCTAATCCCTTTGTCAATGCCCAGGTTATCAGCCGTTTGACAGCTGGGGTGTAATATTGTCATAAAGGAAGACTTCCCGATATAGAGGGCCATATCAAAGGCAGGTTTTAGTTTAGGAAAAAGGCCAATTTTTGTTGGGGTGATCAAGAGGCCAGGCTCCCTAGCGAGAGAAGTGAGGGCAGAGCCAGGCATACCATGAACCCTTCTTTTTTTTTTGGTTTTTCGAGACAGGGTTTCTCTGTATAACAGCTCTGGCTGTCCTAGACTCACTTTGTAGACCAGGCTGGCCTCGAACTCACAGAGATCCACCTACCTCTGCCTCCCAAGTACTGGGATTAAAGGCGTGCGCCACCAACGCCCGGCACCCATGAACCCTTCTTGAGGGTGTGGAAGTCTAAGGGTTGGCTGTAGGGGGAGGCAGGGGGGCTGGCAGCTGCACCAGTCTCTGGCAGAATCACTTCAGGATCTTCTTTAGTCTTTAGTTGATGGTAATGAATTTCAACCGGCTTCTTGATGGCAGAATCAACCTGGTTCTTAACAAAACTTGTGAGATGGTTAAAAGCCCAAGGGCCAAATGAGAGAAGCAAGAAAATGCCAACAAGGGGTCCTAGTAAACTAGGCAACAGGGTGGTGAGCCAAGGAGAGGTAGAGAACCAATTTTGATACCATGAATCTTGTTGTTCTCTGGCTCTTTTTCTTTCTTCTAAACTCTTTTTGACCTTATCCAGACTATTTTGAACAAGGCCTGTCTTATCAGAGTAAAAGCAACATTCTTCTCTGAGGGCCACGCAGAGACCCCCTTCCTTAAGGAAGACAAGGTCAAGTCCTCTCCTGTTCTGTAACACTACCTCAGAAAGAGAAGCCACAGAATCCTTAAGGTCTTGTATTCCTTCCCTCAAATTATTTAAGTCTTTGTCAATGAGGGATTGGAGATGAGCATAGTGATTATTGGAAGTCACCAAGGAAGCGATACCTGTGCCTGCTCCAATAAAACTGATTCCTAGTACAACAGACAAGGTGAGGGCAGTCAGGTGTTCTCTCTTGGTTCTCAGAGAGGGTCCTCGATCTATGAAGGTGAGGAAGGATTCTGGGTCATGAATGAGAAAATGTGGGAGAATGGTAACAACTACACAGTAATCTCTGGAAGATAAAAAGGTGGGAATGTGTATATGAGGAGTCAAGCCAGAAGCACAGGCAAAATATGTACCGTTGGGTGCCAGGGTGAATTGAAAGGTGTCATTAAGGATCAGTGTCTGATTGCACACCAGAATCAAGTCCCTAGGGGGGAGCATGGAGGGTCCTAGGAGGCAGACGCCTATTCCTGAAATGGAGCTAAGGGTAAGACCTCCTTCAGGTGAAGAACTCCCAAGGAGTCTGTTACTATCATTGGTAAAGGTGGGAGGGGAGAGGATAGCTATTCCTTCGTAGAAGGGAGGAGTAGGTGAAAAGCAAATCCAGCATTCTTGATAATTAGGATTGCTGGTGTTGTGGATAGCTTCAAGAAAAGCATTTACCAAGGAAACAAGGAGGTCAGCAGAACTAAGAGGGCCCTTAGGAACAGTGGGCTGAAACATGGTGGTCAAAGGTATCAAGGGAGAGGATGAGGGCAAGGCACCAGGGGTGGCAACCGTGGGTTTGGAGACTTTGGGGGCTGGATTGAGAGGCTTTGAAGGTTGTTGTAAGACAGGATTGGGACCTACAGTGGCAATATTTTTATTGGGGATGGTCTTAAGAAGCTTTATTGTAAGGGTGAGCCCTGGGTCTGAGCAGCCAAGTGACCAACTAGTGCACTCTCTCAGACGCAAGCCCCATGTGAATCCTTTGGTCGTCCAATCCTTTGTCTTCCCCTTCTCAGTAAAGGAAATGAGGAGGGGGGAACACCACTTATTTCCACATTGGGATTTTATAGGGTCGGGCGTGGTTGTACTTAATTTATTTTGTAAATACTTAGGAAGAAATTTTCTCCGAGGGTAATATAATCCCAGGAGGAGGTGGGCTTCCAATATGCATCCCCCGTGGTCTCACAGCTCCAGGATGCACAGTAAAAGTCAGAAAGATAGCCGTATCTGTAGTTCTGGGAGCGATCTCTGTGAGTGGGGCTAGGGCATACATAAAGGCCAGATGCATCATCGGCCAAAGAGGCTCTTTTAATATGAGAATTACAGCCGGCTAGGTGGCCATCATAATTGGGGTCTGTAGTATTAACTGGCTTATCCTGGGGCCAAAAATGAGAGGGGATTTGGTGTGGCCCTGTCTGGCTGTTCCGCAAGGCCGGCAGGAAGGAGACTGGCTGAGGGGCACAGGGCTGGCCCCACATCCCGTTTCCTGGAAGGGGAGGGAGGGGATTGCCTAGAATATCAATTTTGGAGCGGCAGGAATTAGCCCAGTGTTTGCCTCGCTTGTAGTGAGGGCAAGGGGTCCTTGGGGGTGGACGCTCTCCCCTTAGCTGAGGGTGGGGTAGAGTTATAAGTTTACCTTGAGGGCACTGTTTAACAAAATGACCCAGTTGACCACATTTGAAACAGGCGGACCCGGTGGCCCCACCACTAGTGGCTGCTCCCATAGCCAGATGGATGGCTTGTGAGACTTTTTGGGCAAAGGGATCTACATCTCTGCAGATAC
>CAJQZJ010033081.1:206609-290408 GCA_907164525.1 Lophiomys imhausi | reverse complement strand
CCTCTCACCTCCTCCCCTTGTAAAGCATATTATAAAAAGGCGCTTTGTGCTCAAATACACGGCTCTTGACAAGCAATTGCTTCCTTGAGTCCTTTCCCTCTGTCGCCCATTCTTTTTTCAGGTTGCGGTCCTCCTCGCCCCCACGAATTACTAGGACCCGTGGGTCGGGTCACGTGGATGATGATAGGCAACGTTAAGGAACCCCAAGGTGGGTGAAAGGAGGGTGAGGGCCCTGTCTTAGGCTATGTAGGCTGCACCCACTCCCAGCACCACGCACTCCTTTTCGGCTGCATTGGGTGGGCCCCTGGGAAGTGGACCTACAATAATCCCATCATCGGGCTAACTCACAGCTGTCCTAATCCCTTTGTCAATGCCCAGGTTATCAGCCGTTTGACAGCTGGGGTGTAATATTGTCATAAAGGAAGACTTCCTGATATAGAGGGCCATATCAAAGGCAGGTTTTAGTTTAGGAAAAAGGCCAATTTTTGTTGGGGTGATCAAGAGGCCAGGCTCCCTAGCGAGAGAAGTGAGGGCAGAGCCAGGCATACCATGAACCCTTCTTTTTTTTTTTTTTTTTGGTTTTTCGAGACAGGGTTTCTCTGTATAACAGCTCTGGCTGTCCTAGACTCACTTTGTAGACCAGGCTGGCCTCGAACTCACAGAGATCCGCCTACCTCTGCCTCCCAAGTGCTGGGATTAAAGGCGTGCGCCACCAACGCCCGGCACCCATGAACCCTTCTTGAGGGTGTGGAAGTCTAAGGGTTGGCTGTAGGGGGAGGCAGGGGGGCTGGCAGCTGCACCAGTCTCTGGCAGAATCACTTCAGGATCTTCTTTAGTCTTTAGTTGATGGTAATGAATTTCAACCGGCTTCTTGATGGCAGAATCAACCTGGTTCTTAACAAAACTTGTGAGATGGTTAAAAGCCCAAGGGCCAAATGAGAGAAGCAAGAAAATGCCAACAAGGGGTCCTAGTAAACTAGGCAACAGGGTGGTGAGCCAAGGAGAGGTAGAGAACCAATTTTGATACCATGAATCTTGTTGTTCTCTGGCTCTTTTTCTTTCTTCTAAACTCTTTTTGACCTTATCCAGACTATTTTGAACAAGGCCTGTCTTATCAGAGTAAAAGCAACATTCTTCTCTGAGGGCCACGCAGAGACCCCCTTCCTTAAGGAAGACAAGGTCAAGTCCTCTCCTGTTCTGTAACACTACCTCAGAAAGAGAAGCCACAGAATCCTTAAGGTCTTGTATTCCTTCCCTCAAATTATTTAAGTCTTTGTCAATGAGGGATTGGAGATGAGCATAGTGATTATTGGAAGTCACCAAGGAAGCGATACCTGTGCCTGCTCCAATAAAACTGATTCCTAGTACAACAGACAAGGTGAGGGCAGTCAGGTGTTCTCTCTTGGTTCTCAGAGAGGGTCCTCGATCTATGAAGGTGAGGAAGGATTCTGGGTCATGAATGAGAAAATGTGGGAGAATGGTAACAACTACACAGTAATCTCTGGAAGATAAAAAGGTGGGAATGTGTATATGAGGAGTCAAGCCAGAAGCACAGGCAAAATATGTACCGTTGGGTGCCAGGGTGAATTGAAAGGTGTCATTAAGGATCAGTGTCTGATTGCACACCAGAATCAAGTCCCTAGGGGGGAGCATGGAGGGTCCTAGGAGGCAGACGCCTATTCCTGAAATGGAGCTAAGGGTAAGACCTCCTTCAGGTGAAGAACTCCCAAGGAGTCTGTTACTATCATTGGTAAAGGTGGGAGGGGAGAGGATAGCTATTCCTTCGTAGAAGGGAGGAGTAGGTGAAAAGCAAATCCAGCATTCTTGATAATTAGGATTGCTGGTGTTGTGGATAGCTTCAAGAGAAGCATTTACCAAGGAAACAATGAGGTCAGCAGAACTAAGAGGGCCCTTAGGAACAGTGGGCTGAAACATGGTGGTCAAAGGTATCAAGGGAGAGGATGAGGGCAAGGCACCAGGGGTGGCAACCGTGGGTTTGGAGACTTTGGGGGCTGGATTGAGAGGCTTTGAAGGTTGTTGTAAGACAGGATTGGGACCTACAGCGGCAATATTTTTATTGGGGATGGTCTTAAGAAGCTTTATTGTAAGGGTGAGCCCTGGGTCTGAGCAGCCAAGTGACCAACTAGTGCACTCTCTCAGACGCAAGCCCCATGTGAATCCTTTGGTCGTCCAATCCTTTGTCTTCCCCTTCTCAGTAAAGGAAATGAGGAGGGGGGGAACACCACTTATTTCCACATTGGGATTTTATAGGGTCGGGCGTGGTTGTACTTAATTTATTTTGTAAATACTTAGGAAGAAATTTTCTCCGAGGGTAATATAATCCCAGGAGGAGGTGGGCTTCCAATATGCATCCCCCGTGGTCTCACAGCTCCAGGATGCACAGTAAAAGTCAGAAAGATAGCCGTATCTGTAGTTCTGGGAGCGATCTCTGTGAGTGGGGCTAGGGCATACATAAAGGCCAGATGCATCATCGGCCAAAGAGGCTCTTTTAATATGAGAATTACAGCCGGCTAGGTGGCCATCATAATTGGGGTCTGTAGTATTAACTGGCTTATCCTGGGGCCAAAAATGAGAGGGGATTTGGTGTGGCCCTGTCTGGCTGTTCCGCAAGGCCGGCAGGAAGGAGACTGGCTGAGGGGCACAGGGCTGGCCCCACATCCCGTTTCCTGGAAGGGGAGGGAGGGGATTGCCTAGAATATCAATTTTGGAGCGGCAGGAATTAGCCCAGTGTTTGCCTCGCTTGTAGCGAGGGCAAGGGGTCCTTGGGGGTGGACGCTCTCCCCTTAGCTGAGGGTGGGGTAGAGTTATAAGTTTACCTTGAGGGCACTGTTTAACAAAATGACCCAGTTGACCACATTTGAAACAGGCGGACCCGGTGGCCCCACCACTAGTGGCTGCTCCCATAGCCAGATGGATGGCTTGTGAGACTTTTTGGGCAAAGGGATCTACATCTCTGCAGATACGGATCATTTCATCCAAGTCTTTATCTTTATATTTTCCTCGAAGGGCAGCCCTACAGGCAGAATTAGCATTTTCATAAGCAAGCTGTTGGAGAAGTTTATTTTCTCCCTGGCCAGGTCCCAAGGACCTCTCAGCTGCCTCTAGGAGGCGAGCAACAAAATCTGAAAACTCTTCTTGATTGCCTTGAGTAATCTTAGTCAAGGGAGAAAGAACAGAGCCTTTCATGGGAATGGCTCTCCAGGCACTCATAGCTGCTGAAGAGGACTGAGCTAAGAGACCCAGAGAAAATTTTTTTTTGTATTTGGTTAGAGGCATATTTTCCTCAACCTAGGAGTTTATCAAGCGTCCACTTGTTGGAGGGCGAACGTGTGCTCGAGAGATTGGCTTGTGCCTGAGACCTGCAGCGGTCGACCCAATCAGCCTTCCAAGAAAGGAACTGTCCCTGAGTCAGGACTGACTGGGCAACAGTGAGCCATTCATTGGGAGTTAAGTATCCGCCTCCACCAAGACTCTCAAGGAGGGAGAGAGTGAAGGGGGCATTGGGGCCATAATTTCTAACGGCCGAATTTAACTTTTTAAGATGTTTAAAACGGAGTTTTTTAAAGACTGTGGGGTTACTTGTATCTTCGTTATCACTTTCATTGTCAATTTCTAAATTGGGCTCGTCCTTAGAGGAATCAGCCTCAGTCTCAGGTCGGGGACGAGTTGTTCCAGAGGGCTTGTGAGAAGGACGAGAAGAGGAAGCAGGCACAAAGCGGGAGGAGGGAGGTGCGACAGGCATGGAGGAGGGGGGATGCCGAGCACCGGACCAAGCAGCTGGGGGAGGCGGTGGAGTCTGTCGGGACTCGGAATCAGAGGCTGCGGGTGCCTGCGAGGGAGGGACCTGTGACCGGGTGACTGGAAAGGCTAGGTGGAGAGAATCTGGAGGAGGGGCAGAGGAAGAACAAAGGACCGAGAGACACGAAACTTGTTTTTGGAGGCGGAGGATGTCTGTCAGTTCACGAACCTGAGAAGCAAGGCAGCTCGCATATTGGAAAGAGAGTTAGGCAAGGTGATAGGGAAGGTTGGAAAGGCAGAAGGCGCTGTGAGAGAAGGCCAGTCAGGATTGTGATAGCGGGCGGCTTCATCCTCAAGGGAGGCAGCATCACCGGGGCCCAAAGGCTCTGGGTTGGGGGGAGTGGCCAGAGCTGTCGGCTGAGAGGGTGGCAGAGGAGAAGAAGAATGTTGTTTAATAGGAAAGCAGGGAGGGCAGAGGGAAGCAGATTTTTGAAGGACAGGGTTGCGAAGGTGAGCGGAGGAGGGAGTCCGCAGGTCAGAGACAGCTGGAGAATCAAAAGGAGGAGGCTGGAGAGAATGTAAGTCTGGATAAAGGTGAGGCGGATCAGAAGGAGGGGAGTCCTGTTCAGGGGGGATGTCTATAAGAGTGAAAGGAACGGAGTCCTGAGACGGAGACTGAGAGGGGTGATGAGAAGAGCAGGTAGAATTTGGCCTGGACTGTGACAGACAATATTCTGCAACAGACAAAAGTTGACGCTTTCCTATATCCTTATCAGCATCTTCAATAATGTCCCTAATAATACCCCAGAAAGAGAAAATTGTCGCAGGTAGAGGAGAATTGTCTTCATTTTTGATTTTTTCATTTAACTCATGGCCTACCTTTTGCCATTTCTTTGGATGAATAGTAGGACCATCTATTATGAACCACGGACAGCTTTTATCAATAAACACAAAGAAATTTATACGATCCTTCTTTTTAACCCTTATTCCTCTCTCTCTGAGTGTATGTTTGAGGTCCTTTACAAAGGACGCCTCCTTTGACAGAGAATGGCCCATTCTTATGGGACGGAAATGAAAATAGACTCACTCGAGGACGACAGGTCGTGGGTGACGATCGCTGTCTCGCTCAATCTTAATGTCGTGTACACGCTTCATCGAGAGTCCGTCCGGAGGGGTCCGTGCCTCGAGCCCCACATTGGGCGCCACGTGACCCGACCCGCGGGTCCTAGTAATTTGTGGGGGCGAGGAGGACCGCAACCTGAAAAAAGAATGGGCGAGAGAGGGAAAGGACTCAAGGAAGCAATTGCTTGTCAAGAGCCGTGTATTTGAGTGCACCTGTCTAATCTCAGGAAGTCCCACCTCCCTATACTCTTTCTGCCCAGCTAATTGGCCATCAGCGACTTTTATTAACCAATCAAGAGAATGCCTCAGAAGGGGTGGTAACCAGATCTCAGCATTGGATTCAACCTATCAAAATCAATGATATTAGACCTTCCCTCAAGATCTGGAGGCAGTAGGAGATTGTGTACCACACTGGGAATAGCTTGTGCATATATGACTTCAAAGCTTACCTCCACAATGACACACTTTCTCCATCAAGCCAGACCTCCTAATATTGCTACTCCCTATGGTCAAGCATTTAAAAATATGAGTCTATGGGGGGGCATTCCTATTTAAACCACCAAAAGGGTTAACACCAATGACTGTCCGGTGGTAGTATTTATACTTGTATAATCCACCTAAATTTCTCCAGGAAATACCGTGTTAAGAAGTCTCTAAAGGAGGTCTCTCCAACCAGAATGTCACCCTTAGCAACCTCTGTTATAGACTAAATTGTGTCTATTCAAAATTACTATTGAAGCTCTAAACTCCAGTGCTTCAGAATACGACTATAATGCAGACAAAACCTTTATGAGGTAGTTGAGTTTAAGAAAGGTCATATGGCAGAGCGTGGAGGTTCATGCCTTTAATCCCAGCACTTGAGAGGCAGAGGCAGGCAAATCTCTGTGAGTTCAAGGCAACCCTGGTCTACAGAGTGAGTTCCAGGATAGCCAGGGCTACACAGAGAAACCTTGTCTTGAAAAACCAAAATAAAAAGAAAGGTCATATGGGTAGGCCTTAGTATAGACAGCATCTTTAGAAGAGAAGGAAGAGGTACTTCTCATTCCTTGACCTTGAACTTCCAGCCTTCAGTACTGAGAAAAAAATTAAGAAGTCTGTTGTTGAAACCAACCAATATGCTGTATTTATTATGATAGCCCTAAAGAATAAATGCCCTCTCCCATTACGAGATGATGGTATGTAGCAGGAGACAAGTGGCTTCTATTCACAGATCCTCACAAACATGGAAACTAGGCATATATTCCATGCAGTGATTACTTTTATCAGCTTTACTGGATTCTGAGTGTGTTTGTGGAGCCATTTCCAGAATGGTTTAATGGGAGAGGAAAGACACAACTTGAATGTGGGTATCCAAATTCAACGTTGTGTGGTCGTGGACAGGAGAAAAAAAGAAAAGTAAAGAGAAAGCCATTCTCCTTTCTGATCAGACCAGATAGAACCAGTTTCCTCCACGATGGACCCTATCTCCTAAATACGGACCTAGAACAAACCTTTCCTATCTTATGCTGATGGTCACAACAGTGAGAAAAGTGGTTAATAAAGAGAAAATATCTCTTCCCAAAGGCTCTTAAGTGAGCCAGGTGTAGAGACTATATCAAGGAAGAGGAGATATCTAGGCTATCTCTAGAGAAAGTAGTGCAATTGTAAGACTGAATGAATCTCCTGAAAGTCATATTACATTCAAATTAATATCCAGATCAGTCCTGAAGATGAAATTTATCAAAACGGACAGATACTTGAGTCAGATACTTGTGAAAATGAAAATGAATGTTTATGGGTGTCACATGAGTTGCAATCTACCTGTTTTCCTCTATGATTTCCATGGCCCAGATTTCTAACTGGAACCATTCCTTGTATACTTCTCTGCTTACCAAGTTTAATGAATTGATTGTCTCCCAGTGTTCCTAGTAGTAGTGAGGAAGTCTGTCAGTGAGAGGTACATGATTCATCTTCATCTGGAAAGTATGTGAAATGGAAGCAGGTTTAACCTCAGTCCAATTGCTCCCACTTTTTAAACTCTTGGAATAAAGGATTGAAGATGGTGATCATGTGACTTGAAGTTTGCTCCTTTCGGTTTTGCCCCAGTTTTGCATGCATACATACATATTTTCTAGAATTGTTAAAAATATTGTAATAACTGATTTATTAAAATCTCCCAAAATAGAGGGATTCCAATGAGTTTTTCCGTATATAGGATATACTTAGGAACACTAGATTGACCATCAGTGGGATTTCCTGCCTGCCCTACTATCTAGGGCTTAGAGGAATCTTTTGCCAAAAGCCTTCAAAATGTTTTCACAGATTCTTTCATTAAATGAACTATCTTTTTGCTACGCATCTTTAAGTATTTCTCCTTTCCAATCAAAGCGTTGTAGAGTCTACCATATTTCAGAACAACTCCAGTGTGTTTAACCCCAAGTCGTGTGGTAGACCCCACTTCAGGTTTTGCAGTTTAAACAACTTCAGAAGAGCAAAGGCTAAGAAGACATAAGTGACGCCCTGAGGTCGACCAAGGAACAAACCAGCAGATGATCAAGTGTTATGCACGCCCAAGGGTCCATATAACCATCGGACCATATCCATCGGACCAGAGAGAGTAAAGTGAAGTCTCTATGGAAGGTCCAAGTCTCTGCCTAGTAGTGCAGTACGCGTCACTTCACCAGCGCGTCCTCTTTAAAGAGCTGAGCTCGGGGCGGGGTCGCAGCGCTCACGTGATCCGGAGCCGCTGGAGAGCTTGCGGAAGCCGCTGTGCGGTCCAGGCACCGCAATGGTCCGTCTGTACAACCTGCACCCCTTCGGGTCGCAGCAGGTGGTCCCCTGCCAGCGGGAACCCGAGCAGTTCTGCTGCGGCGGGCGCGACGCGCTGTTTGTGGCTTCTGGCTGCAAGGTGGAGGCGTTCGCCGTTCAGGGTGCGGAACGTTGCCGGCAGCGCGGCGCCTTCTCCACGCTGGGCAGAGTGCTGCGCATGGCCTACAGCGAAGCGGGTGAGGAGCGGCTTTGGGGCGGGGTTCTGGGTAAGGGAGGTACTGCTGCTTCTCCAGACTGGCTTCTGACGGTCTGGGCCGGTCTGGCAGTAAAGTGCTGTAGGCGCAACCACAGATAGGCTATCGTGCCTTGATGGAGTGCTTGGCTAGTTTTCCTGAAGCCTTGTGTGTGATCTTCCGCACTGAGATTGTTCAACCAATAATCCTAGCACTTGAAAGGTAGAGGCCAGGGGATCAGAAGTTTAAGGTCACCCTCTGTTATTTAGTGAGTTCATACTAGCCTTGGCTACAGGTAATCTTGTCTAGAAGCAAAACAAAACACACCCCACGTGAGGAGGGGAAGCTGCCTGATCCCCATCCACATCTTGAATTAAAGGCCTGTGGCTGGGTTTCACTTATGCCAGATCCTTAAAAACATTAATGTAAGAAATTTCAAGCCTCGTACAAAAGATGCTGAACTTTAGAAGTTATCTCAAATTATAACCAGCCCTTTTATGTCTTAAGTCACTACACTTGTGGGTGATTTAAAACCCTCACATTATGGTCTGACTTTTAAAAATTCTTAAATACATTCTGTGTGTGAGGGTGTATAAGACAGACATAGTCAGTACATTTATACGATTTGCCCCACTCTTTCAGGGGGCTCAAATTTATCCTAAAATTTGAGGCAGCAGGCATTTTACAAGGCGCTTTTCTTGCCTGTCATTTGTGTTGATTCCTGGGGTCCTTGCATGGCTACTACCCGTGCCTAAGAATCATTTAGAAAGCACACACACACACACACAAATTCCTGGGCTACACCTTCAGAGAAACAGTGTTAAGTTGCTCTGGAGTGACACTAACTAACATTGGAATGTATCATATGCTTGGCCTCAGGTTGGGTACTAATGACTTGAGCCACACTGACTGCAGGAGGCTTGCATTAAACTGTGATAACCTCGTTAATGAAACCCTGAAAAGAACAAAGATGGTTTTATAAAGAACTTCATGAGTCACGTGGAATGATATTAATATCATGAGCCAGTATAAGGCAAAGGTTCAGTCCACAGTTGAACTTCAGCTTCTGAGTAACTTCTATTAACCCATGCATGACTAAACATTAATGGGCTGACCGCTGACTGTGCCTGTGTCCAGAAAACCTGTCTTTGACTTCTCCTTTGGCCTCTTTTTTACATTCTCAGTAGGTGTATTTCTGTTCTCAGTGCCCAGTGTCCTCTGCTGTAGCAAATCTTCCCTTCTCAAAAACCAGGATAATTTGTGTATTTATATTTACTATGAATGTTTTTGTAGGTCTTCTACCCAACCAGAAAGCATTTTATTTTTCTGTCAGGTCCAAAGGAAACCCCAGTTCCCAAACTCAGCTCCCAAAAAGGCTTTCCAGATATCCAGAAACAAGCTCATCTAAGAATATAGGAGGATTTCTAGCATTTAGATAAAAGCCAGCATTCTTCAAGACCTTGTGAAGCCAGTTCCTGTCTGCCAAAAGGAATCATTTCATTCTCTAGCAAAATTGATCTATGGCTCTCCAATTAACACTTACCTGTGGTGCCTATCAGCATATGGAGGTCCAGGCTGTCCTCTGGGCTCTCTCAGTCCCAACTCAGAAGTGCCTGTTACATATTTCAAAGTCCATGCTAGTATCCTAGCCCTTCTCACCTCCTTCTCTACCCAGAACTCCTTCCAGCTCATGGGACTTCCTCCCTATAGCTATTCATCCATCTTATAACCCAACTGTTGTCAATATTTTCTGCTCTTGCTGTTCTTACTATGCTCTATTTTCTATCTTCTGCTATTTCTCTCTTGCAAATGGCCCTGGCATGTCTATTCAGCTTGCCATGTTCAGTTTGCTTCTTTCTCTCTCTGCTCTGGATTCTTCTTTCTCTCCTATCTTCAATAAAACCTTCCCTTTAACTATATCATGGAGTTGTCATTTCCAAAGTTTTACTTCACACCCCCAACCCCTAGCATAGATAGGTGTCAAAACCCTCACACACACTTACTAATCAGCTAAATGCTGTTCTCCTTTTGTAAAATGTGGGCCCTAAGTAAGTCAGCCTTGGGGTCCCTGTGACAAAATTTCTGACAAACAACTTGAGAGAATATAGATTTAGCTCATAGTTTAAGAGGTTTCAGTCCACCATGGTGGGTAGGGCTCACATCACGGTGACCAGAAAGTAAGGTGAAGTTGTAACAGGAAGGAACTAGGGCAAGATAGAGTTCTCAGATATTCCCTCTTCAACAGTGACCTTCCTCCCAGATGTCCCCTTCCTCTAACCAGACTCCCTTCTACAGTTCTACCCCCATCACACTAAAGTTTCCAAAATTTAAATTTACCAATAGATTAATATATTTATTAGGTCAGAGCTCATGATCTAATCATTTTTGGAAATGTACTCACAAAAACTACCAGAGGTGTGCTCTTATGTGTTTCTTATCCCAATCAAGTTGAAATGATGAACCATTACAAGAGCATTAAGGAGTAAGTAGAGAAAAATTTAGAAGGTAAGTTTTGAAATTTTAACGTTATCAGGGATGATAGAAATTGAATGTAGGCTGCATATATGATGTGGAGGGTAACCAACAGAGAGAGAGACCCAGTGGCCAGTGCAATGTGGAAGGCCCTCTTGCAGGACATGTATTTATAGGGTGTTTGTGGATGGAGGGGCAGGAAAGGTAAGCTCTTGTCTCATCCTATATATTTAATGATTAACTGGGCATATAATTTTATTTTTAAGATAGGACTTCCCTTTAAAGAGTATATGGAACCCTATAGAATTTTATTCCCTTCCAACAGTTTTCAAAATGAGCCTTTGGACTAGCTAAATCCCAAAAGATGTTTAAACTCCATCATTTGTTGACAGTGTTACCTTAGGCAAGACTCTGTTAATAATAATCTGTTCTCAGAGTGTTGAACTGTAAAATATGAAGAAAGATACTTGTCTTGAAGGGCTCTTACAAGGATTTACAGAAAAGTTTAGAGGTGGGGTTCATAAGGCCTGTTAGGTAGGCATGCTTAGCAAAGGCTACTACAGCATTTACAGAACCGGTCATCAATCTGAAATCATAAAATACAATATGGATATTATCTACAGCTTGCACACACATCAATTCATATGTGGACATTATATTTATTTATAGAATATATTTATAGATATATTATTAAAATTTTATTGTAAGTAAATAATAAAATCTTGAGTGCTTATCTATCCCTAGTTTTAAATATCATTTGCTAACTTAAATATAACACCAAAAATATAAGCAACAAAAGAATAGTAGATGAATTGGGCATCATCAAAATTAAAGATGTTTGTGCATATATTCTACCAATAGATGTCCAGAGGATCTGAAAAAATATTTGTAAATCATATATTTGATAAAGGACCGGTATCCAAAACATATAATAAACTGTTTTGGTTATACAAAAGCATATTGATTTATTTTAATGAGCAAATGAAACTGCGGTATAGCCAAGTGGCAGAACACGTGAAGCTCTTTATTTCATCCCCTAGCAGTGCATGTGTGGCAAAAGACTTGAATAGACATTTCTCTGCAAATGTCCAAAAGCACATGAAAAGATTCTCCACATCACTAATCATCAGGGAAATGCAAGTTAAAGTCACGGTGATGTAACCCTAACCCGTAGTATGGTTATTATTTTAAAATTATAATGTAACTGGGAATGATGGCATAGCTATAAGTACTCAAGAGGCCAGGGCAGGAGGATCCTAGCAAGTCTGAGGGCATCTTGAGCTATGTAGTGAATTTAAAATACATGTGTACTGTGGCCCAACATTAAACAAATCACCAAGTAATTATATAAGTATAGGCTTATTTGTTACAGAATAAAGTGTAGTGGCAATCCCCCCTGCAGTAGTATATGTCAACTGTTTGGCATATACTAATGGAATTTTTTCCCCTTTAACTATTTATTTATTCTTTGTGAGCCTTACACCATGCAGTCCAATCCCACTCATTTCCCTGTCCTCTCATAACCTCACTAATAGGGGAATTATTAAATATCTATGGCACATGTATATAGGATATTTTACAGATTTTTTTTTTTTTGGTTTTTTGAGACAGGGTTTCTCGGTGTAGCCCTGGCTGTCCTGGACTCACTTTGTAGACCAGGCTGGCCTCGAACTCACAGAGATCCGCCTGCCTCTGCCTCCCGAGTGCTGGGATTAAAGGCGTGTGCCACCACGCCCGGCTTATTTTACAGATATTAACAGGGGTGGTGGGTAGCCATGTATCAGTCTGGAGAAAAAGATTTATTCATTGTTTAAATGGTTGCAGGAGGTTTCCTTTTTATGTTTATGCTGTGTAGTTGCTTAGATTTCCCCCCGCCCCAAGAAAGTTGCTTTATGTATCTTTGAGGTTGTTTATTCATAAAACAGGGATAACTATATATAACTATAGTTGTAGCAAGTTGTTACAACAATATGTGATTGAGTCTGGCTTTGTTACTTCTTTGAGTCCAGGATTTATGTTTATATTACGCATTACATTTTCAGGCATCAAAGTGGTTGAGTTTCTAATTCCAAATTCCAAATACAATCTGCTTCTTTTTTAGGAGACTATTTGGTAGCAATTGAAGAGAAAAACAAAACTATATTCCTGCGTGCTTATGTGAACTGGAGGAGTAAGAGGACCGAAAACTCTCGTGTATGCATTCGAATGATTGGGCACAATGTGGAGGCATCCTTCTGTGAAAGCTTTAGAGACCAGATGTCTATAATTGAAATGCCAATGTCTGAGGCTCCTTTGTGCATTTCATGTTGTCCTGTGAAAGGAGATTTACTTGTTGGATGTACAAATAAGTTAGTCTTATTTACTTTGAAGTATTGGATAATTAACGAAGAATTCTCAGTATTGGACTTTGAACGTTCATTAATTATACACATAGATAATATCACTCCTGTTGAAATTTCTTTTTGTGTTGGTTATGTTGCTGTCATGTCTGACTTAGAAGTCTTAATCCTAAAACTGGAGCCAGACCCTATACGTGGAGAGAGAGTTAACCACCACCCACAAGAAACCAGCAACCTATTGACACAGATGGAAGGTAAATGGTGAATTTGACTTTCTAGTTTTAACTGTAGAGAAATTATTATTTTTTGATAGTCTTTAAAGAACCCTGATATCTATAGTGGCATGCCATAATTCATATAGGGTTAGGTGTTGCTGGTATCTTGGCTTGGGTTTATGACTATCCATAGCTTATTCTGCACTGTGTAAGATTATTTCTACATGTATTTTTCAGTATATGAATAATGGAACAGCTGCTATTAGATGAGGGGTTTCTAAAGACAAAACAGTTGGTGTTCTTTTTGTTGAGACAGGGTCTCATATGTCCCTGGCTTCCCTGAAGCTCACTTGATTCAGGTTTGGCCCACACTTATGATCTTCCTATCTCAGACTCCAGAGTGTAAGCATTATAGTTGTGAGTCCCTGTGCCTGAACTACGTGAGTTTCTAATTTTTGCTCTCATATTCGATATTTAATGACATTCAGTAACACTGTCCTGGTCTCTTTCCCCCTTTCCCCCCACCCAGTTTTTTTTTCAACTTCACAAGTTAGAGTTTTTGTTTGTTTGGTTGGTTTTTGGTTTTTGACACAGGGTTTCTCCGTATAGCCTTGACTATCCTGGAACTCAATCTGTAGAGCAGGTTGGCCTCGAACTCACAGAGATCCACATGCCTCTGCCTCCTTAGTGCTGAAATAATGCCTCTATGAAACCGAGCTATAGGCAAACCTGTGTGTCATTTTCTTAATTGTTGATGTGAGAGTGTCCAGCCCACTGAGGGTGATGCCACCCCTGAGCAGGTAGTACTGAGGTGTATAAGAAAGTAGGCTGAGCAAGCCACATGGAACAAGCCAGTAAGCAGCACTCCTTCACAGCCACTGAATCAGCTCTGTTCCTGAGTTCCTAGCCTGCCTCCCCCAGTGATGGGGTGTGGTCTGAGAGTTGTGAACTGAAATAAACCCCGCCCCCTCCCAAGTTGCTTTTGGTCATAAAGTTTTATCACAGCAGTAGAAACATAACTAAAGCATATACCATGTCTAATGTTCATTCTTGTTAAATTCTTTTTTGTTGTTGTTGTTGAAAGATTTTTAAATTTATTGCATAATTTTAAAAATAACAATACTTTCTGGAAATACAACAAATGCTTTTCCATTCATCCTGGCACACATATCATTAAGCACAACACATTGAACTGTTCAAAGTGTGAGGAAACAAACTAACAAAAGAGTTGTCTCCCTTTCCAGTTTATTGGCCTCTTCTTGGGCTTTAACAAAAGAAGGCTCAGCTCTACAGCTCCTCTTCAGTGAATCTCACTTTACCCTCAGCTTTGCAGGCTCATTTCTCCAAAATCAAGGTAGTTCTAGAATGCAAGGATGAATAATTTTCAGTATGGCCTCTATCTGTTAGCCAGATATATAATCTGGATTTCATTAAAAAACAAAACAAACAAAAAAAAAGACTTATAGAATGTACTCAGAGAGAAATACAGATGAGACGTTCTTCACACAGGAGTTTCTAAAGAATTTGGAGAGTTTTAAGCCTGGTTTCCCACAAGGTGCTTAAAGTTTCAGACTACTTTTCTATGACCCTACTTTTTCCACTCTTGTGAAAACAGTTTTAATATTTCTGCTGCTGTGATGAATTCTTATCTTTCAGTATCTGTGCAGAAGTTCTTAAATTCTTAAATGATATTTTTTAAGGTGTCAGTAATGAAACTTCACAGCTTGAGTCAGAGGATTTTGTTTTCTGCCCAAAACCCATGGAACTCCTTGGTGAAAAGTGTGAAGAGTCTGGAATATCTGTTAAACTGGAGTCCACAGGATTAGCAGATGAAAAAATAAAATACTTTCGTGTTCAGCATCTGCTGTATAGGTATGAGAGTACCTTTTTATTCACCAGCGTTTAATGTTTCGTGCTGGCTTAAAGTATATGCAAATTAGATCTCTCCCCTTTCTCTTCTTAAACCCACAGACGCTTTGCTCCAGATATTTCATTCTGTGTCTTGTCTGATAACATCAGGTTACATTCCCTTCAGCTTCTACCCATTCACCAAACTGGTAAGTACAGCTGAGCTGCAGTACAGAGAGGTGATGAGGCCCTGGGCTGGGAGGAAGACTAGTGTGTAGACACTAGATTTGATTCTTCTATGGACTTCCTGAGGAAAGGAAAGTCATACTGGCTGGAAGCCACTAGGAGGATATGACCAGAAGAACTTATTTCCTGTTTTGAAATAGTCTGTAGGCCCAGAAAGGGAAGTTTCTGAGCACTGTTGGAGCAGAGGTCTGTCTAGGTTCCAGCTGAGTGTTTGACCAAAGGTGGAAAAATGTGGTCTGAGTGGAAAGTCATTCAGAGTACTACTTTTCAACCCTGCTGTACATTGCATTTGCCTAGACACTTAAAAGTGTTGATACAGGAGATGTAGCACAGTTGGTCAAGTACTTTTCAGGCATGAATAAAGGTTGATTCCTAGCACTGAAAAAACAGGGTGTGCCGGTTTGAATTTGTAATCTTATCACTTGGGAGGTAGAGACAGGAAGTTCAGAAGGTCAGAAAGTCAAGGCCATCCTCTGACTACACAGTGAGTTCTAGGCTACACGGTCTACATGAGACCCTGACTTTAAAAAACGATGCTAGGTGGGGTGGAGAAGTGGCTCACAGGTTAAGAGCAGTGGCTGCTCTTCCAGAGGTCCTGAGTTCAATTCCCAGCAACCACGGGGTGGCTTATAACCATCTATAATGAGATCAGGTGCCCTCTTCTGGCCTGCAGGCATACATGCAGACAGAACACTGTGTACATAATAAATAAACAAACAAACAAATAAATCTAAAAAAAATGCTGGTGGTTCTGATTCTGACTTAATGGACAGTTTTGAACTTTGGCACCAGCATCTTTTTTTTTCTTTTTATTTAAGGTATATCTCCTGCCCCGCCCCAACATTTTCCCCTTTTAGACCAATAAAAGGCTCTTTGCTTATAACAATAAATGCAGTACAAAAAAATAAGAATAATTAGGCCACAATTATGAAAATTATAGGGTATAACATACATTACCAATGTCTACTCCATATGTATTTGGCAACTAATAATAATATTATATTATCTTTCTCGATGAGTTTAAAGTTCTATTCCTAACTCAGTTTCCATCCTAACTGGCATTACCAACTTAAAAACATCTTCTTAGACCTAGAATATCTTTTTATTTCCTAACCAACTTAAAACTTAACTGTGAGACTATAACTAGCTAGTCTTCAACCACATCAGAGACCTGAGAAGGATAAATATATCTGAATAAATAGGAAGTGCAGAGCAAGCAGCTTCCAAAACTAAGAAATGACAAACAGCTGGTTGCCTGGATAGTCCCCAATTTCTCTTTATAACATTGGAGCATCAATCTTCAGCCTTTTGGCCCAGTATCTCTAACAGACATTAATTGTAAAGCACGAATTATGAAGGACTTGGCTACCCTGTCTTGGTTAAGCTAGGCACCAGCATCTTGTTAAGTGCTCAACAGAAATCTAATAAGCACCAATATTGAGATCCATCTGTAGGTTCTGCACTTGCTCATGACCAGTTCAGCATCTTTAGATGGTTTCTGGGAAGATATAAATATTGCTGTAATCCAATGTCTTTATATCATTATTTTTCTATGTAGACACTATTGAGTAGCTACTGTTGTTGACCATTGTACTGAGTACTGAACAAAAGTAGGCAACATGCTTGCACTTACAAAGTTAATTATCTAATGGTAAAAGCAGATATTTATCAAATATTGATAAAATTGGACAATGAAATAGTGCTCTGTAGGAAAGGAACCTCAGTATACGAGCCCATAGCAAAAGACCCCTGATCTCTCTGGGATCTAGGAAGGCTGCTTCCTGAGAATGGATCTGTAGGGTGAATTGTGCTGACTCTGGGGTTGAGATAGCTTCAGTGGAGGGAGAAGAAGAGAGTGCTCCAAATAGAGGAACCCCCAAAGTTCTTTCATGGGCAGCGAATCTGTATTTGAGGAACTGAAAGCCAAGACCAGAGAGAATAGAGTAAAGGAAAGGGTGATGTGACACAAGGGTGGACACAGGGCTCATAGCTAGTTAGAGGGTCAGCTCTTTCATTTAGTGAACTACCTATGACAGTTGGAATAAAAAGCCCCAGTCAGTCCATGGCTAATATGATATAACTCTGGACTCATTTTGTCTCAGCCTGCCCTGCTTACTGTTTTCTATCCACGGTAGGATTTATGTTTTCCTCAGATATGCCAAGTAGTTTTTTCTATAAAACCTATTATTTCATCTACCTAGAGCTAGAATGTGCTTTCTTCAGATACTGCATGAGTGGTATATTCACATCATTTAGTGCACAGCTCAAATATCACCACAGAGGACTTCCCTGGTTCTCTCAGTTTGACTCACTTTTATTTTTATTATGTGTGTGTTACTGACTGGGGGTTTGTGCATATGAGGGTGATGCTGGCAAAGGCCAATGAAGATGTTACAGATGGTTCTGAGTTACCCAACTTGGTTGCTGGAAATTGAACTCAGGCCCCCTGGAAGAGCATCAAGAGCTCTTAATTCCTGAGCCCCAGGCTTAGGCTCCAGGCTCTCTCTATTTAAAATCTCTCTTCTCCACTTTAGAGTTTGTTCCTTGTTTGGGCTGAGTCCCAGGTGGGGTGTGTAGATGTTTTAGAAGATCAAGAATTTGGCAAGTTATTTAATTAGAGGAACCAGCATATGTGCGCTGTAACATTATCATGTGCTTAGAGCTCAGATATGTACTGGAAAAAAGAAAACATGGAGTTGACTTTGGGATAGTTGTGGAAAGTGTAGAATCAGACTTTCAGTGTCAATGGGTATCATAGAAGGAGAAAGACGACTTTCTTTTTAAATTAATTAATCAATTATATATTTATTTAGGTTTTTCTGAGACAGGGTTTCTCTGACAACCCTGGCTGTCCTGGAACTCACTCTGTAGACAGGCTGACCAGGAACTCAGACCCGTCTACCTCTGTCTCTGCAGTGAGATGGGATTAAAACTTGAGTCCCTACCAAGTAGCATTTCACTTTAAATTTTTTTCTTAACCTTTATTTTTATTGACTGAGTATGGGTATTCTGTCTTCATGTCCTGAATGCTGGGATTAAAGGTGTGGCTTCCACTGGCAACCTTTTAATTTTAAATCATAGAAGGAGGAAGAAGACTTTTTTTGTCTTTTTGTGACAGGGTTTCTCTGTGTAGTTCTGTCTGTTCTGGAACTCACTCTGTAGACCAGGCTGGCCTCAAACTCACAGAGATCTGCCTATCTCTGGCTCCCAAGTGCTGGGATTAAATACCTGTGCCACCATGCCCAGTGGAAGAAGACTTTTTTTTTTTTTGGTTTTTCGAGACAGGGTTTCTCTGTTTAACAGCTCTGGCTGTCCTGGAATCGCTTTGTAGACCAGGCTGGCCTCGAACTCGCAAAGATCCGCCTGCCTCTGCCTCCCAAGTGCTGGGATTAAAGGCGTGCGCCACCACCGCCCGGCTAAAAGTAATCTCAGAGGCTTACTGCTAACCTAGGCCTAGTTCTGGAAATGTCTAGCTTCTTTTTTTTTGGTTTTTCGAGACAGGGTTTCTCTGTTTAACAGCTCTGGCTGTCCTGGACTTGCTTTGTAGACCAGGCTGGCCTTGAACTCGTAAAGATCCGCCTGCCTCTGCCTCCCAAGTGCTGGGATTAAAGGTGTGCGCCACCACCGCCCGGCGGAAGAAGACTTTTTGAAAAGAACTTTGGGTATGAAAAAAATTTAAACTCATTTAGTTAGTAGGAAAATAGTACAACCTTCTCTCCCCAATTCCTATCTACAGCTTTCACATGGCAGTATCCTGATGCATTCTTGGTTATTTTGATGAATATTTTAACATCTATACTGTTTATCTGAGATAGTTTTTTAACAAATTCAAAATACTTTCTCATGTAAAAATTTTATGGTATCATCAGATATCTTTTCAGGGCACATTTTTTCTTGATCCTCTAAATATTTTTTCTATAATTCATTTGTTTGAAGGAGTTACATAAACAAGTTAGATTTATTTATCTCAGATCTCAGTTGATTTCTGTACCTTATATGGGATTAACCTTCTCTTTTTCTTTTTGCAATTTATGTAACAAGAAATTGGACATTTTCTGTAAAACTTCCTATAATCTGAATTGAGTCCTCATACTATTTATCAGGTTCTTGTTGTACCCACTGTATTTCCATGTAAGTTAGTCGTTATCTCGCTCAGTACTTTTCCTTTTTTTTTTTTTTTTTTTTGGTTTCTTTGAGACAGGGTTTCTCTGTGTACAGCTCTGGCTCTCCTGGACTCGCTTTGTAGACCAGGCTGGCCTCGAACTCAGAAAGATCCACCTGCCTCTGCCTCCCAAGTGCTGGGATTAAAGGCGTGCGCCACCACTGCCCGGCGCACTCAGTACTTTTCATTACATTGTTAACCATAAGTTGCCCTTAAACATTTGAAATGTAGCTAATAGAAACTAATATACACTGTAAGTATACGCCATACATTAGATTTTGAAAGTTTAGTACTAAAATACTAGTTTTTTGTTTATTGTTTGTTGAAATGGCAGTGTTTTAGATATGCTAGATTACTGGGCAACATGATTAAAAATTTCCTATTTCTTTTTAGTTTTTGGAAATACTAGAGAACTTTAACTTCCAGTTGTGAAATAATTTATGGAATAATTATGTTTTTATTGACTGTGTTGATGTAGACTCAGGTTTGACCAGGAATTTTTTGTTTTTCTTTGTTTGTTTGTTTGAGAAACTATGTAGTCCTGACTGTCCTGGACTCCATTTGTAGACCAGGCTGGCCTCGAACTCACAGCGATCCTCCTGTCTCTGTCTCCTGAGTGCTGGATTAAAGGTGTGTGCCACCGTGCCTAGCTTTGACCAGGATATTGTTATTATTTATTATGCAAGGAGTTTGGCTGTATCTTGGAAAGCCTGTGGTTCCTTGTGGACACTGCAATATTAACAACCATTGATGAGATTAACTTAGTTCATTTGTTAGTTATTGCAAAATGGTGCTTTCCTAATTACCTCCTCCCCTTTGCATTTCTTACTGTCCCTTTCCCCTTAGCACCTGTGTGGGCATTCTTTGATACTAATAAGAAAGTGACAGTATGGATTCTCTCCTTTTAATTACTGATGTCATGGCATATCTTTCTTGATCTTTTTTTCAATGCAGGTTTTCATCCCGATGGAAAAGGCTTGTCTCAGGAGAAAGAGCTGCTGAGTCTCTTCTGTTTCTTCTCCTTACCTCATGTGGGCTATCTGTACATGGTTGGGAGATCTGTTGCGTTAATGTCAGCCTACTGGTACCCTGAGAAGTCTCAGCAGGCAGTGCTCACACCGCAGTTTTTGCACGTCATCACAAGGTATAGCCCAGTGCCACTTGTTGGTCTTTGACTCACTTGCTTTTCCGTAAGTTCCCAAGCTGGTGCTGAGATCTTTGAGACTTTTATGCCAAGGAACTTTGAAAATTAACAAGTTATACCTGTCTTGTTAGTGTTAAAGGTTTAGACTCTGACTTTGCCATTGTGGTTCTCTGTTAGATTGAGTGGGTGGCCTTGCTAAATCTAAAGTTCTCAGTGAAGCCTTTCAGAGAATTTTGAAGAGTGATAGGCACTTGAGCATCTCTTTAGATTAACTTTCTGTGCCTCCTGTCATGTCTGTTGTCCCTCTCAGTGTGAACTGAATCATTTCATAATGGTTTAGAACTCAGAACAGTCAGAAATGATCTAATTCTATTCCTCAATTAGTAGAGCTGGAAAAGCAGTCATAGGGAGGTCAAGGTTCATCATCATGTGACTAGTAGGTAACAGTTGTTTTCAGGGTTGCCTTGGCCTTACATGCTGGAATATAAACTAATTTCTTAAACAGGAGTTTGATGTCATCTTATTTTTTATTTTCATGATAGTATTGCTTTTGATTCTACTTTTGTTTCTTGTGAGGGACTGCCCTGGACCCTCTGACCAGCAACCATGTCAACTTCCTATATCAGTAGTGTAAAAGAAGGCCAGAGACACATTTAAAAAGCACAAATACTAAGAGATTTGGGGGAAGTAGCATAAGATTTCAAGAAATGTCTTAGGTGTTCTGGGAATAGGAAAATTACTTCTGCCTAGAACATGTGGGACCATTTCAGATAGGTGGGTGGAGCCTGAAACCAGGCCTAGAAGATAGAACTCTGATGGATGAAAGAAAAGATAGGCATTATTGGTAGAAGAAGATTATAAAGGCTGTAATCCAGGTTTTCAGAAATGTCCAATAGTTAATTGCAGAGAACTGTCACTTTTGTTTTGTTTTAATTTGGTGGATGTATCAGAATTTCCAGTGGGTGCTAAGTGTGTATTTTAAACAGTACAGAGACCACCTTGGGATTCTGATATCCACTTTTATCCAGACTTCTCTGTTCCCCTAGTGTTTTCTGGTATAAGAAAAAGTGCTAATAGTGGGAGTGTGTCAGAACAGGTCCAAGAATGGAGTTGTGTGAGGAGAATTCTTAGCACTTATGAGAAACCTCTTGAGAACACAAGATAAGAATCTTGTGAGCTCAGCTTCTTCTAAACATGGGTTTGTTCTTGGAATGTGCTTTCTTGCCCCTCCCAGGTGTATTAGATAGTAGGTTTACTTCAGATTATTTATTATCTTTCTATTGCTCTTTAAAATGTTTACAGCCTAAGCTAATATGACCCCTGCTTAATCTTCAGAATATGAAGATTAACATATGTCTAATGTTCTAAATAAAGTTGGTTATTGCATGAGACTTGAGTCCACTTCATTATTAGGCTTCATTCTTCTAGGTTCTCTAGAGTAATAGCAGGAGCGTATTCTAGTAGCTTATCTTCCCACTCTTCAAATTTGTGTGTAGTGATAGTCTTTGAATATGAAGAAGCTAAAAATAAACACATGATGGGACTCATGCTAGAGAGCTAGTGTCAGGTTTTGAAAGTCAAATGGAGGGCATTTTCTCTTCTCTAATAGTGATAGAAACCATTATGGAGCATGAGTTTGGCTATAAATAGACTGTAAGAATCATTCATGAAAGGGTATTAAGGGTCTTTATTTAGGTAAGTGGGAGGGAGAGAAGAAAGGATGGCTAGGAACAGTTCTGTCAGAGTGTTTTAGTACCTGATAAGCTAATTGAGAAAGAAAAAGAAAGAGAAAAAAAACCCACCAGGGTTTTGAGCCTAATTTTATTTATGTATTTATTTATTTATCTGTTAACATGAGATTTGGTATGTAGTCCAGATTCGCTTGGTACTCACTAGGTAGCCCAGATTGACTTTAAAGTTATAAAAGAACTTTAAAGTTTCTTGTCTCAGGCTTCTGAATGCTAGAATTACCAGTTTGTGCCAACATGCCTGGCTTAAGCCTGATTTTATGAAATAATGCTGACTAGTGTAATGTGGGGCACAAGGGCTGTCTGGTTTAGACCATTGAGTCTTAAGTGCTTATAGACTTAAGAGAGCAAGTTAAGGGGGACTATAGATAAGAACAGAGAAGAAAGCCTGAGTATTTTTGGCCAAAAAGCAAAAGTAAGTCACTGTGTGGGTCCTGGGAACCAAATGCAGGTCCTTTACTAGAGCAGCAATTGCTTTTAACCTCTGACCTATCTCTCTAATTCCAAAAAAAGCTCTTTAAGGATATGCTATCATCTCAGAAACTAAGGAAGGAGAGAGAGAGAGAGAGAGAGAGAGAGAGAGAGAGAGAGAGAGAAGGGAGGAATAGAAATGCCCATTTCTGTCCCCAAGTACAAAAAGACTTTTTTTTTTCTGCACCTGATTATATACATGGTTAGTACTGTGAGAAATTAGTAATTGTATCTAATAAATTTGTACTCTATGTTACTTCTCATGTCATTACTGTGACAAAATGCCCAATAGAAATAACTTGAAGAGGAAGGATTGATTAGGCTCATGGTTTTAGAGCTGTCAGTGAATTTTAGTGAGGAGTGTGTAGCAAAGAAGATCCTTTTGCATCACAGCTGATGGGAACAAGAAAAACAACTGCTGATGCTCAGGTGGTTTTCTACTTTTCCCTTTTATTCTCTCTGGACCTCCATTCCCAAAGGATGGACAGTGATGCATCTTGAATATATATCTTTTATTCATTTTGTGGTTCTGCTCAGTAACCCAGTAGTAGCAAACAAAGAGGATTATGCTAGTTAGAAACAAGTCAGAGGTCCATGCCTTTTGTATCTAGAACCTAACAATCCTTGACTTTTGTGTCACAGCTGTCCCACTGTTACTGTAGACCTATAGCAGATGCTTGTTTGTACCCTACTCTCTCAGTCTCACTTCACATCACAATGTTACTTTGTCTGGTGTTCATTAGGTAAAGGCTGCTACTGGTATTCTAGTTTATGTGGTAGCATCAGAGATTATTTCCTTTAACTGTGGGAATGACACTTAACAGTGGTACAAGATGTAGCATTGAGAAGTGGTAGCATTGAGAACTAGAGAGAGGCCAGGCTGCTTGTCCTGTCGTACAAGGTACAGAACATTGCTGTGAAGGTGCTACCATTTCTTGTTAAATACTATCTATTCCTTGGTTTGGTTTATTATTTTTTATTTAAGTTTTGTTTTTTTGAGATGGTGTCTTTATCATGTAGCTTTGGCTGACAGAGATCCAACTGTGTCTGCCTCTTGAGTGCTGGAAGGCATGTACCACTAAATCCAGCCTTTTCTCCTATTTTTAAAGAGCTCATGCTCATGTTTAGTTCTCCACATTTCTAATTTCTTTCCAGAGTCATTCCTGTAAATCCTTTTCAAAATGGATTTGGTACTAATTTCTGAGTAAAAAGATTTCTTTTTTTTTTTCTTTTCTTTTTTTTTAACTTTATTTTTATTTCTTCAAGTTACATCTCAATCGCAATCCCCTCCCTACTCCCCCCTCCAGTCCCATGCTCCCACCCTCTTCTGCTTCAGCCCACCCATCCCCTTCCTTTTTTTTTTTAAGTTTAAGGTATATCTTTTTCCCCCCAACAGCTCCCCCTTTCAGTCCAACAAATGGCTCTCTCTTATAATAATAAATACAATACAAAACAACAGAGGTAATTAGGCTACAATTATGAGAGTTATATGGCTTAGCATACATTCCCAATGTCCAGTCCATATGTATTTGGCACCTGACTTTAACATTTCTACTTCTAACCATCTCCATGAGTTTAAAGTTCTATATATCTAATTCAGCTTTCATACTAACTTGCATCACTATTTTAAAAACATCTTCTTAGATCCAGAACACTCTCTTGATTCCTAAACAACTCAAAATTTAACTATGAGACTCTAGCTATCTATTCTTCAACCACCTCAGAGACCTGAGAGGGATAAATATATCTGATTATATAGGAAGTGCAGGGCCTGCATCTTCCCATACTAAGAAATGACATACCAGTGGCTGCCTGGACAGTTCCCACTTTCTCTCCATACATTACAGCATCAATCTTCAGTCGTTTGGCCCCATTTCTCTGACAGACATTGATTGTAGAGCAGGAATTATGAAGGACTTGCCTACCCTGTCTTGGCAGAGCTAGGCTGTCGACTTACCTGCTTCCAGGTTTTGTCCTTTTTGGACAGCATTCTGTCTACAGTTGGAGCAAGGGGTTTTTCCTGCCAAGAGATAGGCTTACCACTAATTCAGTCATCTCCCACTGGAGATTGTAGATTTCTAATCAGTATTGATATTTGATAACTACAACAGATAACAGCCAGGGGTCTGTTTGCTTTCAAAGTGTCCTTACATTTCTTTACCCTGCAGAAGGACCCTGGGATTTTAGAAGGTAATATAGGAGTCAGAAACCTGGAATCTCATTTGTTCTGCTCTCCAGAAAGACCTCAGTCAACATGAACCTTCAGAGTTTTCAAAGCATGATAGTGGACAAGGCATTTCTGAAGATTCCTTCTGTTTCTTATTTTACCATTGCTGTGTTTGTGTAGTCTGAGTTGGTCTTACTGCATAATCAAGGCTGAATTTCATTCTGAGATGATAGGGTAGGCCACAGTCAGGAAATGAGCTTTAATTTGGGCTCTAATCATCACCCATTCGTATGAGGATGTTGGCTCTAGCCTGGCCAGCCCTAATCTTGCTCGTGGGTATACTTCACAGTCAGTCCTGGAGAATGTGATTTAATGGGAATGAGATAGTCTACAAACATGCCTCAGAGATTCAGCAACACTGTATTGAGAACTAGTCTAACTCACTATCACATGATAGATACTAGCATTGTCTTCTTCCCTCTGCCATTGCTCTGTTTGCTGGTGAAGCCCTCCCCACCACGGTGGTATGTTGGTTCTTGGCCTCCACGTTTCTTAGTGATGTGTCTCTTCTTCCTTAGCCAAAGCCTGCAGTGTTTCACGGTGCGATGCAGCGCAGCAGTGGCTCATGAGGAGGACCTATACGTGGATACTACACTGAAGGTTAGAGCTGGATTCTGATGACAATAAACCCTGAGCTCAAGGGAGCACATGGATCCCAGGTCTAAGTTTGACAAAGACTAAAGGCCCCTGGGAGGTCATATTCATTGTGCTGGCTAATTTTATATCAACTTGACAGAGGCTAGAGTCATCTGAGAGGAGGGAAGGTAATGCCAGTTGAGAAAATGCCTCCATAAGATCACACTGTAGGCAAACAGTAGATCATCTTAGTTAGTGATTGACATGGTAGGGACCAACGTGTGAACGTGCCATCCCTAGGCTGATGGTCCTGGGTTCTAAAATAAAGCAGGCTGAGCCGGGTGTGGTGGCACACGCCTTTAATCCCAGCACTCCAGAGACAGAGGCAGGTGGATCTCTGTGAGTTCAAGGCCAACCTGGTCTACAAAATGAGTTCAGGGTAGCCAAGGATACACAGAGAAACCCTGTCTGGAAAAAAAAAAAAAGAAAGAAGGAAGGAAGGAAAGAAAGAAAGAAAGAAAGCAGGCTGAGGGAACCTTGAGAAGCAAGCCAGTAAAGAAGCATGACTCCATGACCTCTGCATCACTTCCTGCTCCAGGTTCTAGCTCTGCTTGAATTCCTGTCCTGACTTCCTTCGATAATGGATCATGATATGGAAGTGGAAGCCAGATAAATCCTTCCCTCTGCATCTTGCTTTTGGTCATGGTGTTTCATCATAGCAGTAGAAATGCTAATTAATTCATTAAATTGAACTTCTGGATAGAAAGTAGTAAGCATTTCTGATGTGTAATTTACAATTTTAAAGATTGTTTTTAAAGTGTTATGAGTAATAGATATAGTGTACCTTTGGGGCAGCATTTCTCAATTTCTCAACCTGTGGGTCTCAACCACTTTGGCAAACCTCTGTCTCCAAAAATGTATACAGTAGCAAAACTGTAATTATGAAGTAGTAGTGAATTTAATTTTATGGTTGAGGACCTGGGGAACTAAAGGGCCACAGCATTAAGGAAGGTTGAGAACCACTGCTTTAGAGGGAAGCTCATAACTATGATACATTACTGTTTATTTGGGTTTTTTGTTGTTGTTTGTTTGTTTGTTTTTAGCTTTTTTTCCATTTTCCATACAGCAGCCAAAGCTGGCCTGGAAGTAGCTATATAGTTGTGGCTGGCCTCTAACATGGATCAGTCCTCCTGTGTCAGTCTCCTAAGTGCTAGGATCACAGATTTTACAGCCTTGCCTTTTTTTATTTTTTTCTGTTAGGATTTTTGAATCAGGGTTTCTCTGTGTAACAGCCCTGGCTGTCCTAGAACTCACTCTGTAAACCAAGCTGGCCTCGAACTCACAGAGATCTGCCTGGCTCTACCTCCTGAGTGCTGGGATTAAAGACGTGCACCACCACACCCGGCTACACCCTTGCTTTTAAAGGACATCTTAGTAGCAATTGTAAAGAACTATTAAAACAATATAGTCAACATTGTACAATTGAATGTGATTTATGAAAGTGGTTTCCTTTACTATTATCAGAATGCAATTCTTTATTTTCCAAACTGTTGACAATTTTCTATACTTGGAAGTTACTGAATATGCTAGATCAATAACTTAATTTTTGTTTTTAGTGAGAATGTCCTTAATATCAGAAAGGCATTGATTACAAGTAAATGTAGGCAAGTTTTTGATGATCATATGACACTGAATTTCTTTTCTCAGAAATTCAGAGTACATCATTTGTAAAACATCTATGCTGTTTCACTTCCCATGTATGAGCTAATTGAGTATTTGTAACAAGTATGCATGTTGCAAGCAGCCTCCAAATTATGCTGTCCTGGTTTTTACAGGTTACTTTATGTCTACCTACAACTTTTAGTGCCCTTTTTGGTACAGGTAGGAGAGTACTATCTGTTAATGATTGTTAACATATATGATTAGTTAGTAAATAGCTGTTTGACCCTGCATAGAGCCTGAGATACTGTTTTGTTGTTGTTGTTGTTGGTTGTTTTTTTGTTTTCCAAGGCAGGGTTTCTCTGCATAGCCCTGGCTGTCCTGGAACTCGATCTGTACCTCAAGCTCAGAGGTTCTCCTTCCTCTACCTCCCAGTGAGTGCTGGGGTTAAAGATGTGCGCCACCACCCTCCAGCTGAGGTACTGTTACCACAGTACTATTATCAATTGTCTGGAGAGTGATAATGTCCTATAGAGAGAGACACGTACCCAGGCTGCTAGATAACCCAGGTTTTGTTCACAACCAGGGGGTTAATGGTTATGGACAGCCAAACATGCAAACTTTTCTTTCACACACTCATATTCAAAGAAAACTCTATGTTCTGCAGTGTGGCCTTTTTTATAGCATCTGATATGGCCCAGAAACTCTGTTTGATAGAGGTTTCACTATTGGACAGGTAACAAGTCCAGGGCTTTTCTCCCAGCAAGGTCTTCCTTCCAAGGTCAAACCCCCACAGCTGTGAGACCCTCTCTCTGTATATATAGGCAGCAGTACAAAAAAAGATCTATAGAGCAGATGGTCACTGACATGCATAGGTTAGTGTTCTAAAGAATAGGAACTGGGTGAAGAATGTTTTTCAAATAAACAGACTGACTTTGTTGGCTTGTTTTTGAAGACAGGGCATCATGTGTCTCAGGGTGGTCGCTAACATTCTCTGTAGCTGACTGTAACCTTGAACTTGTTATCTCCTACGTCTTGAGTGTGGGGATTACAGGTGTGAGCCACTGTACCTGGTAATCTGTACTGACGGTTGATCTGGGGCTTCATGTATTCTCTTCCAACTAAGCTCTGTCCCCAGCCCTGACTTTTGAAGATGAGGTTCACATACCTTCATTCCTTGGTTAAATTTGTAATATATCCTTTATTAGGCTTGCCCACCTGTCAACATGGATGTATGTGCTCTAAAGATTCAGCTTTTCATAGGCTTGAAAGCCATCTGTCATTTCAAAAATCACATCATACTTCTAACCAAGGCAGACCCTGAAGCCACTCCAGAGAGAAGAGAATCACCGAAGAGGTTTCTGTAAGCATTCCCCTACCCCTACACATTTCTACTACTTTCTGGAATGAAGTGTAACTGGTATATTTTATGTTTGTCTTAGTTTTAGTGTTTTTAATTGAAACTCAAAATGATCAGATAGATGGTTTTTCCATAAGAACTAAAGTTGTAAAGATGTTTATAATATTGTTATAATTTACTTTGGAACTTTTACAAGACATGAATTAAAGAATAGTTTCAGTAGCTATCACTTGCACTATGGATAAGGATCTAAAAGACATGCCTTCTCTGTATAATTATGAGGATAGACAGACCTGTAATGTTAATCTTGGCAATAAAGCTTTTTATTACTTTTCTTCTTTGACCTTTAAGCACTTGCACTTTTTATCCAGTGGTCATTTTTATATTGTAAAAGAAGTCATTAATATATTTCTTAGTTGTTTTGTATAATACTTACTATTATAAGAGAAGGAACCAGCTGTTGGACTGAAAGGGGAAACCTCTGGAGGGAAGAGGGTGGAAGGGCGGGTTGGGAAGGGGGAATAGGGAGGGGTTTGTTACTGAGATGTAACTTGAAGAAAAAAAAAATAAAGTATTTATAAAAAAAAATATATATATATATATTTCTTAGATTAAAGAATAATCCATTTTATACTAAAGACAATACATCACAATAAAAATAAGAGATAATGCCAACTTACAGGCTTATGTGTCTTCAACATATTCCAGTGATGTGAATACTTTACATGTTGTTTCTACTAAGATTTTGTGGTCCATGGTATGCTGGACTCATGGAAACCACAGTGGAGAGAGTGTGAACATTTTCAAAGCTGATAGGTCTGCATGCCTATTTGGGGAGCTTAGTATTGGAGAATTGGAGGCAAATTGGCTTATCACTTTGTGACAGAATAGTAAGTGCCATATATGTGAAGTTCTGTTAACTATGGAAATTGACTATATGTATACTAATTACCAAGGAAAAATTAAGTGTAAGTGCCGTCATACTTATATTATTTTATAGTACCTGATATGTACAGGTGAAAACTGTAATTAATTAATAACTTCTCTTATAATTCTAATCCTTTTCAGTTCTAGGAAAGATAACAGTGTTAGGAGCAGAATCCCTCACATACCTGAAGCCGGATGGAATCTGTATATTGTGAATACCACTGCACCAGTTCAGCTATACAAAGAAATGGTACTTTTTTCCAGACATCTGTTTCTTCTTTATAAAAATTTAGAGTGAAGTTGAAGATCAAAGACTGGTTCTAGGCAAATGTTGCTCTTGTTACTGCCTAACCTCTACCCCTTGTATTTCACTAAGGAAACCTCAAACAAAGAAAACAAAATGGATTTAATTAATTATAAATTCAGGACACTGCACCCAGACAGCTTCCAGACTCCATCATGACAATCACACATGTATCTTTCTTCACCTTGCCTTCAGATCTTCTGACATTTGAGAGCAAGTAGTAATTGCCTCCCTAGGGGGAATGCCCTTTACTCGTAGTCACCCTCCAGAGAGGACTACTGAACTAATTTAAGCACAAGTAGCCATTGACATTGAGTCCTAGTGTTCTGTTGGTTTTTGTCAACATACCACAAACCTAGACATAATCTGGGAAAAGGAAATCTTAAATGATTCCTCCATCAGATTTCCCAGTAGGCAGGTCTGTGGGGTATTGTCTTAATTAATCCCTTGAGGTAAGAGGACCTAGCCCACTGTTAATGCCACTTCCTTATCAGGTGACCCTATGTGATATAAGAAAGCATGTTGAGTGTGCCATGGGAGCAAGCCCAGAAGCAACGTTCCTCCGTGGCTTCTCCAGTTCCTGCTTCCATGCATTGGCTTCCTTCGATGTAAACTGTATGCCAAAGAAGCCCTTTCTTTCTCCAAGGTGTTTTTAGTTAGTGTTTTAACATAGAAACAGAAGCTAAACTAAAGCACTTAGCAAAGAGAACCAGAAAATGGGGTTGAAAAACACCTTCAGATCATTTATTTCTATTTTCTACTCTTTCTTTGGAGCATAACAAGTTGTCCACAGATCCAGTAGTTACTGCAGCAGCAACCTGTAGAAAGGTCTAGAGTGTGCATTCCTATCCTGTCCTAAGATTCATAGCTCCCTACTCATCTCTGGCAATTAAAATACTTTTCTTTTAAATAATGCCAAGCTTAGAGAAGTTGTAAGAATGAGAAAAATACAAAGAAAACTTTATACCTGAAATGCAGATTGTTTATACTCCTTCCCAATTTACCCTCAGGGAACACTCCAGTACTGTCTCAGCATGGTTGTTTTCCTTGATCCATTGAAAAGTAACTGCATACATCACAGATTTTGACTCTAAATAATCAGATACACTCTTATCTATCCACAGTAAGCCATATGCTTCAGTAAATTTAATCTTGACGTAGTATCTAGTCTACCCACCTGGTTTAGTCAGTTGATTCAGTAATGGCTTATAAGCTTTCCCATCAATCCAGTCTAGGACCAGGTAATATACGTGATTATGTTGCCTTAGCTTCCTTTAATCTAGAATATTCTTATAGCCTTTCCTTTTATTTTATAACATTAACATGTCGGGGATATAAAGTACTGCTTTTTCTTTTCTCTGTTTCAAGAATGTTCTTAATTTTGTTTCTTTTTTTTATCCATGATTAGATACTGGTCATACATTCTCAGCCAGAAAATTGCATAGATAATATTATGTTTTTCTAGTGTATCACATCATGGAAGCAAATAATGACCATATATACCTCACTGGTGATGTCAATTTTGGTAGTATGGTTAAGTGTTGACTGTTTTTTTTTTAACATTTATTTATTTCTTCAAGTTACATTTCAATCACAGTGTCCTCCCTCCTCCCCCTCCCTGTCCCCTTCTCTCTCCTATCCGATTTTTTTTTTTATTTAAGGTGTAGTATTGACTGATTTATCTCTGATATTTTTACACTAGTAATTATATCAACTTTGTCCTGGAATGTCTTAGTCACACTCATCTAAATGTGACTCCTGAAGTCTGATGATTCTGATTAGTGAGATTAGCTAGTGATGGTTTTTTTGAGCCCACCATGAACTATGGAAATAGATGTCATAGTTAAAGTCACCTGGTGAAACTCAACAGGGTAGACCTTTTAGTTTGAAAAAACTAAGTCACAGACATTTAAAGAAAAAGTTGATTATTTTAAATGTGTTCAAAAGCGATATCAAATTGGAAACAAATTATTGATAACTATATTATCACTCTTATACTATCATTTGGAATTTCCTAATGCTTTAAGATGCTAAAAAGGTATTGTTTGTAATCATATGTGTATTAAACTGGCCCATAGATTGTGGAGAAAGAAAATTCCATGCTAAGGCCCTATTAAATGACCAGGTTAGGGGTTTTTTGTTTGTTTGTTTGTTTTTGTTTTTTGTTTTTTTTTTTTGCCAACTTGACAAAAACTAGATTATCTTGGAAGTGAAACCTTATTCTGGTCTCTGTTTCAGTTTCTGCCTCCGTGTTCCTCCCTTGGCTTCTGTTAGTTATGGACTGTATCTTGAAAGCCAAATAATCCCTTTACTCCCCAAGTTGCCTTTGATGGTGTTTTGTCACAGCAATAGAAAACCGCAAAGTAAGGCAATATGCAACCACTTATCTATTTATGTTTAGTGTTTAATAATGCCCATATATTTTTTTTTAAAAAGTAATGAAGTTAAGAGTGGGGATGGTGCGGAAAACTGGCGATCTTCTTCAGAGACACTAGCTGTTTGTCTTCTTGCTTCAGGTGGACTATAGTAACAGCTACAAGACTGTGAAAACCCAGAGCTGCATCCACTTGCTCAGTGAGGCTCATCTGTTAGTGAGAGCTGCCCTGATGGATGGCAGTCAGCTGGAGCCTGCAGAGAAAGCAGAGCTCCTAGAAGCTTTTAAAGAAAGCTGTGGGCACCTTGGAGACTGCTATAGCAGGTTGGTGAGACCTCTTAGGCCTCTTAAGAAATTTAGATGTACTTACCAGGATCTTTCTCTCTGGGAGTTGGTTCACTTTCTCATTTATTTCACAAGCATTTGTTGAATGCATGCTATGTGCCAGGTGCTGTGATAGGCTTAGAGATACAAAGTGACCTACCCAGTGTCTTGAAAGAAACCCACTACTTAACTTTGAATTTGGAGGGTATATTTATTTATTCACTTGTTTATTTATTTTGTTTTAAGGTTTTGAGGGGCAAATGACCAGGGAAAAAGAATTGAGATATTGTTGGTACTTAGTTGTCTGTTAGCTTGAGGGAGGGGTGTAACTGGAACAGTCCGAGATCGTAATACTAGTCGTCAGTGCTTTCTTGATGTCAGAAAGGCATAGTAAGGTCAGTAGAGATTTTTATTTCCAAGAACCATGTTTTTTTTTTTTTTGTAGTTTTTATTGATTCTTTGTAAATTTCACACCAAGCACTCCAGGCCCACTCATCTCCTTGACCCTTTGCATCTGCCTTCTGCCCTTGCAACTTCCTCCTCAAAAGAAAACAAACAAAGCAAAAAAATAACAAAAACAAAAAACTGTAAACAAGAGCAACAACAACAACAAAAATCTATCTAGTCATGGAAGCTGTGGTGTGTTACACAGTACACACTTTTGTCCACACATCTTCACTTGCAAATGTTCATTGCAATGAGTCATTGGTCTTGTTGGAGGCCATCTCAAACATCTGCTACACTATTAATACTGGATCCACACCAGGACTTCTCTTGTATATCCTGTTGTTTCCCTGTTTCAGGAGATCCTTCAGCTTTGGATCTGCTGAACCAGCTCCTTCATGAGCTCCAGCAGTTCATAGGAGAAGTAGGTTTTGGGGTGGGCGAGCTCAGCCCCGCAAAGCTCTCCCTCACCCTCACCCTCACCAGCAGGTTGAGCTTTCTAGCACTGTCCCAGCTAGCTCACTGAATGCTGCAGCTCTCCCTCTCTCATGCCCTTGGGGCTGGCTCTCCTGTGCCCCTGCCACCAGGACGAGCTCTACTGTGCTGTCCAGGTGAGGTGCAAGGCCCACTCTCCCAAGTGCTGCAGCCGGTGAGGGGCAGGCACAGCTCTTCGGCTCTGAAAACCGTGTTTATACAAGTTTTTGTAGACAGTGTTTCACAGGCTTACCTCACCAGTGTAAGTGATTATAAATGACTAAAGTAGACTGTGCTGTATTATAAACATCATTATTTTAGAGGCATATTAAATATTACAAATCACTTAATGAATGGTTGCTATTTTACCTTTATTATGCTTAGAAAACAACCTCTTAGTTGGAGTGACTTTATAAAATCAAACTGTGAGGCTTATATCTTTTGGCAAGCAGTATCTGTTTTATTACTTACTGTGTTAAGTAGCTGGCTTAGAAATGCACATTTGAAGCCCTTTAAAATTTCTCTCTGTTTAGGCTTGACACTGAGCAATCCCACCTCGCCCTGCCATACTATAAGATGTCTGGTTTGTCTCTGGCTGAAGTCTTGGCCCGTGTGGACTGGACAGGAGAGAGTGAATCACAGAAATATGAAAGAGGATTAATATTTTATATTAATCATTCACTTTATGAAAACCTGGATGAAGAATTAAGTGAAGTGAATATAATTTCCTATTAAATTTCAGCTTCTCTTTTTAACTTTTCATTTTAATACTTTTTTAGTTAGTAGTGTTTAGAATTCAAGTTACAAATATTTTCTTTTTTTCTGAAAATTAGCATGCCCTTTACTTCTTTAATTATCTTAGAATTATAGTTTGGAAAAGAATTTATGGGTCACCTTCTCATGTTTCCTCAGGATTCAACATGGAGGTGTTATATTCTGAAGTGAAGGACAGACTCTGGTCCCTGCCTTCCTTTGCAATGTGTTTTTCCTCACCTTCATTTGCTCTATTTTTTAAGTGTCTAAACTTCATTTAAGGGCCAGCGACATATTAAAACATTATTAAAGATTTTTAGTAAATTTCCTCCTGAATTATATTATTGAGTATATCTTGAACTAAGTTGTAGTTTTTAAATTGTAGACTTAAAAGTTCTCGTATGTGATTGAAATTAGAAATGTTGATCAAAAATTGGTATATATTTTTCACTGCTTTTATTTTCTTATAGCATCTTTGCACACAGATCATGTCAGCTCATTTTTGGCTTTCCAAATAGTTTCATGATCTCTGTGTTTCTCAATAATAACATATTATTATTTATTACTGCCTTTGCATACATACATTCCTATTTTTCTGATTGTATTGTTTCCTATAGGCTAACCTTTTATTTTTTGTTCATACTTATCAAAGGAATTAGCAGCAAAAGTGGCACAGATATTTCATGTGGCTGAGCCGAAGCAACTGCCTCATGTTCTCTGTAGTCCTTCTATGAAGAATATTGATCCTTTAACCGCCTTGCGTTATTTAAGGAAGCTGGATACTTGTGGATTTTCACCAGTCTTAGTGACCTTGACCAAGGCAGCAGTGGCCTTGAAAATGGGAGATCTTGACATGTACAGCAATGAAATGAGAAGCCATTCAGAGGTATAGAACCACGCCCAGTGTTAACAGCAGTCTGAAAGGATTGGAGGAGGCATTTGGCTTTCTTCAGGATTTTTTGTAGCTCATGGTTTCTTAGTAACAGATAACAGATGACAGACTGTTAGATGGGACTTTAGATCAGGCAAATAGAAAAAATAAGATCAAAGTAACACATATATTCAGAATATTTTGTTTAGTACAGAAGAATATAAAAGCTATGGCTAGAGCCAACAGTTAAAGTTCATTGAAAGCACAACAGAGTGAGAAACTTTTTAAGTATGGAAAGTGCAGGGTTTTGGGGTGGGTGGGAATCCCAGCAGGGAGAGTCAGAGTGTCTTTGCTCACCAGGCAGCAGGGCTGGTGGATGAGATGAGGAGTCTTGCAGGGGAGGGAGTGAGCCAGGAGATAGGGGAATTTAGCAGCTCTGACTCGCAATCAGGCCGCTTCTGTGACTCTTACTTACAGCAAGTGCTTCTTTATTTATACAGGTTTCATACAACAAAGAGAGACTAATGATTATCCAAATGGTACAGAGTATATGTTTAATTTTTCATTACATGCCCAGGGTCATAAATTCAGTTGCAATTAGAAAATACAGCAGAACAAATTTTATTTTTATTATTAGCCCTTTAACTCCAATTTAAAGAGTCTAAAGAATATCTCCTCCAAAGCCTGCTTTTAGGCTGACAGTGTTTGCTGTTTGAAAGCACTCCAGACAAACAGAAAATATCTGAACTGGTCTTTTATAAGTAGCAAATACTAATATCTAACTTCTTTTACTATATGTTTCATCATCTACACTATAAAGTAGAAAAAGTTTATTTTAATCACTATATCTTATTTACTGAGTTTTATTCCTTCAGGAGTGTACTCTGTATGGTGCCCTATATTTATATTTTTGGAGACTTATAAGCTTATAAGAAAAAGAGACTTTGAATCTATAACCTATTCTTCTGGCCAGTCAGAGTCTGTCATTGTCTCTATTTACCCTGCACCATTTATGCTGTTTGAGTTTGCTGAGGGGCAGATACAACAAGAAGATTCCTGGAGTAATGACCTCATCTGGCTATGTACTTATCTGTGCTTAATGATCTCCAGGGCATAAGGAAGACTTCCAAATAGTGATAAAGTTAATTTCAGGATTTTCCTAAAAAGACTCAAACATTTTCTCAGAAAAAGACAAAAATGAATCATAATGCAGAAGTCCTCACTAATGTAGTACACAGAGATCAAAACCCAAAAGTTAGAGACAGAAGGACAACAGTTGGGGTAATCTGCTCAGCTTTGTTGAAACTGTGACAAGCAGCTGTGATGGCTTCATGACTCTTGCCATTTCCAGTGGATATGGCTGAGCCAAGAAAGAAGGATATTAACTGTAAACCACAGGAGTCTAATGGGTGCAAAAATACTCTCCACTCAGGAAAGTCACAAGTGACGCCATAGTGTAGAGGATACTTGGCATATCAAAAGAAGAAAGGGATCTTTTGTTTCTTTTGGAAAAGGGATCATTTCAGGACAGAGACCTGAATGATTATTATTTGTGTATACATAGTAGAATCTAAAACTCTTTATGAAAATGGAACATCTCTATGTTTAGTTATCTATTAATAATTTGTATAAGACATCTAATAATCTCCTTCTTTGGAATAAGAGCTAGCTTTTGTGGCTAAAAACTAGAAATACAGTGTTAGTAATTTGCCCTTAAATCATGAAGGCACTAGGATGTATGTATGAGATGTGTAATGTTAATTAAAATTTTATTTTTTAATCTGAAGATGAAGCTGGTGTATGGTTTCATTTTGGAACCTCGGCTGTTAATTCAACAGTGGAAAGGACAGCTTGTTCCTACTGAACTTGCAATTCACTTGAAGGAAACTCAGCCTGGATTGCTTGTGGCTTCAGTTCTGGACTTACAGAAGAATGGTAAAATTAGTATTGAAGAAGCAGATTCTTTCTTTAAGGTTTGTACAGTTGAAAACATAATTTTTCTGAATGATCTAATAGAAATCAAAAGAGAGTAGGGAAGAGAACTGAAGTGAATTTTCATTCATTATTGAAAAGATAGACTTCTGTGTAATCAGTTTGTAATGTAAACATATAGATTAAAAGAACATTTCTGGAGAAACTCCATGCATGCAATCTAGAATCTGTTTTTTATTTTAAAAGGTGTGTAACTTTACACTTGCCATGACAGTCAAGCCAAAATTATAAACTGCGTGACCACATGGTGGAGTGGCAGCCCTTGTCACAGCACTGGGTCTCTATTTATGTGCGGTGAACTGTTTTCAAGGTGCTGTGTGGGAAGGATGAAGACACAGTTCCTCAGCTTTTGGTAGACTTCTGGGAAGCTCAGCTCGTAGCTTGTCTCTCAAATGTGGTACTTCAGGAACTCTTCTTCAAGCTCACATCTCAGTACATCTGGAGATTATCTAAAAGGCAGTGTCCTGATACCATACCATTGAGAACAGCAGAGGATTTGGTAAGATAATAAAATAATACCTTAAGTGCATACATTGCATGCTGAAATAATCTGTTCTTAACTTTGTTTTATTTTTAAGAGAGAGAGAGAAACAGAGAGAGAGAGAGGAGAGAGAGAGAGAGAGAGAGAGAGAGAGAGAGAGAGAGAGAGAGAGCTATGCTGTGCACATGCACAGATACAGATGTCTATGTGGCGTCTAAAGGTCACACTCAGGTGACATTCTCAGGAAATGCCCATTTCTTTTGCAACAGGGTGTCTTATTTTCATGCAGGATACTAGTTACACTGTACTAGCTGGCCAGAGTGAAAAGAAAACTCTCGTACTCCTATATTACCACCTTGCAGTGTCACAGCATGTAAGGAGCTTGCTCCATAACAATACCACATCTGTACTCAGTAGAGGATTGTGGAAGAAGGGACACTAAAGTGAGGAATTTTAGTTATCTCTGATCTGCCTCCTAAGCATTGAGATTACAAACTTATACCACCACACATGACATTTTTCCAGGTTCTAGGAATCAAACTCAGGTCTTCATTCTTGTGAGGTAAGCAAGACATTACCTACTGAGGCTGTCTTCCTAGCCCCTACCTTATTTTTAATGCTTAGAACGTACCTATGACTGAAGTTACTGACATCTTCATACTTTCCCATTCTAAAAAATACCAATTGGGGCTGCTGAGATTGCTTATCAGATAAAGGTCCTTGCTGCCAAGTCTGGTAGCCTCAGTTTTATCACTGGAACCCACAGTAGAAAGAGAATTGACTCTTAAAATTTTTTTTCTGATCTCTACATGTGCACACACAAACACACACACACACACACACACACACACACACACACACACACATAAAAATTTAAAGACTACCTCCCAGAAGCCAGGTGTCATGGCATATGCCTTTAATCTTACTACTCTGGAGGCAGGGGTTCCAAGCCAGCATGAGATTTCCAGGCCAGCCAGGGCTACACATGAGACCCTGTCTATTGTAGAAATAATTAATTGCATTATTAACCAGTATTTTTATTATAGGTCAGCTGTGTTAATCCTTAACCCGCCATTAGAAATAACCCCAGAGACACCTGATGGATCTTAACAAGCCTTAGCCTGGATTGTGCTATCTAAGCTAGCTTTTAATTCTATTCCCCAAATAAAACCCCATAACATATACATACTTCCCGTGGGCAGTTTTTCTCCACACTACTCTGATGTTCTAGGCCACATGGAGATATGATTCTTCTAACCCATGATGTATCTGCTCCTTCCTCTTCCTGGCTTCTTCCCATGATCCTCTCTCTGCCCCAAAAGACCGCTAACCTTTGCCTCGCCTACCTCTCTCCCTTCCCAATCCAGGCTGCAGCATTGATTCCACCAATCAGAGACAATGGTTAGCATCACTTGGTGTACATGCTTATGGCCTCACACAGCAAGCAGGCCTCTGGGAGCAGATTAATTAACATTTAGAATACAGTAACAGATCACACTGCATCAGTTTATCTCAAATTCCATACCCTCAAAATAAAGAAAACTCTCGTACTCCTATATTACCACCTTGCAGTGTCACAGCATGTAAGGAGCTTGCTCCAGAACAATACCACATCTGTACTCAGTAGAGGATTGTGGAAGAAGGGACACTAAAGTGAGGAATTTTAAAAAGCCTAAAGCATTGGGCTACTGCACTGTGTCTCTATTTTCTGTTGGGGGCACACTCAAGCTTCAAGTGTGTTGTAGGTCGCTCTAGCAGCCTTTGGTACCCATCTTGTTCTGTTTCCTCTTTTAGCTTTATCGCCATGACCGCTGTGGCTACTATTGAGTGAGTGGAGAGGTCACTAGTATAATTTCTTGGATAAAGGATACGCCATAGGGATCATCTTTAGAACTTATAAGGATATTTTGGCACTCCCAAAATGCTAGTAACATAAAAATTATTCCCACTGTTACCTTTAACTCTTTTTGAGTATAATTATCTTAAGAGCAGTGCTATATTTTTTTTCTAGAAGGGACATCTGTATACTATTTTTAAATTTTAAAATATTAAGAACTATTTATTGAAGATTTTTTGATGTGCAAACAATGAGACTGCAGTCTTTTCCTGGGAAATACATTCTACAAAACTTCCTTTTTATACGAGATTATATAACAGTCTGAGATGTGGCAGGGGATTAGTAAATGGGTGAAGAAACTGTTTGTTTCTCTGTTTTGCTGCCATTATCTTTGGCTTGTGATGCCTTTTTGTAATGTTTCAGATAAATGCCTGCAGTCATTATGGCTTAATCTATCCATGGGTTCATGTCTTAATGACATCTGTTTCCTTGGCTGATAAAAATTACACAGAAGACCTTTTGAAATTACAGGTAAATAAAACATCTCTTTTACTTTTAGTACATGCAGAACGTTACAGTATAGCATACAACTTAGATATGGTGTGGTTACAGTATAGCATACAACTTAGATATGCCTTGCTAATTTAGAATATAACTTTTGGGGGACAAAGATCTATAGCTGATCACATTCAGGAGCTTTGGAATCCTGGCGTCCATCAGGAACTGCTGATCAATGAAGCATCTGCGCTTAGAGGCTGGTTTCACTGCAGGTAAATGAGCTGTACAACTGTCTTCATTTTCAGGATCTATTTGAAAACACCTGTGGGAAATAAAAGTGTACACGTATATAGGGATCTTTTGTAAGCATGAACTTTTGTTTTTTGGGGTTTTTTTGGTTGTTTTTTTTAGTTTTTTTTTTTTTTTTTGGTTTTTTGAGACAGTGTTTCTCTGTGTAGTCCAGGCTGTCCTGGACTTGCTCTGTAGACCAGGCTGGCCTCGAACTCACAGAGATCCATCTACCTCTGCTTCCCAAGTACTGCGATTAAAGTTATGAGCCACTACGCCCGGAAGTGTGAACTTTTTTTGATGTGGCTTAATACAATGTAGACTTCTTACCCAACACAACCACAACCACAACACATTTGTACCCAACCTAACCACAACCACAACCATGACAAACTTGTCAAAGTAGGCAGTTTCTCTAACCCCAGAAGAGAATTTTTCAAAAGAATTGTGGGACACAATTATGGTATAGGAATTCTGACTATAACTGTTTCTGCATGTGTCATTGTATGTCAGGTAGGGCTACATGTATGTATCTTTTAATATCATTTGTTGGCCCTAGGACTGAATATAAGTTTTTTTGTTTGTGTTGTTTTTTAAGATTTATTTATTATCTCTTGAGGTTTTTGAAGAGGCCCTATCTATCTCTTATATTAGGGTAAGCAGATGTTGCTTGTCTCTTAGCAGCATTCAAAGATGTTTTGTAACTAGATTTTTTTATATTAAGACATATCAATTCCTGACAGCACCCCCTATTCTACCCCAAGTAGAAGATGAGCATCGAAGAATCTCCAGTGGGAGATGATTGAATTAGTCGCAAGCCTATCTCTTGGTAGGAAAAGCCCCTTGCTCCAACTGTAGACAAAATGCTGTCCAAAAAGGACAAAACCTGGAAGCAGGTAAGTCGACAGCCTAGCTCTGCCAAGACAGGGTAGGCAAGTCCTTCATAACCCCTGCTCTACAATCAATGTCTGTCAGAGAAACGGGGCCAAATGACTGAAGATCAATGCTGTAATGTATGGAGAGAAAACGGGAACTGTCCAGGCAGCCACTGGTATGTCATTTCTTAGTTTGGGAAGCTGCAGGCCCTGTACTTCCTATAAAATCAGATATATTTATCCCTCTCAGGTCTCTGAGGTGGTTGAAGAACAGATAGCTAGAGCCTCATAATTAAATTTTGAGTGGTTTAGGAGTCAAGAGAGTGTTAAAGATCTAAGAAGATGCTTTTAAAATTGTGTTGCAAGTTAGTATGAATGTTGAGTTAGAGATAGAACTTTAAACTCATGGAGATGGTTAGATAGTAGAATGTTAAAGTCAGGTGCCAAATACATATGGACTGGACATTGGGAATATATGCTAAGCCATATAACCCTCATAACTGTGGCCTAAGTACCTCTGTTGTTTTGTATTGTATTATTATAAGAGAAAGAGCCATTTGTTGGACTGAAAAGGGAAAATGTAGGGGGAAATAAGATATACCTTAAACTTTAAAAAAAAGGGAAGAGGATGGGGCGTTGAGGGTGGGACTGGAGGGGGGAATAGGGAGGGGACTGCGATTTAGATGTAACTTGAAGAAATAAAAAATAAAGGAAAAAAAAGATTTATTTATTATGTATTCTGTCTGCAGTTATGCCTGCAGGCCAGAAGAGGGCACCAGATCATATTATAGATGGTTGTGAGCCACCATATGGTTGCTGGGAATTGAACTCATGACCTCTGGAAGAGCACTCAGTGCTTCTAACCTCTGACCCATCTCTCCAGCCCCTGAATATAATTTTTACCTTTCTTTTATTTTGTTTACTCACTGTAGCTGGCCACATATAAAAATCAGTACTTCATATTAGAAATTCCAAGTTGAAAGATACTTTTGAAAAATCCAGGAACACTGGCCCTGTGTGCCTGCCCTGTTCCTGAGGCCTGATTGACAGGTGCTGATGCTCCTATCTGAGCGGTGCACAGCCTACCCAGTCTTCAGTGCTCTCATCTCCATGGCTTCCCATCCAGGTGCTGAGGTCTCAAGTCTGTTTTCCTTATACCCAATGGCCTTTATGCATTTTCATTCTGCTTGAGACCTTTAAGCTTTTGGGTGTTTAGTTTCTGATTTAAACTTTGGGAATTGGTATAAATGTGGTTATTATCAATTACAGAGACACCTGTTAAGTTTGGGATAGGCTGAGGAAGGAAAATCAAGAGACTAGGTTGTTTAGACTCAGTCTCCAGACTGTGTGGCCTATATTTTTCTACTAAAATTGTCAGAATTGGGCATGCTGGTGCATGCCTGTAATTCTAATACATGGGAGGCTGAAACAGAAGGATCATGAACTCAAGTTCTGCTTCAGTTTTAATTTATTAATTTTAATTTGTTAGCTAACCACAATATGTCACCAAAGAAGATTCTCTCATTGTCTCTTATCTCTAGTATCTGTGTGACACTGAAATTTCTGAGGTGATAGCTCTTTTATTTGTTTGTTTGTTTGTTTGTTTGTTTTGGTTTTTCGCGACAGGGCTTCTCTGTGTAGCCCTGGCTGTCCTGGACTCACTGTATAGACCAGGCTATCCTCAAAATCACAGAGATCCACCTGCCTCTGCCTCCCAAGTGCTAGGATTAAAGGTGTGTGCCACTATGCCCAGTGAGGTGTTAGCTCTTATTTGTTCATTTAATAGCTACTATCTGAGAATGAGTTGTAAATGTGGCAGATAGAATTGGGCCTTGTCCTCCCAGAACACACAGAAAGTGTAATTGTAATATACTGTGAAATCTTTACTGATAAAGCTTCAAAGCACATTTATAATCACAGTCAAAAGTCATAATTCAGTTATCATTTAAAATCCCTGTAGGCAACAAATGATGGATTTTTGTTACTTAATTCATTCAATTAACTTTTTCTTTTGATTGGGAAGTTGAAGCCAATAGTTAATATTGAAAAGGGTTTGGTGATTGCTGTAATTTTGGTATGTGTGTGTGTTTTTTATGTTCTTTCTCTTATTTGGGTTTCTGTTATAATGGCTTCATATGTTTTCTTTATGTGGCCTCTTAGATTTGTTTATACTCTCTTCAATCCAAAGTATTGCTTATAGTATTCTCTGTGGGGCTGGTTTGGTGGACATAAATTCCATTAACCTGTTTATTTCATGAAAAGTTTTTCTTTCTTCAATTATGGCAGGTAGTTTTGTTGGGGACAGTAGTCTGGATTGGCATCTGTGGTCTTTTGGGATCCCCTGAACCAGACCCTTCTGGCTCTCAGCCTCCATCGGCTGTTATTCTGATGTGTTTATGTTTATATGTGACATGTGCTTTTTCTCTTGCTGGTTTCAGTCTCCTCTTTGTTCTGTGTATTTAGTGTTTTAACTTGATGTTTCATGGGGAATTTTTTTCTTGTTCCATTTGGTGATATGTGTACTTCTTGTATATGTATGATTGTATCTTTCCTTAGTTTGGGAATTTTCTATGATTATGTTGAAAACCTGTTCTATGCCATTGACCTGGGATTCTTTTCTCTCATCTATGCCTTCTCTTAGTCTTCTCACAGTGCTTCAGTTTCTGCATATTCCTTTCACACTTTTATGGGAATTTTTGGTATTAAAGATGGGAAATACACTGATTCAACTTTTCTAAATCTTTTCCTTATTTTTTTACATTTGTTTATTTATTCAAGTTACACCTCCATCACATCCCCCTCCCTGTCCCACCCTTCCACCCTCTACCGATTCTCCCATCTCCTTTGGTGGATAGGGGCCCACATATCAGCCCCCCCCCCCCGCTCAGTTCATCAGTCACATGAGGACTAAGAGCTTCCTCTTGCACTGGGGGCCCACAAGGCAGTTCCACTAAGGTGAAGTGTCCCACTAACAGGTAACAAATTCCATGTTCCTGTTCCTTTGGGTCTGTTGGTTGTTGGATAGTTGTCCTACATTATATTGCTAAAATCCAGTTATAATGAATACATGCCATGTGTATCTTTCTGGGTCTGGGTTAGCTCACCCAGGATGAGCTTTTCTAGTTTCATCCATTTGGCTGCAAATTGCATGATTTCCTTGTTTCTGATAGCTGAGTAGTATTCCATTGTGTAAATGTACCACAGCTTTTTTTTTTTTTTAATCCATTCTTCAATTGAAGAACATCTGGGTTGTTTCCAATATCTAGCCATTGCAAATAAAGCTGCTTAGTGAACATAGTTGAGGAGATGTCCTTGTGGTTTGGTGAGGAATCTTTTGAATATATACCCAGGAGTGATATGGCTGGGTCTTGAGGTAGAGCTATTCCAAGTTTTCTAAGATATTAGCCAGACTGATTTCCATACAATCCAATTAACCCAATTAGTTAATCTCGGTCATTAAGAACAGTGACCATCAGAACTCACACAAAGAGTTTCTTTGGGTCCCCTTTAAAGGTGTTGGAGGTCTAGAATTACCTGAAAGGGTTTCCAGAATTGTGGCTTTTTCTCTACCCATAGTGGTTTGGTATGTTTTTCTCTTGGCCTCAGTTACTAGATGGGCATATTTGTACCACAGTTAGTATAAAACCTTAAGTCATTGATAGGTTAGAGAGAACGCCATGGCTGGTAAATATCTTGCTCTTTACCCAGATTGTCCTAGTTCCTACCCCTCCTATGCCACCTCCCCATGCCCTTCCTATAAAAGTAGAGAATCAGAGAAACCTACTGAGTCAGAGCTGAGGCAGAGGGATCTTGGTAGTAAAAAGGAATAAACAGTACATGTGTTAAGGGTGGAGAGAGTTGATTTCCAATACTGAAAAAAGAATTGAAGATGTCTAAGAAACCAACCTTAACAGTATTTTAAAGTATTGGGCCATTTTTAGTCTAGTGATAGTTTTGTGAGTATTTATTTATTTATCTATTTATCTATCTATTTATTTATTTGAGACTGTCTTATTCTGTATCCAGGCTGACTTGAAATTCACTGGGTGGCCCACATTGCCACCAAATTCTGGGCTCCTCAAGACTTCATCTTTTATTGCTGGGTTATAATGTCATGCCTGGCTAAGTGTTGTTTAGTGTTTCTCCTTATACTGATTTTTAAAATTCTTAGCAATATAGCTAAAACGAGGTAAAATTCTACAAGTAATCCAAAATGTGCTGTTTTGTCTAATTTCATTTCAGCTATGATTTGGTACCCATGCTTTTGCCTCTTCCTGACACACCCACTATCCCTTTTTTTTTTTTTTTTTTTTTTTTAGTTTTTTTGGTTTGTTTTTGGGGGTTTGCTTGTTTGTTCTTTGAGACTAGGTTTCTCTGAGACAAGGTTTCTCTGTGTAACAGCTCTGGCTGGACTCACTTTGTTGACCAGGTTGGCCTCAAACTCACAGAGATCCAACTGTCTCTTCCTCCCAAGTGCTGGGATTAAAAGCATGTGCCACCACTGCCCAGCTCCCACTATCCCATTTAATGAAGAGTCAGTAGAGAAGTAATGTGTCTCCTTCCATGCTTGGAAATACTCTGAGTAGAAGAGTCTCACTTTATTTCATTTTCGTTTTCTTACTGCCAGGAAATTGTGATAAGAAAATATGCCAACCTTATTTTCCTGGCCACTCCTTGGTAGATATTTGGAATAAAATAATCATGCAGATTAAGAGAGTATAGAGGATGTTCGAGGTGATCCAGTAACTCTGAGATGATGCTGTAGCAAAAGAAGGGAAAGAAATTAAACCATAACTATATTGCTTGGTAGAAAAAGGGAAAATGGAGATTATTTTGATGGTAAAATAAAAAAATTGCTATAGAATTTAAAATAAAAAACTAGTACAGTTGCTTAAAAGGAAAATACTAGTAACTTTATAAATATTTAAATAATGCCTGTGCCTGTCAGTCAGTATGTGGCAGCTGGTGGTGATACAAATTGATTAGGTTTACTTTAAAAGGAAACTTTGCTGTTATTCATTTGTGGGAGCAGTGAGATGCATACCATAATATATGTGTAACTCAGAGAAAAACTTGGGGAACTCACGTCTCATCTGGATCCCAGAGAATAAACTCAGGTCATCCGGCTTTGGTGGCATGTGTTTTTACCTGCTGAGCAATCTCCTCATTGCACAATCACTTTTTCAAAGTATGTTAAATTTTCTCTGTGGTTATTGTTCCAGTTAGCAACTTAGGAAAGGAAAGGATTTATTTGGCCTATACTTCTGTTCAGTCTATCATTTAGGGAAGTCACGCTGTTCCATGCTGTTCCTACTGTTAGAGAACTTACTCACAGCCAAGAAGCACAGCACAGACCATGATGGATGCTGCTTGCTAGTTTATCCTATGTGCATGCTTAGCTGGCTTTCTTTTATTTTTTTTTTCTTTTTACTTTTTATCGATCTTTGTGAACTTGACTTCATGCACCCCAATCTCATTGATCTCCCCATTCCTTTGTATCTGACCTCTGCCCTTGTAATCTCCCCCCAACAAAAGAAAATAAAGACAACAAAAAACAGAAAAAAGGGGGTGGGGGGAACACCTCATCATGGAAGCTGTAGTGTGTCACATAGTATACCCTTTAGTCCACATATCATTACTTGTAGATGTTCATTGCAGTGAGTCATTGGTCTGGTTCTAGTCCTCTGCTTCTGCTGCAGTATCAATACTGGATCCTCACCAGTACTCTTCTTACACATCCTGTTGTAGGGTAAGCTGCATAGATTACACATGTATGTTGTAAAATCCACACAGTGTATAAAACCTTTATAGGAAGATCTCTGGGAGAATTCTACAGTTTGAAGCATGAGGGGGTGAAACAAAGTCCTTTTTGTTTTAACAGTTCCCTGTCTTTCCCAAATTTAAATAATGAGCTACACATATGAGAGACTACATATGTGTAGCTGCATACAAAGCTACAAAGATCCTCACCAGTACTCCTCTTACACATCCTGTTGTATGACCTGAGTTTATTCTCTGGGATCCAGATGAGAGGAGAGAAGTGAGTCCCCCAAGTTCTTCTCTGAGTTACACATATATTATGGTATGCATCTCACTGCTCCCACAAATGAGTAACAGCAAAGTTTCCTTTTAAAGTGAACATAATCAATTTGTATCACCACCACCTGCCACACACTGAATGGCAGGCACAGGATGTGTAAGAGGAGGACTGGTGCCATGGATTTTCGGATCCATGCAGCTTTGGATCTGCTGGACTGACCCCTTCATGAGCTCCAGCAGTTCCTAGGTGGGGTAGATGTTTGGGTGGGATAACCCACCTGTATTTGGGCCTGGCTGGTAGCTGAGCTGATCAGCCAGCTTTCTCATAGACTAGGACCAATTGCTCAGGGAAATGGTGCACACAGTGAGCTAGGCCCTTCCCCCATCAATTAACAATCAAGACACTGGCTCATAGACATGACACAGACCAAACTAGTAAAGGCAGTTAATCCATTGAAATTCTTACGGGTTAAGGTGACTACAGTTAATCCTATGGAGGACAGTTTCCCTCTGTCTCTCTCTCTCTCTCTCTCTCACACACACACACACACACAAATTTTAAATGCTCATTATTTAAATTTGGGAAAGACAGGGAACTGTTAAACAAAAAGGACTTTGTTTCACCCCCTCATGCACTGAAGTAATTCCTGCTTCAAACTGTTGAATTCTCCCAGAGATCTTCCTATAAAGTTTTTATACACTGTGGATTTTCCAACATAGGTCATACTTTGTGTACAATTTTATCTCAAGACATTTTGGCTGTTTTTTATTTTCTCCTTAGCTGATCTTTGGGAGTATAGTTTTAGTTATTATTCTGTTGTGTTCCACGAAGTATGTGCCATAGTTTGTTTGTTTTTTTAATCTTGTTCCTTCTTGTTGGACTTGTACCCACCCATGGTCTTTCAGGGTTATAAGTACATACACCAAACATTATGGGTCATAAATCTCTGACCACATGTGGGTCATATCCTTAGGTTAGAATCCCAGTTAGAGACAATTATTTTGTTTTAAATTGATTTCTTTAAAGTAGTGCTGAATTTAAGATTATGTAGTATTTCAGTCCAAGTACTTTAGGCCATATTCATGTTCTCTAAAATTGGCAAAGTAGGATTTTATCGTTTTGAAAAAAAATTATGCTATATGTTGTACTTGAGTTTGGGATGCTTCATTCCATAATATTTCACTCTTCTGTTCAAAGTCTCTCATATGTAGCCCTTCATTTGACGCAGCCTCCATTATCCCGTTTCTTGAGCCACTCTCAGAAGACACTGTTGCTGGCCTCAGTGCTCATGTTCTGTGTCTTACCCGGTTACAAGAGTACGAACAATGCATAGACACGTTGCTAGAGAGATGCCCAGAGACGGTCATTGCTTATGCTAATCAGGAACTGAAAGACGAACACTGGGTACGCATCTCAGACTGTGCTTCTGATCTTGATTATTGGCGATGAGATCCCGTGATTTTGTTGGCCTGTCTCCACAATGAGGACTGTTTATGTTAGTCTCGATTTACAGTGTCCAACAAACATTTGTTTAATGTTAGAGATTTTTGAGTATTTTGGATGCTACTAAAATGCATGGGGATGATATATCCCATCTTTAAAGAACTCTTCTTTTCAGGTAAGATTGCTAATTACTTGAAGGTGTGGGAGACATAGTGTGTGGTGGGGAATATCTGAATTTGTTCTTTGATTTAACAGTTAGAAGAGTTTTACCTTTAGCATTTTTTTTTCCTTTTTCCCTTCTTGCCAACCAAGATATTTCTCCTTGAAAATAAATGTTTACATGTATACCTCACAGCCTGGTTTTTGTTTGGGTTTCATCAGAAGCTTAGTTGCTGAAAGCCTTGTTATATTAGAGGTGATTCCTTGGCCAAAGTATATATTTTTTCTGTGTGCTTTCTCCTGCACAGGCTTCTTACTCTCATTAGAAATCTGAAGATAAGTTGCACCAAACTAAAATGTATTCATTTTTCCCTAAGATAGATTCTGTGGTGGAAAAAACTACTGCCTGAACTTTGTCAGAAAGTCAAGTGTGTTGGAGAGAAACATCAGCTTTACCTGTCATTGTTAAAAGGTAAAGTGGCCTTTTTTGGATGACTGTGAATTTTCTTTGAAATTTTAAGTTGGACAAGTTCTTAATTTCTCTAGTGTTGTTTGTTTGCCTTCATGATGTCAAGTGAGGTGCAAAGGGGTCACCTGGAGTGTTTTCTGCTTTCATGTTGCCCCTCACGCTTGATTCTCATTCAGCATCTCTAGTCACAGAGCTGATGTCCTTAGCAGTTAACATTTCCAGTCTCTTAGATTATTGTAATGGAAACGCATAATTCCAGTATTTAAAAAGTTATGAACATTTAGACCACTCTAGGTTTTTAATTTACTTTATGTGGGAAATTAAAATTAGTAAAAATAATTGTAAGTATTGAAGAACAATAAGTTCTTCAAGGATTTTAAACCTTGAACATATAATTATAGTTTCCTACAGCTTTATAATTATTTGGGTTTTTATAATTCATAAACTACCATTTATCAATCTTCATGTATGTTTTTCTTTTTCTATCCTATCATGTGTTACTAGTTAACTGTTGGGGTTGTGGCAAAAGGTAGGGTTAGTTTGTGGGTCAGTAACTTGCTCTTACAATATACATGTAACAAATAAACAAATATAAGTAGAAAAATTTCTTAAAGCGGAAGGACGAAGAGTCTCCTGATTAGATAATAACACTGTTGATATATGAAAATGGAGGACAGAATTTTCCTAACTAAGAACCAGTGCATTAATGTAGAGCAATTGAAATGAGAGTGAATAGGTGGCTCATTTAAGGAATAATTTACTGACTTTGAAATAATGAACTATTATTTTTTATCGTCTTTTTATTTACCTATTTTGGGTATACAAGGTTTTGTCTGCATGTATGTATGTGCATCATGTTTATGCATGCTGCCCTCAGAGACCAGAAAAAGGGCATCAAATTCCTGGGAACTGGAGTTAAAGACAGCTGCAAACTACCATAAGGGTGCCAGGAACCAAACCCAGGTTCTCTACAAAATGAGCCAGTAATCTTAACCAGCTTACTACTTTCACTTAAAAAAAATCTAATATTGTAATATGTTCTAAAAATAACTGGAATTACGGGAGGTTATGAGTCATCTGACATAAGAGCTAGTAACCAAACTCAGGTCCTCTGGGGGAGCAGCAAGGGCTGTTAGTCACTGAGCCATATTTCCAGCCTCTAAGTAACATTGTTAAAGTCACTTAGCATGTAGGTTCAAGAGTCTCCATCCTTTCTCAGATGTATCTGATTGCAAAGCTAGAAGTCCTTCCCATATGTCACTGCTGCAGAGTTTTTAAATTTCTTAATGATAGGACAGGCCATCCCATTGTGTGAAAGATGATTTATATTGACAGATGACTGAGTGGGTTTTACAGTAACCCTGCAAATGGGTAAGGATCACATAGATGATGCTGAGTAGACACAGAAGAAAAGAATGTTATGTTTTGCCAGCAACATTATTCTAACATTCTAACAATATTGTGAAGATATTTTTGTTATACATTCATTTTTGTGGAATGACTGGGGCATGTGTGCTTCTATGAGTACAGGACAGAGGTCAGTCTTGGTCATCGTTCTCGAGAGCTATCAGGCTTCTTTTTTTTTTTTTTTGGTTTTTCGAGACAAGGTTTCTCTGTTTAACAGCTCTGGCTGTCCTGGACTCGCTTTGTAGACCAGGCTGGCCTCGAACTCGCAAAGATCCGCCTGCCTCTGCCTCCCAAGTGCTGGGATTAAAGGCGTGCGCCACCACCGCCCGGCTTTTTTTTAGTTTTTCAAGACAGGGTTTTTCTATCCTAGACTCACTTTGTACACCAGGCTAGCCTTGAACTCATAGAGATCTGCCTGCCTCTGCCTGCTGAGTGATGGGATTAAAGGCCTGCACCACCACGCCTAGCTGAGCTGGCTGGACAGTGAGCTGCAGGGATGTACCTATCTTTGCCTTCCCAGATCTTGGATTATACGCTTGCAGCAGTGCCTGGCTTTCCTTTACATGGGTACTGGGCATTGAACTCAGTTCCTCAAGCTTTGTGCCAAGCACTACACGAATTGAGCTGTCTTCCCAGCTCTCTGAAGGTATTGTTGGTAGTGTAGGTAGTGTATCTTTTTAAAAAATGTTTGACCCCACCCTCCACCACCTTGCGCTCTTTTATTGGTGCTGAGGAGTGAATTCAGAAAATTGTACATACTAGGCAAGGGCTCTGTTCCTAAGTGTATCCCCAACCCCCTTAAATTCCTTAATATTGAAAATGTTTTTAGAGCACTTTACTATTTAGAAGAAAAGGTGTATGGTCATGACAAAATATTTATGCTTATTAATAACATCAAAAATCTCATTATAGAAAGGAACCTATGTATGAAAATGCTTTCTAGGAATTAATGATATTCCTGTTCTAATCTTTATATACTAAGTGCAGATCCAACATTAAGGTAGCATCCATGTGTTAGTATTTTTCATTTGTACATGGTAAAAATTGACTAAAAGATAATGTAGCAATCTACCACTGAATTAGTAACTCATATTCCAGAGGCTTACTACAAAATAAATGTTGAAGGTCTTTAGAAGGAATAATTGAGAATTATAAACTTATGACATATGGATTAAAGAGATTTTTTCCATAATTCTATTTTGTTACTTTTATAATTCATTTTGTTACTAGAAGGAACTTCAAATCATTAAGGGCAAATTGGTTAAAAAGTGGACTTTTAGTTGTAACTCATGCATTCTTCTTTTCCATAAATAGAAGCCTTGTCAGTTGTTGCTGTGGGGCTGGAGCTGAGGGATTTCTTGAATGTTCTCCCAGAAGATGGTGCTGCAGCATTTTTCCTGCCCTACCTCCTCTTCTGCAGCAGGAAGAAAGCACTGACTTGAAGATATCCTTTGCAACACAGTGGCAAAAACAAACAAACAAACAAACTGCACTTTAAATGTTCAGTCCCAGATAAAATAAACCCAGAGGGTTTTGTGTTAATGTGTATTGCAGCTGCTTTAAGGCTGCTTACCTTACCATGTAAAGGTAGCTGTTAGCTTAATCTATAACTTGAACTCATTTACTTGTCTAGAATGTAAAAAAACTTCAAGGTGAAAATGTCTTCACATGTTTTTCCTTTTGGTTTTTATTTTTTTCCTCTCTCTCCTATGTGGACCAAGAACTTCCTATGGATCTTGTGCTGACCTCTATCTGTGCAAACCTCTCAAGGTGTGAAGTGCCATGAATGTATTTTCAAAGCTGAACATAGGCTTCTGTTTTGAAAAATAGCATGAACTCAGTGCTGGAGGCATGACAATCCCGGTCCACCATATAGTCACTGGAAGGAAATACATCGCAAATATACTCAAATGCCCTTCTTGCTGGTCACAAATATCTATCTTAGTTGTTACAGATTTTTATACCGGGTTAATATTTTGTGTTTTTACATTAAATATGAGAGAGAAACATGTAATGTTTCACCCCAGTGAAAGACTGCATACTTGGCTTTTGAGCTACTTTTGAAACTCATGGTGTGCTTCTCTCAGAATTAGTTGAGTGGACTCTTCTCTGACTGTTAACATGATTTGTTTAGTTCACATATTTTCAGCCAAAGTCATGTTTCTATTCTTTATATGTATATACTCCTATTCTTTCAACCCATAATATATGAGAAAATAAAAAACTATCATGATGTTCCTATCAGTTTTTTAGTAACTTGCTTATTCATTTGGTTTATTGGTTGGGTAGTTTTGTTTTGAAGGTGTATTTTTTTAATGTGTATGTGTGCATGCCTGAGAATATGTGTATCATGTACATGCAGGCACCAAAGGAGACCAGAAGAGGCTGTTGGGTCCTCTATAACTGGAGCCACCTGATGTGGGTGCTGGGACCTGAACCAGGGTCTGCTAAAAGAGAAGCTAGTACTCTTAAGCCATTGAGCTTAAGAACTTTTCTGCCATTTTAGTAACCTGTCTTTGCAGATTGTAGTTTCCAAGTCCAGCTCATTACTAGATCCCATGAACCCAGTAAGGCTCTACCAAGTGTCTACCTGACAGTGTCTGTGGAACCCTGATTTGAAGTTTTCTTATTAGCTGTTTCTTAATTTATTCCTTTATTATCTGAATTTTATTGTTTTCAAAATTTAATATTATTGGACTCTGCCTTTCTCTGGTTTCAGATAACATCTTTTCAGGTATCTACAAAATGCAGCTTTGTGTCTTCATTTTTCTTTCTTTTCTGTGCTTTTAGCCCCAACCCCCTTACCACATGGTTTGCTAGAGAAATTGATAAGAAGGCAAGAGTTGGAGACTTTTGAATGAATGATGTAGTAATCCTGTGAGGACAGCCAAGGACAGCATCTGGTCATATGCTTTTGTTTATTTGGTATAATTTTGCAAAGCCCTAACAATGCAGGTATAAGTGGACTATGATGTAAAGCAATTCTGGTATCCAACGAACAAATACATGCTGTAATACAGTCTATTGATCGGTCCATCTGCAGTGTTACCAATTTCTTGACAAATGAACAGTTGTGTGGCTTTGATTTTTTTAAAAACTTTTGCAGCTAATCCATCATTAAATGTTCTATTCAGCAGTATTCATTCATACATTGTTACGAATCATTGTTCTTTTTTTCCACTTATCACCAATTTATTTCTTTCAGCCAGACTTAGTCTCTATAGAAAAAGAAATTATAAGATGATTACTTAAAATAGTATTTTGTATGGTTAAGAAGTCCATACATGCGTGCTTTACATGTATTCTGTTTTTTAAAATACTAGTTACTTTAATTCTTTATTTATTTTTCATATGTTTAAAAATCTCTCATTCTAGTACTGCTTTAATGAAGGAAAATTTATTTTCTTCATTGCAAAAGATTCTAATTAATCATAAAGAAGAAAAACAACAAAAAATAGAATGTGGAAAATCTTGGCAGATCCCAACATTCACCCAAAGCTCAATGCTCAGCAGTGGCGGGTACATTAGTATGTAGAGCCTCCTTTTCAAAGGGTTGAGCACATCCAGTGCCAGAGTGTGTAGTCTGAGCCTGATGAAGAGACACTGAGTGAACTCACATGGAGGAGTCTACAAGGTGATGGCTGCTCTGTAGTACAAAATGGCACTATGGGGATTGGACCTGTGCTTGATTCCCAGCACTCACATGCAGGCTCACAACCATTTATAAATCCAGTCCCAGGGGATTTGATGCCCTTTTCAGGACTCTCGGTTGTACACATGGTGCACAGACATACATGCAAGCAAAAAAACATGCACATAAAATTAAATTTAAAACAAAAAGAAGTCAATGGTGTTAAAGACAAAAGGGACAAGGTGTCCCTCGGGATCTTTGAATGAACTGGGATTTCCTTTTTGTATAAAGAATATGATGGAGTAGTTGTTGAAATCTGAAAAAGAGCTATACCTTTTAATCATTTTTAAAAACATTCTTGGCTGGTTACTCATAAGACATTTTCAAGTGCAATGGGGAAAGCATAGGGGGAGATTGAGAGCGAGCAAGAAAGGAAGGTTTGTGGGAACTCTTTGTTCTCCTTCTGTAGCCTTTTTATGAGTCTGAAGTTATATCCAAAGAAACTTTCAAAACTTCTACTTTATCACATGAATGTCTTTAGATATTTACCAGAGTCTTATAGTAGATTGGACTATTTAGCTAGAATTGCAGGTGTGTATAGTCTGATTTTGAGGAATTTAAAATAAAGCCAGCTTTCCCACTATAGTCTCTATCCTAAAGTTTATCTGACAGAGTAGTTACAGTTCAATAAAAGTACTTTTTATATATGTCAAAGGAAGTCTTTATGTGTTTCTTCTGATAGGGAAAAGGACACATCTAACTGACAATGGTAGTATAGTCACCATTTTTATTTTTATTTTTTTGCTTGAAGATACAGTAGTCACGTAATGCATAATATAAAAAGGTTTCATTTTATTTCTATATAGTTTTGCCTGTGTAATGAAACACAGTAATTTTTTGAGATGTAGAGTTGACGTAGATTTTTCCCAAAGCTTTATCAAACTTATTTAAAGATTTAGACAGATAAATATGGCTCTCTATTGTTCTCTGTGTAGTTCAGAATTTTTTCGGGTGCTTTTTCTTTCAGTCCTATGTAATATCTTTTCTTTTTGTCAAAGTCAGATTTCTCTTGAATATTTTCCATGTTCTTCTTTCAGATTGGCTGTTGGCTCTATAATTCCCTCTACTGTTTTAAAAGCACCCTCTCCTTCTTAAATAGCAGTTACCTCTCCCTCTTCCCCCAGGTTTCTTAGATATGGAAATCCCCCCACTGTTTCTATGTATAGGACCAGCCTGTGGCAGCATCCTCTCTTTGTGTGCTAAACATTTGCATACATAGGTTCTCAACAGCCCTTCCTCGCCATTACTTTTTGCATGGTTTATAGGCAAGCAAGTTTCTTCTGTTCCCTCTCCTCTTCCTTCCTCCCTCCCTCCCTCCCCTCCCTCCCTCCTTTTCTTTCTTTCTTTGATTTGGATGCTTTGCCTGCATGTATATCTGTATACACTGTGTGCCTTGTATCCACAGAGACCAGAAGAGGGCATTAGGTTCCCTAGAACTGGAGTTACACAGTTACACAACTGGAGTTACAGAGTGGTGTGAGTATTTAGGTACAGAAAGAGCAGCCAGGTAGTGAGTGGTCTTAACTGCTGAGTGATCTCACTAGTCCTACAAGCTTGTTTATTTATAGTGGTGGTTCTCAACCTTCCTAATGCTGTGACCCATTAATACAGTTAATACCTCAAACCAAAAAAATATTTTTGGTGCTACTTTATAACTGTAATTTTGCTACTGTTATTAATCATAATGTAAATACCTGTGTGACCCCTGTGAAAGAGTTCTTAGAACTCCAAATGGATCACAATGCACAGGTTGAGAACTACTAATTTACAGACTGTTTCTCATTTTCTTTCTTGGCCTTGTTGACTTTTTACCTTGGCCAAGTTGTTATGGTTAAACCCAACAGTTTATTTGCCTTTTTGAGTCTTAGGTAGTTTTATATTACCAGTAACTACTCTAGCAGAAGTAATTTTTTTGTCAAAAAAGATGTTGTTGTAAGAGCAAAGATGACAAGTTTGTTTATGATATGGTGTAATCTTGAGTTGATGTTTAGATTTGTAATACATTGACTTGGGCTGGGAATATAGCTCAGTAGTGATATTCTTACCAAACATTGACAGAACAGTGGACTGTGTCCTTAGGACCACAACACACACACACACACACACACACACACACACAGTCATACAAACATGCATACACATGCACATTTTCATGCAGTTGCACACACATACAAGACACTCATACACTTCATGCACATGCGCAAACATACATACACACATGCTCACTCACACAAAATGCATACAACAAATGCACACACATGCATGAACACTCAATACAAATGCATATGTGCACACACATGTCTGTATTTGCATACACACATAAACATGCAAACTCATGCCCACTCCTTTTATTTTTAAGGAAGAAATATATTCTGTATGTAATTTCCTCCAGTTAGATTTGCCATTTCTAATTCCAACAATTCTCAACTGAAAAGAACAATTAAAGCTATAATTGTAATTTCACTCTTTGTACATTTTCTTGTTGATGTGTATCTACAAAAAGATTGTAAATTTTCCTGTGTTCTGTGTATGTGCACATGGGGGTGTGTCTGTGTCTGTATGTACTTATATATGTAAGGGTTGAGGAATAAAGATTTTAAATTTAAATTTAAATTTTAGATTTTTTTTCAGATCCTTTATGAACAGTTCTCTGGCTTCACAAAAAGAACTGTTCTGGGTGGTGACTGAAGTTATACTGGATTGATTTATACTTCTCTTATGTGAGAGCTGCTACAGAGAAAAATGTTTATGTTTTCTCCTAAGAAAGAAATTAAATTCAAAATGTTCATTTATAAGTCATGGTTGCATTCTTGTTAAAAAAAAAAAAACAAATGTGATTGTTTTCTTATGTAGGCTTTGTGATCACACTGTCAAGTTAGTGTCCATTTGTATACTTACACAGTCAGTGCCATTCTGTCACAAGTCATTGATATCCTACTGGCCCGGCAGTAAAACATTCATATTTAGACATAGAGAAGGAAGGCACCAGGGCAGCTAGTTCACAAGTGCTTCATACTTGGAGATGTAGTTACACAAAGCAAAAATCTTATTGCACTCATATATCTAGAGGTACTACCTGGATATTCACCTTGATTTGGTAAAACAGTATAGGTAGTTTGCATCCCAGCATGAACATGGTCAGTCACGTGGCAGTGGAGTAACCAGGTTCCAGGTGTTTGGGGAAACATTTCTAGGGTTTGGTATGTTCCAGGGAAAAGGTCAAAGACATCAGAACTGTACATTCCCATGTGCTTTATTAGAAAAAGAAGACAAACATGAGAGTTCATTCCGTAGCCTTTCATTAGCCAGCTCAAAATATTACAAAACCAGATACATTTTTAAAATGAATTCGTCTATATTTAATGTGAAATTTATGGTCCTTACCGTAAGCCTCTGCATTCTGAGCCATCAAGGAAAATGTGAAGGAATGAATTAATTCTAGCTTGCCTCTGTCAAGAGACTTGAGCTACACAAAGCAACCAAGCTGTGGCACCACTTCAACCTTCACTAGTGCTTGGATCTATTATAGACTATCTTGTTTGTGAAACTGTAGGGCAAAAGGGATATAAAGGAAGCAGAAGAGGAGGCTGGTAGAGAATTTGAATAATAGTGACAGTTCAAGTATTCTCAAATATGTCACTGGCATATTTCTGTGGAAATAATATTGAAAACTCATTAATGATATATGTATAGAAAACAGTAAAGATTATAAAATGGACATTCTGCAATGTGCCTTTTTTGGTAGCTTGTGCATTTCCTCTATCAGTTTAAAAACAGAAAAAAATTCATCTTCAAGAGGACCATTGCTTTTACTAGATAAAGTGTAGTAGGGTTGTTTTCTGGGACTATCTGTTGCTTGTTACCTCACACCATCTCTGCTGCCTCACCCATCCTTATGAGAACACTCCTGTCCTCTCTGTCAGCCATTCCATTCAGAATGTGTGAGCAGAACTGTGAAAGATAGAAAAACCAGCAAGTGTAAGGATGAACCCAAGATGTGAGGAGGCTGGTGTATCAGTGGAGACTGTGCAAGTTTCTTTTTCATAGATATCTCTGATGAAATGTATTCTTGTCTTGAATGAAAAAATATTAAGCAGAGAAAGAATGACTGCTGTGGGTGGCTCTTACCTTGTACTGGAAGCTGTGGCCGTGAAAGTGTACAGTGTGCAAGTCTATTTCATTTCCCATTCCCATCACATACCAGTTGACTTCATCTCCTACGTGCATTGTGAGGCCTTGTAGGTTTCCAAACATTTTCCCATTAATAGCTGAGGAAAACATGATACGTTTCAGAATAATTTAAACCCCTAACGGCTTCACAGGATATATTACTAAGTTAACACAACAGAGCTTACTTCATTATAGATGGGGAAAACAGATCTTAAAAGTTCAACAGTATCACTGCTATTTTTCAAATTACTTCATATGATGATCCTTAATCCTAATTGTGGATTCATTTAAAAGGGAATGAGGGTTTGAAATTGGGAGAGAAATTTGTAAAGATTTTAAACAACCATTTTGATTTTGAACAGAATTTTACATCACAATATTTTAAAATAAAATAACATTTTCTTTGAAAGAAGAAAGGGATGGAAAAGGAAAGTGGTTTAAAATAGTTTTCCATACCATGCATTTTATTGCTTTCTATGAATTCCTCATTGTCTTTGTTTACTTTCTCAAGGTGATCAGAGTATGTTTTGATGTTGTCATCTAAGTACCAAGATTCATTCTCATCAAATACTAGAAACAAAAGGGAAAACTCCATTTTCTTTATTGGATTAAATACTTTCACATAAGGTTTCCGACAAACAATCAGTGGGCCTATTAGTCCACTATAGAGATCCTGAAAACAAGCAGAAACTGTAGTTAGCCTGGAAGTGCTGGTCAAGATTTCAGAGAGCTTAGCCTTACCCACAATCCCACCAGTTTTGGAGCAACTGTTTTAGTGGGATACCTAGCTCAAAGGGAAGCCACCACTTTAGTATCTTCATACTTGACATGGTTAAATTGAAATGATGAATAGTAGGTAGGTTATGTGGGTGATGTGGAACTTAGAGATATATGTGCAGAGGCTAAAAATTGGTTGTTTATTTCATAAACTCATGAACTTATCATGATGAGCAAAGCAGTATGCTAGTCACTATATATCCAAGGCTGAATGAAACAAAGCCTTTCACTGTAGGAGCTCAAATAGGAATAGAAGAAATGGATAGAAGCCAAGGAAATTGTCCATTGTCATGGAGAAACAGAATGATAATGAGTACCCATGTGAAAGACCATGATTAACTCTTAAACATCTGAGGAGTTTATTGTGGCCAGGTGCCAGTAATGGCAGATTATGTCTTAAATCTTCCTTGGGCTACATCATATTAGTGAAATTCAGGTTGTGTCATAAGTAGCCTCTGAAACATTGGACAGGGAATGACAATAAATCTACACTTTAGTCATATTGGTCAGTTGAAGGAAGACTTAGGGGGAAAAGTCTGTAGCCTGGTAGGCAGTAGTTGAAATAAATTAAGAGAACTGAAGTCCTGTGTGATGGAGTACACGTTTGGTCCCAGCACTCAGGAGGCAGAGACAGATAGATCTCTGTGAGTTCAAGTCCATCCTGGTCTACAAAATGAGTCCAGGGCAGCCATGCATACACAGAGAAACTCTGTCTCGAAAAAAAAAAAAAAAAAAAAAAAAACCCAAGAACTGAAGTGTGAAAATGGAGAGGAGTGGGCAGAACAATTGTAGGGGCAAATTGTCTGGGTAAGAAAAGTGGTTCAAAGATCCTGTTTGAGTGAACTGGTGGAACTGGTGGAATTGTGCTGCTGTTTTTGTTTTGTTTTACAACAGGAAGTGAAGCAGATAGAGGAAGATCCCTTTAGAAGTGTCCCTTTTAGAAGGTGCTAGGTTTTAAGTCTCTGGGAATTTTAGTGGAGGTGCCCACAGGCAGCTGCAATAACTGAGGTCAAGAACTCAGAAGGGATTCTGACCAACATCTAGTTCTGTACAACAGTGTACTTGAGGTGGCTGTTGTATGATTTTGTCTTTGCAGTATTTTAATTAGCAATACCTACAGTTCTGATTGGCTGATGAGTTAGCAAAGAACTCTGAAGCCACACATCCCAAGTTCTTTGCCTTTAATATGTTTTTATATAAAAGCTAAAGTACATTGGTTTTAAATTCTTATTAGGTGTTATCAATAATCTGCAGGAATGGGATAGTTATAACTTAATATTTAAAAGCAAACAAACCAAATATATAAACAAGTAGATTACAGAGCAACTTATATTCCTGGGATTTTGACATAGATTGGAGCACAGAAAAACTCCAACCATATCTGCTTTCAGTTTTCTTTTTATCTGGAGTATTCTTACAATAAAACAAGTGCTTTAAAGTTTACCTTAACTCGATCCACAGTTGAGTAATATGCCCATGGAATACAAGCTAAGTCCTCTGTTCCAGCACCTGATCTTTCTGGGATTTGCCATATATAAGTGTGAATTTCACCTAAATTAACCAAGAGTTACATGTCTGGTTATATTCAGTTTGCATCTCACACACATATGTGCTTTATATGCATATACATCTTATATACACATGCAATGTTTATGTATATATTAAGCCTTGATAACTAGTGATCCAAAAAATAAACATGTCAAATTAGTTGTTAAAAATAATAGTATTCAAGATTCTTCCACAAATTTGATTTTTAAAATTTTTTTTTTTAGTATTTGTGTACATGTGCAGGTGTGTGTGTGCATGTGTGTGTGTGTGCATACCACAACATACATGAAATTTGGGATAGTATGTGAGAGATTTCTCTTTGAACCATGTGGGTTCTAGAGATGGAACTTGAGTTATTAGGCTTGGCAATAAGCAGCTTTATTCACTGAACCACCTCCATGCCTGCCAGTTTGTTCTAAGATATACTAAGGCAATTTTATGTCATTGTATGTATACTATAATCAGCTCTCATTCACTTGCCATACCACAAAGTCAGATAGTGGTCATTCTAATTTCATGGTTTGAAGAAACTGCACAGATTCATCTTTTCTTACTCTGAAGTAGGTTTCAGTAATATCTTTTTTTCTGTAGATACCATGTGTTTGCCTTCCCCGTGCACCCCAGCACCTTGCCCATGGTGTTTCTGTACTGATGCTGCTCTGTAAAATCATCTTCACCTTCCATTACTTTCCTGCTTCCTTTTAACTATCATCTTCAGTGAGCTGATAATTCCTTGCAAGGAGCCATGAGACTATTTGATCTTAAAGGTCACTGACTTCTTCCAGTTCTCTCTGTTTCTGGTATTGTTTGATTCTATCATACTACGTGCTTTTTTTGTCAGTGTTCTACCACATGTAAGATATATACTGGTCCTTGATGCCTTGAAGATGGACATTTGCTCTATCCCCTTACTTTACCATATACCGTCTTCCTACTAACTCCTGGCTTTTCTCCAATCCAAACTTGTCCAACTGTCACAGCATTTCCTGAATATCTGTCCACAGACCTTGATATTCAGCTATATCTACTCATTTGTCCTGATTCCCCTCTGTCTGATTTGTTTACATAGACCTTGCCATTTCTTGCAAATGTAACACTATCAGATTAAAACTCTGGAGTCATAAACCCTTTTACTAAGGAATTGAGCAAGAACTGACATCCGGTCTTAAGGGATATGTAGGCTTTTCCCCTTTCCTCAAACGGTCACTTTTAGTCCCAATTTCCTCATTCCTTGTGTAAGCAAATAATTTCACCAAGAACATAATATGTAAATGTGAAACATAAAATGTAAAAGTGAGATGTCTCTGTCACACTTCTGCTGACCACTCTTATTTCTATAAATTGTTTTTCCAACCTGCTCTTTCACCATGGATTGATTCCCAGAGCCTTAGAGTCATCCTTGACACCTTCTTCTGTAAGACTGTAGTGCCCAATTTCCAACAGGCCTTTTTGGTATCACTTTAAAGTAGAATTGCAGTATCTTCTTACCCCTTCATCTGGTTCAGTACCATGCCAAATCTTTCTAAATCTAATTCTGATAATTTTTTTCCACCTAGTTTAGTACAGGATTTCCCTAATTGATCATTACTGTGCCATTTCTCTCCTGAAGTTACTTAATCACAAGTCAGCCAGAAAAGCCTCTTAAGAATCCTTAGTCAGTTAAATCCTTTTTAACTCAAATCCTAATTATAGCCCCCAGGTCCTTCCTGCACCCAGCTCTTCTCTCCTTGATTTCCATTTGCTGACATTCTGTTCCCCTCTTCACCCTGCTCTTATCTCTGAACTCCTTACTCTTTCTAAGAGACATGGAGCATGCTCCCACTTTGAGGCCTAGCTAGAATATTACCCCACAGTTACCTGAGCTGCACCGCCCTTATCATTTAAATGTCTTCACCAATGTCTAGCCCTACTGACTGTCCTACCTAAAATATACTATTGTTACTCCTTTTCACAGCTTTGTTTACAACTCAATATTATTTATGTTTATCTCTCTTAGAAGATCAAGAGACTTTTTTTTCTTCCTTAAATTTATAAAAGCAGTTCTATGGAGCACTCTCCTTTTTGTTTGATATATTCAGGAACTGATAACTTTTAAAATAAACCTTTTTCTGTAAAATAATTTTATTTTTATTTCAGTGTATAATATATCTCAATTTCTTTATTTTTTTTCTTTTTTGGTTTTTTGAGACAAAGTTTCTCTGTGTATACCTGGCTGTCCTGGACTTACTTTGTAGACCAGACTAGCCTTTAACTCACAGAGATCCACCTGCCTCTGCCTCCCTTATGCTGGGATTAAAGGCATGCAACACCACGCCCAGCAATTGCAGACAGCTGCAATCCACTGCCATGTGGATGCCGGATTTGAACTCTGGTCCTTTGGAAGAACAACCAGTGCTCTTAACTGCTGAGCCATCTCTCCAGCCCCTCAATTTCTGTCTTAATTAAGTATCTGTTGAGCTCTTGGGACATGATAGATACTGAAGCAAGTATGCACACTTTAAAATTCCAAACCACAGACATTGTCTGAGAGGCTGGTATGTGAACATTCTACCTCACATTGTAGCAGATGTTCTAGTTCTCGTTGAGCGGAGGAAATATCTCTCCAATTTATTCTTTCATGTTTGTAAATGTCTGGTACAAATGTTTGTTTTACAGCCCTTCTGCAAATTGTTTTAGTGTAAAAGTAGTCTTGTACTCCAAGCAGCCATACAGAGCTGTCCCTCCATCCTTTGTCCCCACTTCCTTTGCAGAGTCCTTTACAAAATCCTGATTTGGCAGGACTATTCTTTACAACAACTAGCATTTTTGGAGTGGCTATAATTCTGTATGATACATCCCTCTGCCCTCAGTACCTGGTAATGTTGGAACAATTGCAGAACTTTCCGTTTTCACCCCATGGGCATGTATTGAATATGGCCTCGTTGCCATGTTTTTAAAGACAATTTTAATTTTGTCTCCAACATCTGCATAAATTTGTGGACCTGGTAGAAGTGAAAAGGAAGAACTGCATAGTATATTGGAATTTCTGTTAGTAAAAGACAAAAATTAGGTAACTTTTCAATGTTAAGGTTGGAGTCCCCCCCCCCACACACACACCTTTTTTTTGCCCTAGGCTTTGTGTTATTACAGTCAATGATTTATTTCTGGTCCCACAGGATGTGCATAAAAACACTAGAGATAGCTTCTCTAAATATGGAGACCATAGAGTCTCTTATCCAGAGTTTCAGGGGATGTTTTTGCCTAAAAAACTCTGAGTGTCAGAGGTCTAACAGGGAGAGCTGGTGGCAGACTAGGAGCTGCTTTGCACAGCTCACTCTCAGGGCTCAATGTTTGGACTTTCAAATTATTTTGAAATAACCTCTGCTGAGCATGAAGTTCGCAAAGGGTTATACTGGCAAGGATGAAGCCAGCCCTCCGCTTCTGCAGCCAACTCTAGCTGTTTCCTGTACATTTCTGTTACCCTCAACAGTGCCATTAACACTAGAGCAGAGATTCTCAACCTAGAGGCCAAATGAGATATTTTACATTACGATTCATGACAGTAGCAAAACCACAGTTATGAAGTAGCACTGCAAATAATTTTATGGTTGGGGTTCACCACAAAGGGTTGCAGCATTAGGAAGATTGAGTACCACTGATCTAGAGTATTTCACTAGGGAAATTCTGTTCCCAGGGAACCACTGAAAGGTTCAAGAGTTCAGCACCACACGGGTTTCAGGTTACACATATTGCATTAATGTGGCTCCTGAAAACTTAAAGGCAACTTTCCCCTAATTCTGTATGAGGAAACCAATTTTCTCATCCATATATATTTTTTCTTCTAACTGATTACATCTAAAGTTTTCAAGTAAATAGAGGCACTTCTTTTGGGTAGGGATAGAAAAGAGAATTTGGTTAAGGTATTTATTCAGAGGTATTTGCTAGGAACTTCACCAAAATTATAGGCATTGAGGATAAATAATTTTATCAGTCAATGGAATAATACATTTTCCCTGACAGAAATAAGTGATATTATTTGCATTCTTTAGCAAACACAGACTTTTCCTTTTTCAGTGAAATTTTTTGAATAGCTTTGCTATATGTACTAGGAAAGTGCAGCCAATATACGTAGATGCCAGTTGCTGCAGGAGTCTCTGGTCAATAACCCAAGGCCATCAAGATGAACACCTTACCAAGGATGCCCAAATGCTCATCTTCAGCTTTCCTCTTCAACTGTTCTCTGAATGTGCTGTCAGTAAATTGCCGATACACAACTTTCTTGTACTTTGAGCCTATGTAAAACTCTTCCTTATCCAAAAATATATTTGAAACACTAGAAAAGGAAAATTGATACAGGTTAGTATTTGTTTTCATGAAAGAAGAGAAATTAAGTTTTAATTTTTGACTGAAAATTCTTGTGAATAGTTATGCTCATTTAAAGTTATTTTTCATTTCAGTAAGGAAAAAAAAAGACTATAAAATAGTGAGATGTGATATAAAGAGACCTGTCCAGTGAGCTGCTTCAGTCCTGGCCTTAACTTTGGCCTAATTAAGCTAATTTCTTGATGCCTGCTATCTGGAGAAGGAGCTTCAGTTCTTATGCCCTGAAGAGAGGCATTGATAAATCATCTCATCACATTTTCCCAGGTTCAATCAATTAGGAGTTAATGCAGTATTTTTAGTCAATAGGAACAGAAATGGCACTTTTTTCTGGTCATTCCTTTTTTCTAAGGTTTTAGTTGACTAATGGTTCCTTTTAATCACTTTATCCAAACCGAAAAAACAACCTTTTAGTTCTTTCAATCTCAGACCACACTTATCACTGAAATCAAACTAGCGAGCTAGCCACTGTCAGTCAGACCGTTAGTTCTACTGGGCACCCTGGGCCTACCTAACTTACTACTTCTCCTAGTTCCTCAGATCATGTACACATGGGGTCATAAGATGATAGAGCAGATATGTCTGGGAAAATTAAAAAGGGCTACCTAGAAGTGTCTAGTGATGTCACATAATGCTGAGACGAATGCCTTTGATGTTTGGAGGCCATTCTGTACTTGGATTTATTCTTTTTATTTTTTAAACTGTTTTACAGTGTTTGTGTCATTATTGTCTTTGAACATATTTTTGTTTAAGATCGTAGAAGAAAGAACTGCTAAGCATTTAAAACTCATGCAGTAGATTTAAGAATATCCAATGACTGTTTTACTAGAAATGAAATCAGGAGGAGGAAATACGCAACACTGTGACAGCTCTCAATCTGGTTGAGTTTGAAGGTAAGCCACAGCTCATCAGAAAAGCAGTGATGCCACAAAGTCAGAATAGGTCAAGGGAGGATATCCTGGGAGGATGCCAAGATAAGCAGAAGTGAGTGAGCACAGATTCCTAGGAAGTGGTCACTGTTATTACTTTATGCAGCTATTGCTTTTTCTAAGTGCTAGCATAACTCTTTCAGAAAAGGGAGACCTAAGTTACAGCTGAGCACTTTGGGTATCTGAGACTGGAAAGTTACTTTTGCTCTTGCAAACGATGTAGCTCTTTTTCCCAGTCCCTGCTTGGTGAATAGTCCCATTCCACCTCCACTGCTGCAACATAATAGGTCCTTTCTCCCAGGTAGACAGTGGGATCCTCAGACTGCTTCTTGCACTGGTTCACGGTGTATTTTTGCTTCATGCCACCTGTGTAGTGATCTGTTGTAAGACACTCTACATCAAAAGACCCTGGAGTGGCAAAATAGAAAAATTGTCACATTTTTGCTCAGTAGTTTTATCTCCCAAACTTACAGAGCATCAGTTATTACCTCAGATTATTGGGCTTCCCTCAGCTCTGACCCTCACATCATCCACTGCTCACTCTTCTCCAAATACATTTTCATGATCTGATTAACACTCTTTCCTCTTTGTTTTAATTTGATTTAATCATTGAGAACCAGACTCACATACATGTCTAAATGTGCTTGGCTACAGATCTAGTATAGAATACCCAAAGGCAAGCAGTCAGCAAGCTAACACCACATCAAAGCTTGCATGAAGAGTATATGCAGGGGTCATTTCTTCTAGCCTGCTTTTTCTCAGTTATCTTTAAGAGGCCCTCAACTGAAAAGGGCCCATCTCTGAGATTTTGCTGTTTGAAACAAGGCACATACACTCTCTCTATTTCTCTCACTTCTTATATATCCTCCTACTCCACCCATAAATAGGAATGTGCTTCAACAACAATAGCCGAGTAACCCTTTTAAGAGAAGGTCTATCTATTTGGGAAGCTTTGAAAGTTTATCACCCAATATGTCTTTCTATAGAGTTTTCCATCAAAACTACATAAATTTACTGTGCTGGCTAGTTTTATTTCAATTTGACACAAGCTAACATCAATTGAAAGGAGGGTAACTTTTCAGTTGAGAAAATGCCTCTATATAAGAGGCTGTAGGATATTTTCTTAATTAGTGATTGGTGGTGGAAGAGTGAGCCCATTGTGGGTGGTTCTATCCCTGGGCTGGTGGTCCTAGGTTCTATTAGAAAGCAGGCTGAGCAAACCATGAGGAGCAAGACAGTAAGCAGCACCCCTGCATCAGCTCCTGCCCTGTTTGAGTTCCTCTCATGACTTTTTTCTGTGATGAGCAATGACACAGAAGCTTGTGCCAAATAAGCTCTTTCCTTCCAAGTTTCTTTGGCCATGGTGGTCCATCACAGCAATAGTAACCCTAATCAAGGCATTGACCAATAAGAGAAATGTACCATCTGTGTCAGGCTTCATGAGAAGGGTGAGACTTGTATGAGGGAATAGGTTTGCCGTGTCTCTTCTTTCTCCTTTGGACAGATAAGTGTTTCCTGAAAAGTATATCCCATGTACATCAGCCTCATTTCCAGCACTGAACAAATACCACACAATGGAATCTCCTAGACACATATTGAGGCCAGGCTGATTGCCATACATGAATCCATTCATGGCTGCAAAAGTTGAAGAAAAGGGAAGAGAAAAAGGTTTGAAGATAACATCTCCTATTAAATGAAACTTCCTAACGTAAGGACACATTCAAGCCTGCCCATTGTTTATGTGTCAGAAATGCCTCTGCTATCCCCAGGGCAGCCTCTGGCTACAGGGAGCACATCTGAGTCCACATAGCAAGAACTTCTGTGTTCCCCCTACCCTGGGGATCACAATGTTTTTAGCTGGAATGGAATTCCAGACTGTTTTCCTCACTTCTTTCAAAGGTCTTGTTTGTGAGCAACTATGTCTGGGAGTAATAACAGCTTACCCTGGGTGTCACACACTGGCAATGTATTTGTTGTTTTATATGAGAAATTCCTCAACTCATCTTGGAAAATAGGGAAAATCTTGTGTAGGAAAATTTCTCTCATTGTTCCCAAAAGATGATATACTTGATATGTCCAAAGTGCAAAAATGTAGAATGTAAAGTACTATTGTATGGATTATGGGTAGTGTAACTAAAATCATTTCCAGCTTAAAAAAAAAAACATTAAGTTGTACTGCAACTTTATAATTTTTACTTCTACTAACTACTGTAATGTTTACTGTTCTCTCTGAATGTTGTGGGTCTTTGGAACAATTAGCTCACCATCTCTAAACAGTAACCACATTTAGAGTAGCTAAAACATAAAAAATCTGATGCTTATCTTCATTTAAGTAAAATTGCTGCAGGTTTCCTTGAGTCTTAGGAATTTTGAAAGTTGTCAGTTGATTTTGATGAGCAATCAAGTATTAGAGTCTTGATGGCAGAGTTCATATTTTTGGATTATTGAAAAATAAAATGAGCCTGTCATTACTGGTCTACAAATGAGAAAAACCTCTAACTCATTATTCTCAGGTGGAGTGTGCCATCAGAATCAGCTAAAGGATTTGTTAAGTACAGATTCCTGGGATTTATTCCAATGTCTATAATTAAGTAGCTCAAAAGTGGGTCCAAGATTTTAGTTCTAACAAGCTCTTGGGTAAAACAGGCTCCTGATCTAGGGACCACACTTTAAAGACACATTCAGGGACCTGCAAAATGGCTCAGCTGATAAAGGTTCTGATGGGAAACCTTTATCGGCCTCCGTTGATCCCCAAAACCCAAGTCCTGGGAAGAGAAAACTGACTGGTGCATGTTATCCTATGATGTCCACAGTTCTCTCTCTGTCCATACCTCCCTCCCTTCCTCCCTCCCTCTCTGTTTTCCTTCCCCTCCCTGCCTCCCCTCTAAATAAATAAATGTGTTTTTTCTTTTTAAAGACACATTGGCTATCCATGAGTTTGAGGCCGTTCCGGTGTACAGAGTTAGCTCTAGGACAGCCAAGACAACATAAAAGAAACTCTGTGTTAAAAGAAAAAAAATAAAACCAATAAATAAATAGATAAATAAAATGCCACATTCATCAAATTAGCATGTCTGCTATATCTGATTATTCTGAAGTGGGATTTTGTTTGTTTTTTATAACCAAAGATATTGCCTTTGGAGCACTATTAAGTATTGAAGAGTAATGAAAAAAAGCTATTCATTTTTCATACAATTACCTATGCAACACTGACAAGTTGCTAGCAGTACTCACAGTGCATCTTATTAGACTCCTGAAAGTCTTCATCCTTCCTATCCACGAGATCAGGTGCACTTGTGAACATTCTGATATTATCCTCCAAGAGCAAACTCTGATTTTCATCAAACACTGTGGGAAACAAGTAGAACTCCTTCTCTACATCTTTCTGAAAATCAGAATAATAATGAGGTGAAGACAGAAGGAATAAAAACTTTTATGTACAATACTCTGTGTTCAAACGATTTTAAGGAATGTGAACAGAAGTTTCAATTCCCCTTTAAAACTTGGCCCATGACATATTCTACTTGGTCATCCAAGTTTTCTGTTGTCTGTTGAAGATTTATGTATGGTTTACTAAGGTAACCTGAGCCTCTTACATCTAAAATGTCAAATTTCCTTCTTCCTTTATGCCCACATTGCCCATACAAATTGAAACTGAAAGGAATGGAAATTTTTAAAAGACCCCTTAACAGGCCAGGCCAGCCAGGTTCCAGGAACTTCGCTGACCAGAAAAGGGTGGAATCAGGAATAAAGATCAGTCGAGTCATGAGCCCCAGGATCCAGGAACTAGTTAATCATAAAACACACGACTGTCTTGGGCCCCGGTTTCCAGGAACTGGCTGACCACAAAGTAGATGGTAAAATAAGATTAGATTCTTCCTGAGAACAATGAGTATAGGGTGTGTTTCCTGCTGACTACCTAAATAATGAGTTGGTACTTGCTGAGGGTCGCTAACTCCTCTACCCCTGCGTGGGATATGAGTCGCACCCTCAGTGCACTGATCCCCGAAATAAACCTCTTGTGATTACATCAAGAAGGTCTCTTGTGAGTTTTTGGGTGGCCGTGATATCCCAAGTGTCGGGAGAGGGACTTCCCTCTCCTGGGTCTTTCAAAACCACTAAGAAAAGGTTATTCAAATAGAGGTGTGGTTTAGATCTGAAATGTAGCAAAAGTCATCTGTTAAAGGATTGGTTCTTTGCTGATGGTATTAGTGGGTGGTAATGGAGACTTTAGGTTCAGCCAAGTTGAAGGGACCAGGTCACTTGGATTATACCCATGAATATGGTAGACTATCTCCTCTTATCTCTCTCTCCCTCTTTCTTCCACCTCCTCCCTTCCCATATTCTCCCTCCCTCCTTTTGTCTTGTACAAACCTTGGCTATTTATCATGAGAATGGAAAGCTTTCTTCTACCATATGCATTTCTGTTTCACCTCAGCCCAAATGGAGTGGAACTAGCTGACTGCTACTGAACCCTCTAAAATCAAGAGCTAAAGTAGACCCCTCCCCTTTTAGCTATTAGTCTGAAGTGTTTTGTTGCAGTGATTAAAAAAACTGATGTGGGAATATCTGTGTGCTGGAATTGGGAAAGATGCCTTCCATGTTCATGAAACCAGTAAGAATTTGGTTTCTTACCAATTTCTTGAAACACAGACCATCTTCAATGATGAAATGACATGCAAGGAGCTGGAAGAAGTATCTACACAATCTTCAGGCAGATTAAAACAAAAGTAAACAAGGAAGTAGAAATACTATCTAGTTTAGAAAATGGTCCAGTCATTCAGAACACAGTCCATGGAACCAAAGCAAATGATCCCCTAGGGAAAAGATTACTGAAGTCCTATTTGTCTTTTCCTTACGATTTATTCAAATGGACAACATGATTATCAAAGTGAAAAAGGCCAACTAAGGTGCAGACTTGAAGGTTAGATCCTTCAGAAAACTACATCAGTGATGAAAGTTGTCTAACATTTAAGTTACTCATGCTCCTGTAAGTAACCCCAGTAAAGCAACTTGTTCACCAAGCTTCACTTGGGTAGGATCACTTATTTGGTCTATCAGTGGCCTATCTGGGGTGAACAGATACATACTCTCATTACCATAGGAAAGTTCTTACCACTGGTCTCAAATGTGGTCTCCTCATCCCACCTCCCAGTATCCCCCTACCCCTACACCTGTTTGTTTTTGGTGTTTTTGTTTTCTGTTGTTGTTTTTTATTTTGAGATAGGGTTTCTCTATGTAGCCCTGACTGTCCTGGAACTTGGATATGTAGACCAGATTAGCCTCGGACTCACAGAGATCCACCTGCCTCTGTTCCTAAGTGCTGGGACTAAAGGTCAGTGCCACCATGCCCAGCTAAATGTAGTACTTTTGTCTCTCAAGTACAAGGGCTGCAAGCATGTGTCTCCACACTCATCTTAGGAGACCCTATCTTTACAATTTTGTTTGTTTGAAACAGGGTCTCATATAGCTCAGAATTGCTTTCCACTCTAAGTAGCTAAGGATAGTCTTTCTGCATCTACTTTCCAAAGGCTGAGACTACAGGTATGAAGGATCACATGACAGGATCCCTTATCTTCAGAGGTACAAGATAAAATACTTATTTTACAGGTTAAAAAAATAATGGGATTATGATGGTGAGTCAAGAGGCTATTTTTTATTACTAATTTTAGAACAAAAATATGCATTCCATATATAATGCAATTTCTGATCCACTTGAGATATTTCTACCAGAAAAAAATACATAACACTTTTTTTAAATGCATGATCTTGCCTTGAAACCCAGAATGGTTTCACACTTTTGATCATCTGCCTCATCATACCCTAGTGTTGGTGTTGTAAGTTCATACCACTGTGCCCAACCATAATACAAATGTTTTGAATCTGAGAAAAATTTAAAGTAAGATATAAATCCTCAGTGCCTTAAAGCCTATTATTATTATTATTATTATTATTATTATTATTATTTTAGGTTTTTTGAGACATGGTTTCTCTGTGTATCCTTGACTGTCCTTGATTCACTTTGTAGACCAGGCTGGCCTTGAATTTACAGAGATCCACCTGCCTCTGTCTCCCAAGTGCTGGGATTAAAGGTGTGCATCACCACACCCAGAGAGAATTATTTTTATAGTATAATTTAAAACATATTTGGAGTCATTTTCACTCTCCCCTACTTGGGCTTACCTGTCTCCCATTTGCAAGTAAGCTGCCTTTCTTGCATATTTTCATTGGCCCAATAAGCCCAGTGAATATATCTTTGGTAGGGTCTACCCCAGAATAATACATCCTAGATAGGCACACAGGATCTGCATATGTGGGTCCCACTTCTTTGGGGACAGTCCATTCATATGTAAAGGTTTCTTTGGGTGCCACATGGGAGGCTGCTTGAGTATGAGGCATACCTACAAGAACAGTCAGAACAAAGAGGTTGGTTACATATGTGCTTTCTAATGTGACAGAGTCACAGAGTAGGCTAGGTTTAATAATACACTTCTAAGTTCCTTGGTCCCAATTAGAATAGAATTCCTTTTGTGGCCACCCTATCACATTTGACAGACTGGTGTGATAAACTCAGGAAGCTCCTATCCCTGCCCCAAATATCTGTGTAAGCTTGATCTCCCTCTTTGTGCTCAGAGGCAATATGTGTATTTTCTTACAAAGAGAGCAAATGTTGAACCCAAGTATCATCACCTCTATACTTGTATCCATTAGAACACTGCCAGGCACATTTTCTGTTGACCCAACTGAACAGAAAATAATAGTAGAATTGAAAGGAACTTAACCTGTGATCCTTTGCAAACTATTTACATTTTCACGTGAAACTGAAGCCAGAAAGCTTCAATGATTTGCCTAGAGTCACATTGCAATTGATGACAAAATTATGAGATTTCATTGGTAAGCCTCAATAAAAATAGTTGAAAAAATATCCACATAGTTAGATATTTTGTATCACTAAAATCATATCAATAAATCCTTATAGAGTTAAAAGAGCAAATAACATAACTTTAATGCCAGTATATTTGGATACTATAAACTCAACCATATTTAAAATGTTATATATACACATATTAAAGCAGGATTTACACACACACACATATGATTGTCTCTGAAATTAAGGGTTACTAATAGTTTTGATTATAGATTTCTGTATTTTTCAAATATCCTAAAAATGAGCCTCTAACCTTCTTAACATTATAGAAACTTAAAAAAAATTCACCTAATAGTATTTCAGAAATGTATAATTAATACAGCCTAACTAAATTCTTATTAGGATTATCCAATTAAGGCAAACAAGATTCTGTAAACTAATTGGAAAGGAGAGGAAAGAGATTTATTTGCTGTTTGCATAATTCCTAAAAGTAACATGGGCAGTATTTGTCATCCTGCTTACAGCATTCTCAGGACTGAATTCCCTAACTCACCTCCCTTCGAGGAGTTGGCAGATTGGGCATAGTATGTTCCTTCATTTTCCACAGTGAATCTCACTCCGGTTGGCTGAATGCTGAGAGGATATGGTCCTTTGTTACGAAAGGTGACTTTAATGATGTCTCCTACTTCTGCCCAAATGACAGGACCTAGGGACAAAGAGAGCAGTTACCTTTATTTGTCCTGTGACATGCGAAATGTGGCTGTGTCCCCCAACAAGCTCCCGAGCATAAAGGCACAAATGTGTGGCAAGTGAGAAAGCTTGGTGTTTTAGAAGTCCATTATTGCCACAATGTAGCAAATTTGAAAAAAGGCAAGGATTTTTTTTATCCAACTTGAGGGATAATAACCAACTTAAATGGGTTATTATCTTTCTTTAAGTCAGTAAAATTTGCATACCACAAAACTAATTTGTAGTATTTACACACCTACAAAAAAAAAATCTGATGTATCTACACATTATTCAGCCAAGGTTACTGTGCTGTGTTGCCTTTGACCCCAGTCATGGTAAGTTTAGGTTACATTGTCTTGGGTGTGAAGGGTAACAGTATTGTAGAAAAGTAAAACTCTAAAAGGTTAGCAAATGACTGAAAATAAAGCCTGATACATATGGGTCAAAACACTTTTTAAAATAATTTATTTTTGCTCTGTTATTTTTAATATAAGAACCCCCCCCCCACCCAATGCCCTTCTTTATCTCTGCCTTCCTCTCTCCTTTTCTTCTTCCACTGTGGAAAGCCTTGTTTCAAAGTGTGTAACATGCTGGAAAGAACATTTTTCTCCCTAAAAGAAGTCCTCAGTATAAGACCTTTAGTAAACTTTACCTGGGAAGTGTGTCCTTAGGGTCTTGGTTTTAGCAGATACACTGTGGGGTTGTTCACTATAATTCTACCAGAAGAATTGTCTCAGAAAATAGCCTTATTGCCATGCCACCTCAGTTCTGAATTCACTGTACATAAGAACTTCTTATACCTGACTCCTTCCAGAGAAATCTGCATATCTAACCATCACCAATCCATTGGAGACATTAAAATTAGGCTTGAGAACTAGCAACATTTTACTCAGCATTAGCATGGCCCCTTAAATTTATTGTCTTTGAAGACAAGTTGATGTGGGAAAGGGGAGCTTCAGAGTTAACTCATCAATTTTGGCGAATGAATATGTCTTTAGAGTGTGACTGCAAAACCCAAGAGAGGACATTAGTCTAGCTCTCCATTAGCAGGATGAGAAAAAGCTGTCCTATGCATTCCTGGGTAGACAGATTTTATTCCGGCTGGAGTTACTTTCTGGAATTCAATTCTCTGAAATTCTTTTTTTTTCTTTATTTTTTATTTCTTCAAGTTACATCTCAATCGCAGTCCCCTCTCTATTCCCCCTCCAGTCCCACCCTCCCACCCTCAACCCCCCATCCTCTTCCCTTTTTTTTTTTCTTTTAAGTTTAAGGTATATCTTATTTCCCCCTACAGTTTCCCCTTTCAGTCCAACAAATGGCTCTTTCTCTTATAATAGCAAATACAATACAGTACAACAGAGGTACTTAGGCCACAGTTATGAGGGTTATATGGCTTAACATAATGACCAGTCCATATGTATTTGGTACCTGACTTTAACATTCTACTATCTAAACATCTCCATGAGTTTAAAGGTCTGTATCTGACTCAACATTCATACTTTGCTAACCTTTCTGAATTTTCTCTTAATAAATGTATTATGAAGCTGAAATATAATCTTGGCTCCTATACATAAGTTGAAATTTAACAGAATAATTCTTTATTGTTGACTGTGAATGGCTTTTCTTTTTTGACACAATTAGGATTTGTATCATCCACAGGAGATCAATTTATGGTCTCTTTAAGATGGATAAATCCAACAGTTTTTCTTTAAAAAAAAAAAGAAAAGTAAAACTCTAAAATTGATGTAGTTACCAATTGTAGAGTAAAGATATAGCTATATAGTACACAACTGCTATATACAATATTCAAAATGACATTTATTGAGGGCATCTTATCCCTACTTCTATGTGTTCATGTCTAATATCTTATATAACCCTTACTACAGTTTCATTTAGTAGTAGGTATTATTGTTTCTACTTTATACAAAAAAAAAACAGGCACAGAAAATTAAGTCATATTCAAAAGTCACCCAGCTATTAGATAAAGAGAAAGACTGACTGTTGAGTCTAGACTGTGTTTACCAGTTATGAGAGAACTTGGAACTCACTAGGAGCAGCCTCTAGGACAGATCCAGCCTGGGTCATTAGTAAGCCCACATTTGCTTTCTAAAAAAGTGCACTTTTGGCTAAGTCAGTTATTTAAACCAACTCACACAATTTCCCTTATCTCTTTGAAAAGATGCTCATTTGTGGTCATCATGATATAATGATATAATGAAAATTTTTGGCTGATAATTTTTGGGAAATTAACCAGCTGTGTGTCAAGTGGTATCAATCTTCCTGGCTTCTATCTAGAAATCATGCTGTAGGCCCTGACCCTTATGTTTTCCCTGAGGTTGGGATAGCCCAGAAGAAAGTGTTCTAGCCATGTGTGTTATGTTTGGACTCACCCAGGATTCCAAGATGTTCCTCATCAGGGCCTCTTTGTTTTTGGTTTGTGAAGGAGCCATCTGTGTACTCACGATAAACCAGTTTTTTATAAGAGCCACCAATTCTTGTAGCACCTTGTTCAAAAAATACCTTCGAATCACTGTCAAAAGGAAAAGGGGCTTGAATCTGGTGTGGAGTTAGAAGTTTACCTAGGATCCTAACTGAAGAAAAAGGCTGGCTAATGCTTAGTGCTTCATGGCACCCATGATTTACAGTCCACACTAATTTCACTAAAGAGGCTGATGGGGTGATTTTATGCATTCTAAATGTTAATTAATTGGTCCTGCTTGCTGTCTGTTTTCTAATCATTGTCTCTGATTGATTGAATAAATGCTGAGGCCTGAGGTCGGGCAAAGACAGAGGTAGGCAAGACTAAGGTGTGGGCTTCTGAAGCAGAGAGGTTGAGGGATAGAAGAAGCCTCCAGTGGTAGAAGAACAAGAAGAGGCCTCCAGAAGAAGAAAAATCCAGGAGCAGGAGGTAGGACACACACCATGGTTTAGAGAAAAAAACCTCATTCCACATGGCCTGAAATATTGACAGATCGTAGAGAATAACAGCCCAGGGGATGTATGTGTATATGGGATCATATTTGGGAAATAGAATTATGAGGTAGCTTAGATGGGCCAAGATTGCTCATTTCAGGCCAAGGCTTGTTAAAATCCATGTGGCGTCTATGTGCTCATTTATAATGGTGGGTTAAGGATTAACACCACTGACCAATTAACATTGATATAAGTACTAAGTAATAATTTAATTAGCCATTTTTCTACAAATGGTGCCTAATGTAATTTAATTAATTCTACAAGAAGCAAACAGACCTAGTCCACTTTTGAGGTCTAGTGGAGTAGTAGAAAATTAAGGAAGAAGTTGCATCTTAATGTGAAGCAAAAACATATTTCAATATGGCTATGTTATGCAATAGTATTTTTATCCCATTGTACAGCAGCTCTTCTTTGTTGGGTCTGAGCATCAGCTTAGTGCTTGCCTTTACTTGCTAGAAGTCACATGATAGTGCAGTGAGGTTGCTACTTTTCTCATTTATAAATGAAATCAGTTTCAGAAAGTGATCAGATTTTCACAAAGTCACCCTATTTATCTCTTCTCTTATTTGATAAATGGCTTAGCACAAGATTTTTGTCAGGATCCCTGTGTTATGTTGGTGAGATAGTGACAGGCAAGCTGAATTCCTCATTCACGTGGATCACACATTTATCAGAGTAGACAAAGCTCTAATTATATGAGCTGAAGTAAGTATTGTGGAACATTTCTCCTGAGAAAAGCAGGGTAGGCCACTCTACAGAAGCTGTTAGAAATGATTTTCTAAGACTCTACGGTAAAAGGAGAGTGATGAAATGATGTGTCGGTGGTGGGAGGAACGGACCAGAAGATTCCAAACAAGCAACAGTCTGTGCAAGGTTCAGAAGAGCAACAGTGAGTGTGTCATGAGTATGCCATGCTCCACAGCAAGGCTCCGTAAGCCTTCGCGCTTTAAGCTGCCTTTTGACTGAGAAATTTTTACAGAACCCTGGGTACAGATATAAATATGAAATAGATTTACAAATCAAGTATTGCAGGTAAGAAACTGTACATTTATTTTAAGACAAATTTTGAAATATATAATTTTGCTGTTTAAAAAAAATGAAAGCAAATTTCCATACTAATGAGATGAATGTGCTTATTTATCTGTACAGAGAGAATTAAGTGTTGGCTACATATCTGATATGCAGAACATAGCATCTTCAACATTTCTCAGAATAAGTTAATATTCTGGTTTATAATTTTTAGTACAAATACTAATATAGTCCAAAGATATGCCAGTTTGTACTTGCATGATGGGTAACAGCAGGAAAGGAATGAGTCTTTATTTGCTGTAAGTAAACCATTATGTTTGTATAAGAGCAGAAAACTATGTACAATAAAAACACTGTAATTCATAAAATACAGTTGGCTGAGCTGAGGTGTTTCAGGCCTGAGATGACCATATGGCATGGTGGCATGCAGAGTGCAAAATGAGCATACTGTGCATTCAGGTCCAAGGCTACAGAGAAATTGTATGGTGGAACAAAGGAGAGCACCGTCCCAATCACCTTGGATTTAGAAAATATTAGGTTTTTAATTAATTTTTGTTTGTTACGCATTCAGAAAACTTTTAGTACTGACAAAATGTTTGTAATATCTGCATTCACTTTTTGCAGTCTCATATGGGGTCCCACAGTTGAAGAAGCTGGGCCCAGAAATCACAGGAGAAGCAGAGAATATAAGGCAGAAGAAAGGAATGAGGCTTGGAAAGATAGAGGTGGGCAAAGAGACCTGGTTAAGAATTAGGTATTCCATTCCATGGCAATAATGAAGGATTTAACACTTCAGTATGAATGATTTAGGGGGATCCCTCCAGTAGCTGCTTAGAGAAAAAGTTAGGAAGTAAAATACTACAGGAAGAAGGCTGATCAGAAAACAGTTTTTATAATTTCAGTGAAAGATGGTGAGGAGTTTGGTAGTATTGGCAAAGAGCACGGAGGAAAGAAGACAGGTTTCAGAGAGATGTAGAAACTGAGAGAGTATCTGAGGAGGAGTGAGGGGGCACTGGTGAGGTAAAAGGACTCAGGACAATACTCAGGTTCTGGACCTTGGCACACAGGTGAGTACAATGAGGTCTGATGGGGAAGCTGTTCACTGAGTGAAAGGAAACTGCTTTGCACAAGACACAGTGAATTCAGGTTGGACATATTGAGTTGGGCATGCCCCAACCAAGTGGAGGCATCATTAAGAAAATGGAAATATAAATATGAAAGTTGTAAGAGTCTTGTGCATTGGAAATACAGCTTTCAGAATTGTCATGTGTGGATGTCAGTAAAGCCTGGGTCTTAAGTCAGCTTTAGGAGTCACAGATCTGGGCAAAGTCAGGCCCAAATCTCCAACGTTGAGTAACACAGAATAAATGTCTTAATCTTTTCAAAAAGGAAAATTTTAGGATGGAATACAGACAAGGACTTTGTGAAACAGTAGTGGCATGTGGGTAGATATGGATTAATGGCATAATCTTGTTGGCATTTACAAAATTTTTAACACTCTTATTTATTTTGTGTATGTGTGCCCCCTGTGTGCCATGGTGTATATGTAAAGGTCAGAGGACAACTTTGAAGTTATCTCCTTCCACCATGTGTTTCCTGGGGATGGAACTCAGTTTATTAGGCTTGGCAGAAAACTCCTTTACCTAGTGACTCATGGTGCCTATTGACTTTTAAGATACAATTTCTCTGCTTTGTGGAAAGTGGCAGATAGGAAAGGAAGACTGAGAAAGAATACATCAGCTTATGAAAACCAGCCAGACACCTACAAAGAGTAGCTTGTGTGCATCAGAGGATACCAACCAGAGGGTGAAAGACTATAAAATAGGAGAAATACTCTGTTGAATATCTGATGAAGGACTAATATTCAGGCTATATAAAGAACTCCCAACTAATGAATACCAACAGAAACAACCCATGTTAAAACTAGAGAAAGGATATGGATGGACATTTCTCTGAAGAAAATATGTGTATGGCCAGTAAGCCCTGAATCATACTTAGTCATAAAGGAAATGGCCTTTATGGGGAGCTACCTTTCCAGAGCTGTTAAGTTGTCTCCAGTGAAGATGTCTGTCCCCAAAGGAGCATAGTCCCAGATGATCTCCTCAGCAGCAATATAATAGTGTCTCACATGTCTTTCTTTTGTATCATCCTCCGGTTTGGGCTTGCTACAGTTGTGAACCTGGAAAAAGGCCTGCAAACCGGCTGAAACAACATAGAAACAGCAAAATAATTGGCATTACTCTGATGCATAGTGACAATTGTTGATGAGACAACAGGCGTAAATTGAATTAATTGACAGACATAATGCAATACGCCTTGGTAAACAGATGTGTACAGACTACTGATGGAAAGTTATTTTTAAATCAGGCATGTGTCTTTTTATGTATTTATGACAGAAAAGAGACACTAAGCCTGTTGGTTTTCAAAATAGGATACCAGTCTCTGTGGGATTTCTCTTGAGGGATTAGTTGTTCAATCTCACATACCCTTTAAAATTTTAATTCAATCTGCCTTTTATTTTGAGGGAGGTTGACTGTTTTCAAATAATAGGCTTTGGGGGGATTACCTTTTGGGGTAAGTTTTTCAAAGTCTAATTTCCTCTGTAGATCAATTTCACAAATAGATTTTGAGAAGTAAGAGTGTTTTTATACCTTACATTACAGAGAGAAATGACATTTACAAGTTAAGGCAAAGAACAGATAAGTCACAGATAAATAAAAATTGGTTTTACTTGACACAAGTCAAAAAACAAGCTACTCTCCAGCATAATACATAAATCTATTTTTACATTACTTTATATTTTTACATTGATAAACTGCAAATGATACTGTATTTTCATGGCAGATCTCATTGCTATATTCCAGAAAATGTATTTTTTCAGATCAAATTACTTTATAAACATTCCACACTTACCTGCTCTTTATTACATTATGATGTAGGCATTGTGGAGATAAAACTAAGATAATAATTCACTGTTCAGACTAGTTAACTAGATTTTTGGTTCTTTTACCTTCTACTAGTAGATTAAGTAAGACACAGCTGCTTTTACAACTAACAGCTAACTGCAGGTTAAGATGTCTTACCTTTCAGATGGTTTAGGTTCTGGCAACTGAGCATCCAGACTCCAGGATTCTGGGCCACCATAAAAGCATCAATTAGGGTGGCAGGGAACAAGTTGATTGCATTGGTATTATAGTTCTTGCTGGTCAATGCTTGACCATGAAAGAAAGCTGCATGCACGTCAACTTCATTACCCATACCAAAAAGATACCACTTCACTCTGTCTTCTGCACACATGGAGAGCCCTGGAAGGCTTCCAAATGTGTATCCATTTGTAGCTGCAAGTCAAAATTAGAGTTTTTGGCCAATAGGCATTGGTGTTTAGGACAGAAACAAAATAAATTTGGTCTAGAAAATATCTTCCACAACAGCAGTTAATTTCCCTCCCAACCCCCACTTATTCATGCCAATCATTGGTAATCAGTCACATACACTTTTAGTTTTGGACCTTAAATCAGGCTAAGAAACATGGTCAATACTATGCTGAATATGAACCCAATACCAGAAATAAAACTTATATGATCTCTGATATTTATAAACTATGCACATTGGTTTTATATATGTGTGTATGTAAGTAAGTATAAATGTATATGTATACATATATAGAAAGTACTAATTTAAAGATAAAATATTGGTTGTTATTTAATACTTATTAACTGTGCTTATAGGCAAAGGGCAGATGATTTAAATTTTTTCTTTTTGCTTAAAACTTTTTTGACTTGCATGAATTTTTTGGTAACGACAAAAAAGTAAAAATGTTTCTAAGATTGAAAGACAAAATTCGGGGGATCCAAGATGGCGGCGGCCGGCGTGGACGTATTTTGATTTCGGGGTCAACAATCACAAGGCAGCAAGTGTTCCAGGACACTGTAAAAAGGGCACGACCCCTTCTAAATCTCAGCCAGCTACACAGGGACCACGGAAGATGCCTGGGCAGGACGCCCCTTCCAAATCTCGGACACGCTAGGAAGCCTCTGGACCCGGGAATCGGGATAACCCATCCCCCCAAAGGGAGAAATCCCCAGTAAGTTCCAACCTAACACCCAGCCGGCAGATTCAGAAACCACGCAGAGATAATCCCCACCCTGCTGGGCACTCCCAGGTCTCAAACAGATGATCTAATTATCTAGCAAAGGTTGCAACCCTTGGAAGTGAGCAGGAGATCCCCTGCAAAGTGCCTTCAGACCACAGATCACAGTGTGTGACGTCACTGACCAGTTTCCAAGCCGCGGGAGCAGCAAGGCTACTGCAGCAGAACTGCAGACTTACCCGCTACAGGAACCAAACCCGGGCAAACTGCGAGATATTTGAAATGGTCATATATCGGTCTTATGTACTAGTACAGGCCCTTCCGGTGGGGAATCAGAGCTGACTTGTAAACAGCTCCGCCACCTGAATTAATTAGGTTCCCACCTGGGAGGCGGGACTGAATGACTCACCTTATAGGGGTGGAGTAAGGCAACTCGAATCCTACACCACAGTGCCCCCTTTGGACCCAAGTCCAGAAGACAGCAAATTCCACATGGCCAGAGGCCCCAGACAAAAAAAAAAAAAAAACAAAGCGAAATGTCTCCAACAAAAGAAAACAACGATATTCTGTCCAACCCGAACCACCTCACCACAACTGAAACACATGAAAACGATGACAATTCTACAGTATGGAAAGTGATAAAGTCCCTTCAAGAAGAACTTAAAATTATGAAGGAATTCAAAGAAGCCACAATCTTACAAGTCAAAACAACAGATAACATCATTAAAGAGCTCCAAGCCAAGGTGACCCAGCTTGAACAGGAAAAAGATAAAGCAATGAAAGATCTCCAGACAAAAACAAGCAAACTGGAGAAGGAAATGTACAAAACGAACACTACCATTCAAGACATGAAAATAGAAATGGAAACAATAAAGAAAACACAGTCAGAGTTAAAAGAGGAAATGGAGAATCAAGAGAAGAGAACAGGAACTATGGATGTGAGTATGAAAAATAGAATGCAAGAGATGGAAGACAGGATCTCAGGCATGGAAGATTCGATGGAAGAAATCAGTACAACATCCAAAGAAAATGAGAAAGCTAAAAAATCTCTCACCAACAACATCCAAGAAATCAAGGACTCAATGAAAAGACAGAACCTAAGAATTATAGGCATAGAGGAAAGAGAAGACTCCCGATTCCATGGTCCAGGAAATATCTTCAACAAAATCACAGAAGAAAACTTCCCAAACCTAAAGAAAGAGATACCAGTAAAAATCCAAGAGGCTTACAGAACAACAAACAGATTAGATCAGAAAAGAAACTCCTCTCGCCACATAATAATAGAAACTCCAAATGTAGAGAACAAAGAAAGGATATTAAAAGCTGTAAGAGAAAAAGGTCAAGTCACATACAATGGCAGACCCATCAGAATCACACCTGACTTCTCCTCAGAAACTTTGAAAGAGGACAGATGTCCTACAAGCCCTGAGAGAACATAGGTGCCCACCCAGAATACTATATCCAGCAAAACTCTCTATCAACATAGAAGGAGAAAACAAGATATTCCATGACAAAATCAAATTCAAACAATATCTCCTCACAAACCCAGCCCTACAGAAGATCCTAGAAGGAAAATTCCAACACAGAGAAGATAACTACACCCAAGAAAACAGAGGAAATAGAAACCTCCACAGAAACTAAACAAAAGAGAAACACAAGAGAGCCAGCTAAACCAAAATAATGGGAAATAACAACCCCTGGTCACTAATATCCATCAACATCAATGGACTCAACTCGCCAATAAAAAGACACAGACTCACAGACTGGATCCGTAAACAAGACCCATCTTTTTGCTGTATACAAGAAACACACCTCACTATTGAAGATAAATACTACCTCAGAGTAAAGGGCTGGGAAAAGGTTTTCCAAGCAAATGGACCCAGGAAACAAGCTGGAGTAGCCACCCTAATATCAAACAAAATAGAATTCCAATTGAAGTTAATAAAAAAAGACAGAGAAGGGCATTACATACTCATTAAAGGAAATATCCACCAAGAGGACATCTCAATATTGAACATCTATGCCCCAAATACAAAGGCACCTACATTTATAAAAGAAATGCTTCTAAAACTTAAATGGCACATCGATCCAAACACTTTAATAGTGGGAGTCTTCAACACCCCACTCACAACTGTGGACAGATCATCAAGACAGAAGCCAAACAGAGAAATAATGAGTCTAACAGAGATCATGAACCAAATGGACCTAACAGATATCTACAGAACGTTTCACCCAAACACAAAAGAATACACCTTCTTCTCAGCACCTCACGGAACCTTCTCCAAAATCGACCATATAGTTGGACACAAAGAAAGCCTCAACAGATACAAGAAAATTGAAATAACCC
>CAJQZJ010033081.1:184269-196609 GCA_907164525.1 Lophiomys imhausi | reverse complement strand
GCGTCTGAGCTATTCCAGAAAAAGGACTGCTAAGTGCGTTAAAGAGTCTACCCCCGAGACTGGTTTCCGGACGACTGAGGACCTGCCCCAGAGACTGTATCATTCTAAAAGGGTATGAAAGTAGTTGTTATGATTATCAATAGGTTTAGTGGATAGGTTAAAGGGGTTGTAGGAATTTATAGGATTAATAGTTAAGAAATTGTTGGTGTTTGTTATAAGTGAATTTAGTAATAAATAAGTGTTAAATAATGATTTAAAAGTTCGGTTTCACCCTCGAACTAATTGGCACAGGCGACATCTTCCTGAACAGAACACCAACAGTTCAGGACTTGAGATCAACAATCAATAAAGGGACCTCATGAAACTGAAAAGCTTCTGTAAGGCAAAGGACACTGTCATTTGAACAAAATGGCAGCCTACAGACTAGAAGAAAATCTTCACCAACCCCACATCTGACAGAGGGCTAATATCCAAAATCTACAAATAACTCAAGAAATTAAATGCCAAGAAACCAAATAATCCAATTAAAAAATGGGGGACAGAGCTAAATAGAGAATTCACAAAGGAGGAATCCCTAATGGCTGAGAGACACTTGCAGAAATGCTCAACATCCTTAATCATCAGAGAAATGCAACTCAAGACGACTCTGAGATTCCATCTCACACCTGTCAGAATGGCTAGGAACAAAAACTCAAATGACAGCACATGCTGGCGAGGGTGTGGAGAAAGGGGTACCCTGCTCCATTGCTGGTGGGAATGCAGGCTTGTGCAACCACTATGGAGGTCAGTCTGACGATATCTTAAAAAACTTGGAATAGCTCTGCCTCAGGACCCAGCCATACCACTTTTGGGTGTACACCCAAATGCCTCTTCACGGAATTATAAGGAAGTTTCCTCATCTATGTTTAAAGCAGCCTTATTTGTAATAGCTAGAAACTGGAAACAACCCAGATGTCCCTCAACCGAAGAATGGGTCAAAAAACTGTGGTACATCTATACAATGGAATCTTATTCAGCTATCAGGAACAATGAAATTATGCAATTTGCAGCCAAATGGATGGAACTAGAAAAGCTCATCCTGGGTGAACTAACCCAAACTCAGAAGGACACATATGGCATCTATCCACTTATAGTAGGATTTTAGCTATATAGTAGAAGGTATCGATACTACAACTAACACACCAAAGGGAACTTGGACATAGACTTCTTATTTTTAATTTTTATTCTTTATTTATTTTTTATATATTAGTTATATTTTTTTCTATTTTTTAGTCTTTTTTATATATTGTATGCTTATTGGTTTGTTTGTTTAGTAGTTCTCTCTCCCGGGCAACGAGACACTTTTCACTGATGGTACTGCTTTGTATATCCCCAATGAATGAAGAGGCTCTTGGCCCTCATATGACCTCTCAGCTGAGATGAGGGACTGTTATATAAGGACACCCCACCCCAGAGGAATGGGATGGAAGGGTTAGGAGGTAAAGAAAAAAAAATGAAATGTGATGTGATGTTTCTTTGCCTTTTACTACTAATTGTCATAAACTGTTTAGGATAATTAAGAAATGCAAACTAATGGGTATGCAAGCCTGTCATTCAGTTAGGTACTATGACAGCCTATTATAGTTACTTGCTAAGCTAATCAGAAATAAACCTGCTAAGAGACAAGCAATATCTGCTTAACCTAATATAAGAGATAGATAGGGCCTCTTCAAAAACCTCAAGAGTTCTGCAGAATATGGCATTCAAAGATGTTTTCGTAACTTTAGATTTTTTTATATCAAGACATATCAACTCCTGACAGCACCCCCTATTCTCCTCCAAGTAGAAGATGAGCATCGAAGAATCTCCAGTGGGAGATGATTGAATTAGTCGCAAGCCTATCTCTTGGTAGGAAAAGCCCCTTGCCCCAACTGTAGACAGAATGCTGTCCAAAAAAGGACAAAACCTGGAAGCAGGTAAGTCGACAGCCTAGCTTTGCCAAGACAGGGTAGGTAAGTCCTTCATAACCTCTGCTCTACAATCAATGTCTGTCAGAGAAACGGGGCCAAATGACTGAAGATCGATGCTGTAAAGTATGGAGAGAAAATGGGAACTGTCCAGGCAGCCACAGGTATGTCATTTCTTAGTTTGGGAAGCTACATGCCCTTTACTTCCTATAAAATCAGATATATTTATCCCTCTCAGGTCTCTGAGGTGGTTGAAGAACAGATTGCTAGAGTCTCATAATTTAATTTTGAGTTGTTTAGTAAAATAGTGATGCAAGTTAGTATGAATGTTGAGTCAGATATAGACCTTTAAACTCATGGAGATGTTTAGATAGTAGAATGTTAAAGTCAGGTACCAAATACATATGGACTGGTCATTGAGAATGTACGTTAAGCCATATAACCCTCATAACTGTGGCCTAAGTACCTCTGTTGTACTGTATTGTATTTGTTATTATAAGAGAAAGAGCCATTTGTTGGACTGAAAGGGGAAACTGTAGGGGGAAATAAGATATACCTTAAACTTAAAGGAAAAAAAAAGGGAAGAGGATGAGGGGTTGAGGGTGGGAGGGTGGGACTGGAGGGGGAATAGGGAGGGGACTGCGATTGAGAGGTAACTTGAAGAAATAAAAAATAAAGGAAAAAAAAAGAAAGACAAAATTCAAAGAGATTTGAAGAAAGAAAAGAAATCCAGGAAAGGGCCTCAAGGACCAGAACCAGGAAGACTTGAAAGCTCAAAAGCAGTATGGCTTGAGACCCTTGGAAGAAACTGAGGGTCACTCTTCAAATTGGGAAGTTCTAGAAAATTCATGGGTGGAAACATTAATATTATACCATTAAGGACCGTTAATCTGTCACACCAGATGTGACAGAGGTATCAAACCATTTCCATCCAGACTAGAAATTTCAGCATATTTTTCTAATGTCTGTTTTTTTTTTTAGCAAGAAAACAGACAAAAAGGTGAAAAGAGATACTCATGTTGATGAAACAAAACAAAAATTTTTAGATAGAAAGTTGGAAATAATTTCATTTTCTAATTTGGATGTACAGTTATTATTTTCTCAGTTTTCAAGTGAAGATTGTTTTAAAGAAGTTGAATGCAATTAAAATCTATACTCTTTGATCAAATTAATGTTAAGGTATATAATTTCCATGTAAATTCTAAGGGATAGATAGCTTAATTTCATTATTTTTGTCCCTGGGAATTAAGGAAAATTGTGGGTTGTCAAGAAGGCATTTCTAGGAAACAAAGTGAACTAAAATATTTAAATGATATAGAATGGGGTCCTGGTGAGGGAAATGTAATTTGTAAAACTACATTGGAACTAGTGTTCGAGAGTGATTTTATTAAACATAGCTGGATGACTTATAGTGTAAATCTAATTTTAAACATTTACTACAATAGTCTGAATTGGTTCTCAAATAACTTCTAGAATGAACTTGGAGGATAAATAAATACATAAGTATAATATGTACGCATTCAATTCCAACTGATGATTTTTCTTGTAAATCAAGGGACAAATTTGGTGTATCTGGCTTTACCTGAGCTTTAGACAGTGAGCTGGCTAGTTTTATGTCAACTTGGTATATGTTAGAGTCATCTGAGATGACAAAGCCTCTGTTGAGAAAATACCTCCATAGGATCAACCTTTGTGGCACTTTCTTAATGGTTGATGGTGGAGGACCCAGCCAATTGTGGGTGGTGCCATCTTGTGGTCCTAGGTTCTATAAGAAAGCAGACTGAACAAGCCATAGACAGCAAGCCAATCAGTGGCACTTCTCTGTGGCCTCTGTATCAGCTCCTGCCTCCAGGTTTCCAGGCTGTTTGAGTTCCTGCTCTGACTTCCTTCAATGATGGAGTATGATGTGAAAGTGTAAACCAAATAACCCCATCTTTTTAAACTTATTTTTGGTCATGGTGCTTCATCATACAGATAAAAATCCTAACTAAGACAGAGAGATATCAAATTGCATGTCCAATATGTTTTGTTATCAGGGCCTCAGGCTAGAAGTATTCATGTGAGGGAATAATCTTAAGAGAATTATTGAAAGCAAAAACCAAAAAACAAGCAAAAAAGAAAAGATTGCTTTTGTAATCTTACAGTACATCCTGTTGCTTTCCTGGAAGTCTTCATTGTCTTTATCAACTTTCTCTGGTTCAGAGCAGAAGGTTTTGATGTTATCGTCTAGATACCAGCTGAGATTTTCATCCACTACAGAGAACATTACTACAAATTCTTGGTCAATATTTTTCTCTTTTTCCTTATCTAGAGAATCTGAAATAGAAATTTGTAGTTTAGTAGATCTGAACATTTAGCATGTGATTCAATTTATGTTTTTAGGTGATTTGAACTTTTTTAAAATTTAGTTTTTATTTTCTTAGTAAACTACATATTTGTACCATCTACTCCACTTTGTGGAAACACTCAAGTAAGTTCACATGCCATACACTGAATGCTCATGTATTTATATATCCACCAACAAAAACATCAAATGTGTTTTGGCAACTGAGAAGGTTACAATATATTTACTGGCACACACATATAGCCACAAGCCAACACAAAAAGGCTTTGTAGGTAACTATTGATCCAGTAGACATAATATTTCAAACTGTCTTCATAAAGTGATGAATAAATGTACCCTTATACTTACCAATATAGTGCAGGTAACTACAGACATCACTAAGGGGGTAGCCACTGTGGTAGTCACAAATAGTAAAGATATCTATCTCCATAGAACACCATTGCTGGAAGTTATACCCAGAAAACCTATCCTACAGAAAACTGATTTCCAGCATCTTAGCTTCATTGGCATTTTCCTTCTAAAATGTTTACTCCGTTGTTCATGTCATCAAGGCCTCTCCTATACTTTTCTTCCTTCTTTTCTACTCTTACCTTTTATGTACTCAACCAAAACACAGAATAACTTACAGTTCAAAAAAACAAATTGGAAAAAAAAAAGACAAACTGCCTTGTACCTCACAGTGTCTCCCATAATGTGAGCAATGAGAAAATATACCTTTTTTACAGAGTATTAAAGGTCCTATGAGTCCTGATGCAATATCTTTTGGAGCATCAACATGGGAGTGGTAAATCCTGGTCACACAATTGCTGTCTCCCTTTCCAGGACTTTGCTCACTGGCATGAAACACATACAAATACTGTTCTCCAGGCAATACTTTGTCATCATCTTTTTGAAAATCCGTGCTGTTGTCAGGGTAGACGGCCCCTGGGAAGTAGCATGCACTAGAGTTAGAAAGTAGGAACAAATAATATCTAGGGAGCCTATAAGCCTCACAGAAGGGATTATTATTAACTTGGTAATTGATTAAGTCATACATAACATATTTCAGGATGATCGTGACTTATAATTTAAGGGAAAGCTTTCACTTTGGGGTCAAGGTATTAAAAAAAAAAAAAGCAAAGTAATCATCCAGTAGTATACTTTGCAATTTCTTACATAACATCAGATTTGTGTGTGTGCTGTAATTACAGAACTCAAAAAATACACATAATTTTAGAAATTTTCAAACATGCAGAAGTTGAGATGAACTTCTATCTTTCTCTAAGTGTTGGTAGATTTTCAGGATACCTATCAGCCCAGCTTTAATAATGGTGAACTGAAAGGCATTCTTGCTTTTTTTTTTTTCCATAACCCACTCAACTTTATCTTCAGCCATATGAAATTATTTTACAGCAAATTACAGACATACTAATTTATAAGTATCTGAGTATGTATCTTTTTTTTTTTCAAGACAGGGTTTCTCTGCCTTGTGTATCCTTGGCTGTCCTGGACTCACTCTGTAGACCAGGCTGGCCTTGTACTCACAGAGATCCACCTGCCTCTGCCTCCCGAGTGCTGGGATTAAAGGCGTGCGCCACCACGCCTGGCCTGAGTATGTGTCTTTAAAAGATAAGAAGTTTTCCTTTTAACAAAATTACAAGCCTATTATTGTCTTTTGATAATTAACTTTAACTCTCTAGTATATCATAGTGCTGTAAAAAAAAAAAAAACATAATAGCCAGCTGTTATACTATTAGAACCATTTGGCTCAGAGAAACAAAAAAAGAGATGATGCAATGTGGAACTCTGCCCTCTGGTCATGACATGTCCCTTGCAATTTTGCAATCAGGGCAGCTGTGATTATTCACAGAAGACTTTCACAATATTGTGGCCAAAGAGTGTGATGGCTCATGGGGTGCTTCAGGAAGCAGTGCACCAGGGCAGCGCTGGCCAACCCTAGGATATACATGATGCTGTTCTTTTGTATCACCGCTTGTGCATTGCCTTGCTCCTGCAAGTAAGCCCAGCTAAACTCACTGGTTCATGATGCAAAACTTAGATAGAATCATTTCTTTAGTCTGATCATTTCTTTAGTGCTCTATCTGCAGTAGATAGACAAAAATCTGTGTCTCTTCAGAAAAAAGACACACAACATCTAACATTCACTTCCTAAAAATATTACCTCTTTTAAATTCTAAATTTATTTTACATGTGTTACTGTGTGTGTGTGTGTATGTGTGTATTGCCATGGTGCACATGTGGAGGTAAGCTGACAACTTGGGGGAGTCACTTCTCTCCTTTACCATGTAAGTTCCAGGGACTGAACACAAGTCCTCAGACTGTGGAGCTGATGTATGAGATTATTCAGGCTACCTTAGCTGGGTTGGAGTTTACAGGAGGTCAGGATGGAAGGTGATAGCAGCTACAGTATGATCACGGGAAGAATTCTACAGATAAGACAGCTTCTATCCTGAATCCTCCTCTTCTGTCTGGCCCCATGCCTCTTCTAAGTTGTCAGGCATATTATCCACTTCTCATATTCTCATATTCTTCCTCTATTAGATGATGAATTAAGTACTAGAGCTCCAGTAGTGGGTCTCGCTATCAACATCTAGTCCATTTAGAGATGTATGACATTTCCACTATACAAAGTCATATAATGAGAAAAAAAACAGCCCTATTGTGCTGAGTTCAAATCCCATTATAAAATAGACTTATGTTAAACAGTGTGGTTATATAGGTTCTTTCTAAAGGTATCAATTTTAGAAGTGAAAATGTTTCCTACTGAAAAGAGAAAGCTCCAACCACAACACACACTGAACTTACCCTCATGCTCCTTGTAGTAAGTTACCCCATGTGGATGAAAAGTGTAGGGCCTAGAAGCAAAGTTCTTTAAGTGAACATAAACTTTATCTCCAACTTCAGCTTTGATGATAGGGCCTAAAAAACCTAGCCAGACTGGTTTGTCTATGGTCTTCCTAAAGGTGCCATCTGTGTACTGGACATAAAGGGCCTTCTTATATGTTCTTCCAATACGATCTGGGCCATTTTGAAGATAGAAATTGGATTGTTCCCTGAAAAGGTAAAGACACTTTCATCAGAAGCCATTATTTATGGAGATAGCATAAGAATTTAGGAGAATCAATGATTACATCTCATTCAGCCTTTGCCTGTTGTATAGAAACCTCCAAAGATGAAGTGGAGAGCTGTTGAATAACTCTGTTATTTTAATTGTAATGAAGTATTTCATATCAGATATATTGTAGAGAACCATCTGTGAGGACCACACAACACCACAGTGCCAACAAATAAAGCTACAGGAAACTGAGAGAAGCTATAACATTTCTATCTTTTAAATTATTTATTTATTCATGTCTGTGTGCATGTATGAGTATATGTAGGTCTATCTTCCTCCCCCGCTTTTCACCTTAGTTTATGAGACAAAGTCTCTCACTGAAGTGGAACTCTCCATCTCAGCTGACCCGTGAGCTCGCTAACCCTGGATGCCAGGATCAATCTGTCTCCTACAGTGGTACATTGTACTCAGCTGTGCCATGCTTTACCTGGGTGCTGGGAATCAAAACTCAGATATTCAAGCTTGGACAGCAAGTTCGTTACCCATTGCTCTTTCTCCACAGTCCCAGTCTATCATTTTCATTTCTTTTAGGAGTCTTTTAATTGATGTGTGTAATATGTATGGGTTTAAAAATTACATTTGCATTTAAATTACCACTTATATAGTTTTTGAATTCTTTACTACCATAGAATAGTAAATGCTTATATTCTGATTAATGCCAGTTAATAATTTGAAAATTCTCTTAAATGTATCAACATAATAAATAGAACCAGGAAGGGAGAGGGGGAAAAAAGACAAGGGAAGGGTTCATTTGATATTTGCACCTAAACTAAACTTATTAAATTAGTTTTGAGTGGGATCTGTTTGTGAACAGTGTCATGCAGCCATTTAGAAAGGACTCAACTAATCCTTGTCTTGGAAAGATTCTCCACAACCAAAGTCTTACATTTGTATCTGCGTATGCTTATGCTATCTTTTATAGTCCATCAATTTTTAATACTTTACCATGGTCCACTTAATCATCACAGAGTAGGATAATCTGATTGAAAAGTAAACTTTGTCATGTTTCCTGGGTTGAGACTCATCATCAAGGGTAAGATACATTTTTTCTTTTCATTTTTCAAGACAAAAATAGGGCTGGTTAGGGGCTCTAGAATTGCTACAGAAGTTGAAGACATGATTTTTAAATAAATAGTAATGTAAGTAGTTATCTACTAAGTCACTGTGTGATATAGGAATAAATTCCTGGCTTCAGCTTGGTGATTCTGGGTAGGGGCAAAGGGGAGTGGAGCACAAGCATCTGCATTTTCTTTAACAGGCAGGCACTCTGAACTTGTAGGAACCTGTAAGGTTGGAGGTGAGACCAGCCAGTACACAGGCCTTGGGGTTCGTTGACACTATGAGACAGGAATATAGGAAGTTCTATTTTCAGATGATACCAAGGTGGTGCCAGATCTCTGCATGTGGTGGGTGTGCAGATGAAGCCTGGAAACTGGTCAGAGAGCACTGCCACCTAGCAGTGTTCCTTTTGGCTGAATTTGGGCAGAGGGAGCAAGGAGCTAATAGTAACAGGGCCACATTCCTCCAGCTTGACTAAGGACTTCTAGGGTGACAATATCAGAGACAACCATATCCTGACAATTTTAAATATCCCTGATTGTATAAAAATACCAGGACTCTCAAAGGAGGCAGAATTGCATACTGAAAAATGCTATAGATGATATTTGTTGCTCCTTCACACCCATCCTGGTGTTATGGTTACACTAAAAGTAAGAAGAATAAAGCAATTAAAATACATCAATTGTGGAACAGCAAAATCCTACCCAAAACACTTGTCCTGATGTGTTCTGCTTGTGTAACCATGTAATTGTTTGTTATAAGCTTTCTTTTGTGTTAAAGTAAACCAGAAGCAAAAACTAGAGGTGACTTGGAGATTTCAGAAAATCCATGAATAAAGGACAGAACACAGGTGTGAACTCTGCCCCAAACCTACAGAATTAGTGTGGACAGGAGGAATCTTAGTAAATATGTGCTTTAACAACAGCTAGGCTGTGTGGCACTGAAGAACCATGCGACCACAAGCAGAAATTCAAGCTGTCTGTCTATTGTGTTAAGAGGTGCCCATAGGGGACAAGTTCAGTCCGAGCCAGCTGCAGCTGATACCTTCTTTCCCATCTAGCAAGAGGAATCTTGGGCTAGTCTCTAATACATTTGTCTAAACCTCAGAATAAATTGTCTTCAGGGTTTGACACCATTTCTAGGAGACTTATCTGAACATATTAGCAGAGATCCTAATCTGCCATGCCTTGTTGATACATATTTCCCACAAGTCCAGGTTTTAAAGCAGTCTTAAGGCTTATTGAGATACCTTATGGATATTTTCCTCAATGTAACTCTACATCACCCAGGAATCCATCCCATCCCATTCCCATACACTGTAACAGGTGTCCACTTGTGAAAGTGCATCCACTGCACTTTGTTCATTTCTTAAAATATAATGTGCTCTGCCTTAGCTTTATGACTCATTTTTTTCTAGACAAAGTTTTTGAGGGGATCGAGTATGTATGAAAATTACCTTTAAAATAAAAATTGATCTAAAACTAATATATTGAGAGATTTTACACATTTGGATATATCTACCTCTCTCCCTTTCTCTCTCTCTCTCTCTCTCTCTCTCTCTCTCTCTCTCTCACACACACACACACACACACACACACACATACACACACATGCACATACATCAAACTGGTTCTTCCATTTGCCTTGGTCATTGTGAGAAATTTACCTAAACAAATTGGGAAATATATAACTTTGGGGAGGTCTGTTTGCTTAAGATTCTGTCCTCCAAAAGAGCAGGAGCAACCCTTTCATGGCTTGGGAACAAAGGGTCAGTCATCTACTGGAAGCCTGTGGGAACCTTGCCAGTCAGATGGCCAGTCACAAGAATCTACTATACTTGGTCTTTGAACCAAATAAATTATTCACATTTATTTTTAGTCCTTCCTCTTGACAACTGTAACCTGCTCCTTCTACTCATTATAGCAAATGAGTCTCCTTCACAGCAATCTAATCTTCTCTTTTAGTCCTTTTTTTTTCCAAAAAAAAAAACTGACTCCCATCATTTCTGGTAGACTCAGCATCAGAACTGAGTTTTCAATGGCAGATAATTTGTTATTAATGCTACTATAATTAGTTAATAATACCATTCCATTGGTGATTTCAGAATTCACTGAAGTGGTTTTGGTCTATGCTTAGCTCACATACTAAAGTCTCAGATTAAAGCAGAGTGTTGACTTCACTAGTTGAAACACTTCACTAGATTTTCATTGCTTCATAACAAGTCATCGCACTTGAGCCTGAATTAACAGCTGCTTTTAACCTCACAGTTGGATGAGTCATATGTCTGACACCTCATGGTTGTATTCTGTACCTTAGGCACCACAGCACTGAAGTCAAAGGGGTGCCAGACTGAGCACTTCCCTGAAGACTTGTGGAAAAATCCACTTCCTGAATAAGTCAGGTGGTAGACACATTTCAGAGTCTGTAGTATTCAAATCACTGTTTGCTTGTGACTGATTTCTGGAGGCCTCTCCCAGGTCTTTAAGGCTGCCCACATGCTTCTCAAGTAACTCTTTCCAACTTCCAGTCAACAACAGTGTATACATAGAAACTCCCTTAATCTTTAACCTTTCTAATGTTTTCTCCAGCACCAGGTCTCTCTGCTCCCCCAGCCCCACACCAACTAATCTACCCAACCCCTAGCTATGCTGTTGACTAAAACATGAATTCTGTAAGTGATGTCTCAAATTACCCACAGATTCTAGACAATTAGAACACAAAATCTTTTGCAGGCCATTTCAGAAATGCTCCCTTTAACATAAAGAAATCACAGGAAAATGGTCTAGCCACAGGCAGCTCTAAGGGCATATAGTACAAGCCTCAGGGAGTTATATATCAAAAATAGCTTTGCTCTGCGTGCACAGCAGGAATTAAATGCTGATCAACCTTCTTTTTAGGCAAGAGAAATGGAACTGGCTATAGCAAGTAGAGCATGGAAAGTGTGAAATGTTAAGGTTGTTTAGTGTGTCCAGAGTGCTCATCCTTTCTGAGGTACATGTCCCTTGCAAACCATTGCTTGTTATTTTTATTTAGCAGCCTCAGAGAATGGGACATTGTAAGTGGATTTTGCTGATAATGTTAGCCTAAGTTTGTACCTCTTTAGAAGATTTAAAAGGAAAATTTTGAGACAAAGTTTCATGTACCTCAGATTAAAAAACTCACTGAATGAAATTGAGGACATGACTGCTCATAGGTATGGTTGAGGAGAAATGATTTATTTTAGATATGAGGGAGAATACAGTCAGATACATCTGGAAGTGTCCATGAGTTTAAAGTTCTATACCTAATTCAGTTTCCATCCTAACTTGCATTTACTCTGAAAAATAACAGTGTCTTTTGCAGTTCAGTGAACTGCTTAGGTGTGAGGAAGCTCAATCCATGACTGACAGAATGAATGTTCATAAATTTGTTAAAATGTAAATGTGTGTGGTTGTTTGTTTTGTTTTGTTCTTATTTTTTGAGACAAGGTCTCTCTATGTATCCTTCAATGTCCTAGAGCTTGCTATGTAGACCAGGTTATTCTTAAACTCACAGAGATCCTCCTGCCTCTGCCTCTAGAGTGCAGGGATTAAAAGTATAAACAACCACGCCCAACCAAATGTGTTTTTTCTCTCTAAAAACAGTTTGTTTCTCTATTTTCTTAAAGTAGAGTTTGTTTGGGAAGTCATCTTTTTCCATAGCAATGATAGTAATAATAATACAGTAAAAATAAAGAATAACATTTTTATATTGGTAATCATTGTATCCAGATTAGCATAAATCTGATTATAACACTGGACAATGTGGTCTTAGTTTGTTGTCTTTCTTTGTTGAAATGAAAGACCCCAGTTTATGCCTCTCTGTAAAATGTCATTGTTTGCCTAAGATAAGCTTATG
>CAJQZJ010033081.1:157468-169269 GCA_907164525.1 Lophiomys imhausi | reverse complement strand
TTAGGTATTCACTAAATCTAACTTATATTAACCTATCAGCCCCAACAACTTATGTATGCTATCATATCATCTGCAAATAGAGATAATCTGACTTCTTCCTTTCCAATTTGTATCCCCCTGATTTCCTTTAGTTGTCTTATTCCTCTGGCTAGAACTTCAAGTGCTATGTTGAAGAGGTATGGGGAGATTGGGCATCCTTGTCTTGTCCCTGATTTTAGGGGAAATGCTTTAAGTTTCTTTCCATGTAATTTAATGTTGGCTACTGGCTTGCTGTATATCACCTTTTTTATTTCTAGGTGTGGACTTTGTATGACAGTTCTCTCCAGGACTTTTAATCTGAAGGGGTTTTGGATTTTGTCAAATGCTTTTTCAGCATCTAATGAGATAATCATGTGGTTTTTTTCTTTCAGTTTGTTTATATGGTGGATTATGTTCATAGATTTTCATATGTTGAACCACCCGTGCATTCCTGAGATGAATTCTACTTGATCATTGTGTATGATATTTTTAGTGTGTTCTTGGATTCAGTCTGCAAGTATTTTATTGAGTGTTTCTGTGTCTATATTCATAAGAGAAATTTGTCTGAAATTCTCTTTCTTTGTTGAGTCTTTGTGTGATTTCAGCATGACTGTGGCCTCATAGAATGAGTTTGGCAGAGTTCCTTCTGTTTCTGTTTTGTAGAAGAGTTTGAAGAGTATTGGTATTAGCTCTTCTTTGAAAGTCTGATAGAATTCTGTGCTGAAACCATCTGGCCCTGCCCTTTTTTTGGTTGGAAGACTTTTAATGACTGCTTCTATTTCCTTAGAGGTTATAGGACTGTTTAATTTGTTAATCTGATCTTGATTTAACTTTGGTAGGTGGAATCTATTGAGAAGTCGTCCATTTCACTTAGATTTGGAAATTTTGTGGAATACAGGTTTTTGTAGTAAGATATAAAGATTCTTTGGATTTCTTCAATGTCTGTTGTTATTTTTCCCTTTTCATTTCTGATTTTGTTGATTTGGGTATTTTCCTTCTGCCTTTTAGTTAGTTTGGCTAAGGGTTTGTCTATTTTGATGATTTTCTCAAAGAGTCAACTCTTGGTCTCATTAATTCTTTCTATTGTTCTCTTTGTTTCTAAGTTATTGATTTTAGCCCCAAGTTTGATGATTTCCTGCTGTCTGTTCCTCTTGGGGATGTTTGTTTCTTTGTTTTCTAGAGCTTACTGTTCAATTGTTAAGTTGCTATAATATCAGCTATGCCCACTTTCTTTTTTGAAGGTGTTTAGTGCTATGAGCTTTCCTTGTGGCATTGTTTTCATTGTGTCCCATAGGTTTGGGTATGTTGTGCCTTCATTTTCATTGAATTTTAAGAAGTCTTTGATTTCCTTCCTTATATCTTCCCTGTCGCAGTAGTAATTGAGTAGAGAGTTTTTCAATTTCCATGAATGTGTAGATTTTGTTATTTCTATTGTTGAATTCCAGCTTTAAACCATGGTGGTGTGATAAGATACAAGGGATTATTCCAATTTTCTTGTGTCTGTTAAGGCTTGTTTTGTGACTGAGTATATGGTCAATTTTGGAGAAAGTTCCATGAGGTGCTGAGAAGAAGTTATTTCATTTGAGTTTAGGTGAAATGTTGTATAGATATTTGTTAGGTCCATTTGATTCATGACCTCTGTTAGTCTCATTATTTCTCTGTTTGGCTTCTGTCTTGATGACCTGTTCATTGGTATGAGTGGGGTATTGAAGTCTCCCTCTATTAGTGTGTGGGGATCAATGTGTGGTTTAAGCTTAGTAGTGTCTCTTTTACAAATGTGGGTGCCCTTTGTTTTGGGCATAGATATTCAGTATTGAGATGTCATCTTGATAAATTTTTCCTTTGAGAAGTATGTAGTGTCCTTCTCTATCTATTTTGATTAATTTCAGTTGAAAGCCTATTTTATTGGATATTAGGATGGTTACTCCAGCTTGCTTCCTTGGACCATTTGCTTGGAAAACCTTTTCCCATCCTTTTACTCTGAGGTAAAGTCTATCTTTACCAATGAGGTGTATTTCTTGTATGCAGCAAAATGATGGGTTTTGTTTACAGATCCATTTTGTAAGCCTGTGTGGTAAGTTGAGTCCATTGATACTGAGAGATATTAATGACCCTCACAAACATACTTTCAATGTCAATGACAAAAAGTTATTCATAATAAAATACAGGTTTATTAATTAACCCACATTTGTGACATGGGATAAATCTTTGATACATGAACTCTTCTGCACAGTGCAGAAATTCTGTCCAACAATTGTGACAGTCTACAATGCCAACTCAATCAACATGACTATGGAAGCTTCCCCTAAACTTTTCCAAAATGTTCTTACCATCCTTGTAGAGCAATCCCAATTTGGTTTATTCACATATAGTTAGAGGTCAATGTCTCCAGCCATAATAGGAACTTCATTCTTGAAGGAAAGAGACTGTACCACCCAAAGGCTACATGCTGGCTTTCATCTAACTTCTAAACTCATCTTGTTCTTACCTGCTCTTGATTTAAGAATTTCAAAATACTATCAAGGATATATGAAAATATCAAGGTAAAATGTCACATTTCTACCAATAAAAATTGTAGAATTGAAGTGTGAAACTCACATTTACATTTAGGATTTAACATGAGAAACACATATAACATTCCATAATGCAGTGATAAATTAAATTCAGTATTAATAGTAGATAGCCCTAGGCAAATGTTTATGAATAAAGCTGCCAGGATCAGAGCCTCATTTTCACCAGTTATGAAATGGAAATAACTATTTCATCAAGAAATAGCACACCTGCAGTGTCCATACTTAGAAGATGGAAACAAGAGGATCAGTAGTTAAAAGTAAATCTCTGGGGCTGGAGAGATGGCTCAGAGGTTAAGAGCACTGGCTGCTCTTCCAGAGGTCCTGAGTTCAATTCCCAGCAACCACATGGTGGCTTACAACCATCCACAATGAGATATGGTGCCCTCTTCTGGCCTTCAGGCATACCTGCAGACAAAACAATGTATATGAAAAAATAAATCTAAAAAACAAAACAAAACAAAACAAAACAAAACAAAAAAAAGTAAATCTCTGCCATACAGATGTTATAGATCATTATGTGGTAACATGTGGGTACTGGGAATCACATTTAGGAGCTCTGGAAGAACAGCAAGGACATTTAATCACCAAGCCATCTCTCCATGCCACAATAAGAAATTCTTATTGGTTGGATTACATTGGTAAGACCACCTGTCAGGGCAATCAAAATGGATTGCCCACTTCTGGCCTCCATTGGTACCAGATACACACATGGGGCATAGACATATATATAGGCAAAATACTCACATACATATTTATTTAAAAATATTGCTAATCTATAGTAATTTATAACTAATTGTGCCATCTAAGTTCAAAAATAGAATATTACAACTTGAATTTTTATTTTTTGCAGTTACCCCTCCGTGAATTTTACATCTTCCCAGTAATGAGGGTCAATCATTATTTGTATCCTCATTTACAATAAATCTCATGAAACCAAGAGCTTTCTGGCAATAGTTAAGTTAAAATTCCAAGAAGTTTGCTGCCTTTTTCCCTCAAATGAAAGCTGCTGAAATGATAATGAATGATGCTGAGTGCAGGATGAGAGTGACATGCTGTTGCTTATGAAATATTTAGTTGCCTCTTTTTAGCCAGCACTGAGTGATGGGCATCTCTCAGAACAACTGGCACAAGTGCTGCAAGACTGGGGTTAAGAGAAAGCCCTATCACAAGAAGCAGAAGTATGAACTGGTGACCCTCGTGGTGTTCTGGATCTAAGAAGACGTTTTTAAAATTGTGATGAAAGTTAAGATGAGAGCTGAGTTGGATATAGAACTTTAAACTCATGGAGATGGGTAGATAGTAGAATGTTAAAGTCAGGTGCAAAATACATATAGACTGGACATTGGGATTGTACACTAAGCCATATAACTCTCATAATTGTGGCCTAATTATTTCTGTTGTTTTATATTGTATTTATTGTTATAAGAGAAAGAGCCATTTGTTGGACTGAAAGGGGGAGATGTTGGTGGGAAAAAGATATATATTAAACTTAAAAAAAGAGAGAAGTCCCTGGGTCTAACCTCCACAACCCATTTAATAAGACCATTTAACAGCTTGTAGTCTCTTCCCCTAAATAAGAAGATGTTCTATTATGCATCAAATGACCAAAGGGGGGAAAACACCCTCCCTACCTTCTGTGGATGGGATGTCGCTCTCTTAAAATAACTTCATGCTGATTTGGGACATAGTAAACCTGTTTGTGGCCCAAATAAGAATGGAAAAATGTTTAAAAATGTTAATAGAATCATTTAATGTTCAGTCCTTTTGTGCTCAGCTATTTAAATGTCCTAAGAAGTTCCTATATAATCAGATATACTTATCCCTCTTAGGTCTCTGAGGTGGTTGAAGAACAGATAGCTAGAGTCTCATAGTTAAATTTTGAGTTGTTTAGGAATGAAGAGGGTGTTCTGGATATAAGAAGATGTTTTTAAAATTGTGATGCAAGTTAGGATGAAAGCTGAGTTGGATATAGAACTTTAAACTCATGGAGATGGCTAGATAGTAGAATGTTAAAGTCAGGTGCCAAATATGTATGGATTAGACATTGGGAATATATGCTAAGCCATATAACTCTCATAATTGTGGCCTAATTATTTCTGTTGTTTTGTATTATATTTATTGTTATAAGAGAAAGATCCATTTGTTGGGCTGAAAGGGGGAGCTGTTGGGGGGAAAAGATATACCTTAAACTTAAAAAAAAAACAAGGGAAGGGAAGAGGATGGGGGTTGAGGGGGAAGAGGGTGGGAGGGTGGGACTGGAAGGAGGAGTACGTAGGGGATTGCGACTGAGATGTAACTTGAAGAAATAAAAAAAATAAATTAAAAAAAAGAAAAAAATGTGAAAAAAAAAAAAAAAGATTGACCCTCGTCGCATACAGACAATCCAAGTTTGAGGAGGCAATAAGAAGTACCATGTCCCGAGACTGGATATGGGGAACTTTTCCTGAGGCTCTGAGTGTTGTACTTGCAAAACAGGGATCATTGATGTTGTCTACAGTGCATCCAATAAGGAGCTTGTCCGCACCAAAACCCCAGTGAAGAACTGCTTTGTGCTTATTGACAGCACACCATACTGACAGTCCTACTATGTACTGCCCCTGAACTGCAAGAGGGGGCAGGCAAGTTGACTTCCGAGGATGAAGAGATTTTAAACAAAAAGTGATCAAAGAAAATTAAAAAGAAGTACTATGAAGGGAAAAAGAACGCCAAAATCAGCAGTCTCCTGAAGGAGCAGTTCCAGCAGGGCAAGCTTCTTGCCTGTGTTGCCTCAAGACCAGGCCAGTGTGGCAGAGCAGATGGCTTATGTGCTAGAAGGCAAGGAGCTGGTGTTCTGTCTGAGGAAGATGAAAACACAGAAAGGCAAATAAACCATCACTCACAGCTCTTGTAATAAAGGTATTTATCATTCTTAAAAAAGAAAGAAAGAAAGAAAGAAAGAAAGAAAGAAAGAAAGAAAGAAAGAAGAAAGAAAGAAAGAAAGAAATGTTAAGTCAGCTCTAAAGAGACTATGGAAGTGAACTGTGCATGTAAAAAAAATTCCTATTAAAAGTGGGAGATCCAAGATGGCGGCAACCTGCACTGACGCATTTTGAACGTGGGGGAAAAGAGCCATAAAAAGCACAGAGTTATTGGACACTGTGCAAAAAGCGGAGGGGCTAGACCCTCTGGGAACACACCCAGCTCCCAAGGGGCTGTTAAAAGTCCCAGGGCAAGGCTCTCCCCCCATCTCTCCCAGACACGGAAGCCACTATATCCGGGACTTGGGAACTCCCATTTGGAGAGGTGCCTGGTAAGATCGACTCTAATACACAGTAGGCAGAATCAGAGCCCACATAGCGATTACTCAGTAGCCTACTAGGCTCCCCACACCTCAGGAGGATCTTATAGCTATTTAGGAATCTTTGAGGGCTAGTTGAAGTCTTAGCAAGTCAGAAACAGGGAGCACGGCAGGAGGTCCGCAGCTGCGCGAGACGCGGAGAATCCGAGCAGGAAACTGGCAGGCAGGGCAGAAGCACCAAGCCCGTTGCGGAGCAGCCAGGGCCGGAAACCATCACAGGCAGGCGGGGCTGAGGCTCTGTGTGCCCGCGGCAGAGGACCCCAGGCGGGAAGCCGGCACAGGCGGGTGGGGCGGAGGGGTCACGCTCGCGGCGGAGGAGCCTAGTGGGAAGCCAGAAACCAGGGGACCATAGCTGTATTCTGGAAAACCCAGACATATTAGGCATGGAGCCAGGCCCTGTCAGTCTCCATGACGACAACCAGAATCCACAGAATCTGTGCCTGGGCAAACAGGTCCATAACATCAGAGCCATTACAGGATGATCACTCAGTGTGCAACACAGAGAATTCTGAATTGGGAGCAGTGAAACAATCCTGGGCCATTTCTCACTACCTGGGAATAGGCTGCACCAGCTCACAGTGCTTCAGGCTATTAGAATCACAGTGACCCTGAGATCCCCCTGTAAGCAATGACAGATAGCCAAGCAATTCGACTCCTACACCAAAGCATCCCCTGTGGATCCAAGCCCAGAAAACAATGAGAGCAAAGAGCTAAACACATCCATATGGCCAAAAGTCCAAGAAAAAATAGAAATCAAGGAAATACAACTCCAACAACGCAGAACTATCCTAGCTCATCCAATTTGGATGACCTCACACCAGCAGAAACACACGAAAACGATGACAATTCTGCATTATGGAAAGTGATAGAGTCCCTTCAAGAAGAACTTAAATCTATAAAGGAATTCAAAGAAGCCACAATTTTACAAGTCAAAACAACGAATAACACCATTAAAGAGATCCAAGCCAAGGTGACTCAGCTTGAACAGGAAAAGGACAAAGCAATGAAAGATTTCTAGACAAAAACAAGCAAACTAGAGAAGGAAATGTACAAAAAGAACAATACCATACAAGACATGAAAATAGAAATAGAAACAATAAAGAAAACACAGTCAGAGTTAAAAGAGGAAGTGAAGAATCAAGGGAAGAGAACAGGAAATATGGATATGAGTATCAAAAATAGGATGCAAGAGATGGAAGACAGGATCTCAGACATGGAAGATTCGATGGAAGAAATCAGTACAACATCCAAAGAAAATGAGAAGGCTAAAAAATCTCTCACCCACAACATCTAAGAAATCAAGGACTCAATGAAAAGATGGAACCTAAGAATTATAGGCATAGAGGAAAGAGAAGACTCCCGACTCCATGGTCCAGGAAATATCTTCAACAAAATCATAGAAGAAAACTTCCCAAACCTGAAAACAGAGATGCCAATAAAAATCCAAGAGGCTTACAGAACACTGAACAGATTAGATCAGAAAAGAAACTCCTCTCGCCACATAATAATTGAAACACCAAATGTACACAACAAAGAAAGAATATTAAAAGCTGTAAGAGAAAAAGGTCAAGTCACATACAATGGCAGACCCATCAGAATTACACCTGACTTTTCCTCAGAAACTTTAAAAGCTAGAAGGGCCTGGACAGATATCCTACAAGTCCTGAGAGAACATAGGTGCCCAGCCAGACTACTATACCCAGCAAAACTCTCTATCAACATAGATGGAGAAAACAAGATACTCCATGACAAAATCAAATTTAAACAATATCTACCCACAAACCCAGCCCTACAGAAAATCCTAGAAGGAAAATTCCAACCCAGAGAAGAAAACTACACCCTAGAAAACAAAGGGAATAGAAAACCCTTCAGCAACTAAACCAAAAGAGGCACAGGTCCATCACCTATACCAAACTAATGGGAAATAACAACCCCAGGTCACTAACATCCATCAACCACAATGGACTCAACTCCCCAATAAAAAGACACAGGTTTATAGAGTGGATCCTCAAGCAAGACCCGTCTTTTTGCTGCATACAAGAAACACATCTCACTATCAAAGATAGACACTACCTCAGAGTAAAGGGCTGGGAAAAGGTTTTCCAAGCAAATGGACCCAGGAAGCAAGCTGGAGTAGCCATCCTAATATCAAACAAAACAGACTTCCAACTGAATTTAATGAAAAAAGACAGAGAAGGGTATTATATACTCATTAAAGGGAATATTCATCAAGAGGAAATCTCAATATTGAACATCTATGCCCCAAATACAAAGGCACCTACATTTGTAAAAGAAACACTTCTAAAACTTAAATCGCACGTCGATCACAACACACTAGTAGTGGGAGACTTCAACATCCCACTCACAATAATGGACAGATCATCAAGACTGAGGCCAAACAGAGAAATATTGAGTCTAACAGAGATCATGAACCAAATGGACCTAACAGAACATTTCACCTAAACACAAAGGAATACACCTTTTTCTCAGCACCTCACGGAACCTTCTCCAAAATCGACCACATAGTCAGACACAAAGATAGTCTCAAAAGATACAAGAAAATTGAAATAATACCTTGTATCTTATCAGACCACCATGGAATAAAGCTGGTCTTCAACAGCAAAAGAATCAACAGAAAGCCTACACACACATGGAAATTGAACAGCTCCTTACTGGATGACTACTGGGTCAGGGAAGAAATAAAGAAGGAAATCAAAGACTTCTTAAAATCCAACGACAATGAAGGCACAACATACACAAACCTATGAGATACAATGAAAGCTGTGCTAAGAGGAAAGTTCATAGCACTAAGTGCTTTCAAAAAGAAAATTGTGACAGCTCATATTAGGGAATTAACAGCTAAGTTGGGTGAATTGGAAAAAAAAGAAGCAAACACTCCCAAGAGTCGCAGAAGGCAGGAGATCTTCAAACTTAGGGATGAAATCAACAACTTAGAAACAAAAAGAACTATACAAAGAATCAATGAAACCAAGAGTTGGTTCTTCAAGAAAATCAACAAAAAAGACAGACCCCTAGCCAAATTAACTAAAAGGGAAAGGGAAAGAACCCAAATCAACAAAATCAGAAATGAAAAGGGAGAAATAACAACAGACATTGAGGAGATCCAGAAAATATTTGGGTACTACTTTAAAAATCTATATTCCACCAAATTTGAAAACCTAAGCGAAATAGACAATTTCCTCGATAGATTCCACCTACCAAAACTAAATCAATATCAGATTAACAGCTAAAACAGCCCAATAACCCCTAAGAAACAGTCATTAATAATCTCCCAACCAAAAAAAAGCCCAGGGCCAGATGGCTTTAGCATGGAATTCTACCAGACCTTCAAAGAGGAACTAACACCATTACTCTTCAAACTCTTCCACCACATAGAATCAGAAAGAACACTGCCAAACTTATGCTATGAGGCCACTGTCACTCTGATTCCTAAACCACACAAAGACCCAACAAAGAAAGAGAACTTCAGACCAGTCTCCCTCATGAACATAGATGCAAAAATACTTAATAAAATACTAGCAAACCGAATTCAAGAACATAACAAAAGTATCATACATCATGATCAAGTAGGCTTCATCAAAGGAATGCAGGGATGGTTCAACATACGAAAGTCTATCAATGTAATTCACCATATAAACAAGATGAAAGAAAAAAACCACATGATAATCTCGCTAGATGCAGAAAATGCATTTGACAAAATCCAACACCCCTTCATGCTAAAAGTTCTGGAGAGAACAGGCATACAAGGACCATACCTAGAAATAATAAAGGCAATATACAGCAAGCCAGTGGCTAACATCAAATTAAATGGAGAGAAACTTGAAGCATTTCCTCTAAACTCAGGGACAAGACAATGATGTCCACTTTCACCATATCTCTTCAATATAGTACTTGAAGTCCTTCCTAGAACAATAAGACAACTAAAGGATATCAAGGGGATACAAATTGGAAACGAAGAAGTCAAACTATCCCTATTTGCCGACGATATGATAGTATACATAAGCGACCCAAAAATTCCACCAGAGAACTCTTACAGCTGATAAACACCTTCAGCAAAGTGGCTGGATACAAAATTAATTCAAAAAAATCGGAAGCCCTTCTTTATACAACAAACAAATGTACCAAGAAAGAAATAAGGGAAACAACCCCCTTCACAACATAAAATACCTGGGGGTAACTTTAACCAAACAAGTAATGGACCTATACAACAAGAACTTCAAGCCCCTGAAGAAAGAAATGGAAGAGGCCTTTAGAAGATAGAATATCTCCCATGCTCATGGACAGGTAGGATCAACATAATAAAAATGGCTAGCCTACCAAAAGCAATATATAGATTCAATGCAATTCCTATCAAAATACCAACACAATTCTTTACAGATCTGGAAAGAGCTATTGTCAATTTCATATGGAACAACAAAAAGCCCAGAATAGCTAAATCAATCCTGTACAGTAAAAAAGCATTTGGAGGTATCACCATCCCAGATTTCAAGCTGTACTACAGAGCAATAATAATAAAAACAGCATGATACTGGTATAGAAACAGACCAGTGGATCAATGGAATCGAATTGAAGACCCAAACATGGACCCACACACCTATGGCCAAGTAATCTTTGACAAAGAAGCCAAAATGGCACAAAGGAAGAAGGACAGCATCTTCAACAAATGGTTCTGGTCCAACTGGATGTCCACTTGCAAAAGAAAGAAATTAGACCTTGTAAAAAACTTAAATCCAAGTGGATCAAAGACCTTAACATAAGGCCAGTCACACTAAATCTACTAGAAGAAAAAGTAGGAGAAACCCTCGAAATCCTTGGCACAGGTGACAATTTCCTGAACAGAACACCAACATCTCAGGACCTGAGATCAACAATCATTAAATGAGACCTCATGAAACTGAAAAGCTTCTGTAAGGCAAAAGACACCGTCATTTGAACAAAACAGCAGCCTACAGACTGGAAGAAAATCTTCACCAACCCCACATCTGATAGAGGGCTATTATCTAAAATCTACAAAGAACTCAAGAAACTAAATGCCAAGAAACCAAATAATCCAATCAAAAAATGGGAGATGGAGCTAAATAGAGGATTCACAAAGGAGGAATCCCTAATGGCTGAGAGACACCTGAAGAAATGCTCAACATCCTTAATCATCAGAGAAATGCAACTCAAGATGACTTTGAGATTCCATCTCACACCTGTCAGAATGGCTAAGATAAAGAGCTCAAATGACAGCACATGCTGGCGAGGGTGTGGAGAAAGGGGAACCCTACTCCATTGTTGGTGGGAGTGCAGGCTTGTGCAAACACTATGGAGGTCAGTATGGCGATATCTTTGAAATCTTGGAATAACTTTGCCTCAGGACCCAGCCATACCACTTCTGGGTATACACCCAAAGGACTCCTCACAGAGTCATAGGGAAGTCTCCTTATCTATGTTCATAGCAGCCTCATTTGTAATAGCTAGAAAGTGGAAACAACCCAGATGTCCCTCAACTGAAGAATGGATTAAAAAACTGTGGTACATCTATACAATGGAATATTACTCAGCTATCAGAAACAATTAAATTATGCAATTTGCAACCAAATGGATGGAACTAGAGAAGCTCTTCCTGAGTGACCTAACCCAGACTCAGAAGGATGCACATGGCATCTATTCACTTATAGTAGGGTTTTAGCTATATAGTACAGGATATCTGTACTACAACCAACAACCAACACAGCAAAAGGAACATCTACATAGACTTTTTTTTCCTTTTTCCTTTTTCTTTTTCCTTTCTTTTTTTGTTGTTGTTCATTGTTTTTGTGGGTTTGTGTGTTGGTCTTTTTTTAGCCCCCCCCCCCCCCCCCCCCCCC
>CAJQZJ010033081.1:125981-143611 GCA_907164525.1 Lophiomys imhausi | reverse complement strand
TGTGTGTGTGTGTGTGTGTGTGTGTGTGTGTGTGTGTGTGTGTGTGTTTGAGACAGGGTTTCTCTGTGTATCCTTGATGGCCCTTGACCAACTTTGTAGACCAGGCTAGTCTTGAACTCACAGAGATCCGCCTGCCTCTGCCTCCAAAATGCTGGGATTAAAGGTGTGGGCCACCACATCTGGCAATTATAGACAGCTGTGAACTGCCATGTGGATCCTGAAATTTGAACCCGGGTCCTGGAAGAGCAGCCAGTGCTCTAAACCACTGAGCCATCTCTCCAGCCCCTAAAATGTGTTTCTTTAATCAAGGAAATACAGTTCTATGGATGCATGTTGTCCAAACGTCAGAGTATTTCAGCTAAGTAATTGGTTACCAGTAGGCAGGTGAATGGAAATGCAATTTACTTTTTAATCATTCTTTGTCATGTCACACATTGAAATCACAATAGCAGCACAAGGAAGTCAAGGCCATGGCAAAACAGTTAAACAATTGCTCTTATTATTCTCATCCACTCAAGAAAACACACAAAATGAAGTTTAAAATGATTTGTTCCTATCTACATTAAATAAGTTCTGCCCAAGAAGGAAAGCCACTCTTCCTTTTCTAGATTGCCGTTTCTGTCACCGACTTTAACCACTAGTGAAATGCATAAAGACACATAGTTTCTGCTTACAATCACATCCCCTGCACATGGTGATCCTGTGGATAAATAGGTTCGTTTTGCTCTTACCTAGCCAGGTGCCACTTCTGGACAGAGGTAAAATTATCTCTTAGACCTTATTTTGTCATTCGTTAATACAGATAATATATGACGTGCTGATCTTTCCCATTTATTACACATTTGTCTCTTTCTCTTCATATTTGAGCTCTTAAATTGACCTTCACTGAAACACTTAAAGATCACTGCTACTGTTCTAAAATCTTTACTATGGGGGTTGGGAAAGTGACTCAGCATTTAAGAAAGCTTCCTGCTCTTGCAGAGAATCAGAATACAGTTCCCAGGACATAAGTGGGATGGCTCACAACCCTCTTTTTCTAACTCTACTCCTGAGGATCTGATGCCCTCTTCTGGCATCTGTGTATACTTGCAGTCAAATACATGTACCCATAGGCAGAAAGGCAGACAGAAAGACAGACAGGCAGACACACACACACACACACACACACACACACACACACACACACATACACACACACACACACATTAAAATAAATCTTTGAAAATTAAAGTCCTAAAATTTTTACCATGATTGAAATTCATAACAGTATTATCTCCGTTCTCTTCTCTCACAGCATTCTTCAAACCTCTATCCTTAGCTTACTGTTTTTTTTAAATACTTTATTTTTTTTTCTTCAAGTTACATCTCAGTCACAAACCCTTCCCTATTCCCCCTTCCTATCCCGCCCTTCCACCCTCTTCCCCCCAGCAGCTTCCCCTTTCAGTCCAACAGATGGTTCCTTCTCTTATAACAGTAAATACTATACAAAACAACAGATATAAATATGCCACATTTATGAGAGTTAAATGGCCCAGTATACCTTCCCAATGTCCAGTTTATACATATTTAGCCCCTGACTTTAACATTCTACTATCTAACCATCTCCATGAGTTTAAAGGTCTATATCTGACTCAACATTCATACTAACTTGCAACACAATTTTAAAAGTATCTTCTTAGATCTATAACACCCTCTTGATTCCTAAACAACTCAAAATTTAACTATGAGACTCTAGCTGTCTATTCTTCAACAACCTCAGAGACCTGAGAGGGATAAATATATCTGATTATATAGGAAGTGCAGGGCCTGCAGCTTCCAAAACTGAGAAATGACATACCAGTGACTGCCTGGACAGTTCCCATTTTCTCTCCATACATTCCTGCATCAGTCTTCAGCCTTTGGGTCCTGTTTCTCTGACAGACATTTGTTGTAGAGCAGGGATTATGAAGGACTTACCTACCCTGTCTTGGCAGAGCTAGGCTGTTGACTTCCCTGCTACCAAGTTTTGTCCTTTTTGGGCAGCAGTCTGTCTGCAGTTGGAGCAAGGAGTTTTTTCATGCCAAGAGATAGGCTTGCCACTAATTCAACCATCTCACACTGGAGATTCTTCGATGCTTATCTTCTACTTGGAGTAGAATAGGGGGTGCTGTCAGGAGCTGATATGTCTCGATATAAAAAAAAAGAAAATCTTAATTTAAGATAACATCTTTGAATGCCATATTCTGCAGATCTCTTGGGGTTTTTGAAGATGCCCTATCCATCTCGGCCGGAACCTCAGTGAATCCTGCAAGATCAGCTTCTGCCTACAAATTCCTTAGGTCAGCTAAACAGCTGAGAACAGAAGGACTGAACATAAAAGGATTGTACTAACATTTTTAACCATTTTTCCATTTTGGTTCGGGCCCCAAACAGGTTTACTACGACCCAAATCAGTGAATCCTGCAAGATCAGCTTCTGCCTACAAATTCCTTAGGTCAGCTAAACAGCTGAGAACAGAAGGACTGAACATAAAAGGATTGTACTAACATTTTTAACCATTTTTCCATTTTGGTTTGGGCCCCAAACAGGTTTACTACGACCCAAATCAGCAGGAAGTCACTTTAAGAGAGCGACGTCCCATGCCCAGAGGGTGGGGAGGGTGTTTCTCCACCCTTCTTTTTGGTTATTTGAAGGATAACTGAAAACTCTGATATTTAGGGGAAGAGATTACAAGCTGATAAATGGTCCTGTTTAATGGGTTTTGGAGGTTAGACCAAAGGACTTCCTACTTTTCCTTTTCTGTATCCTTCTTTCTCTCCTATGTAGGAGTGCATGGGCTTGAGAAAAATGAGACATAGACATAGCACAGGAAGGTCCAAGAAGAAGGGGCAGATTATTGAATATGCCCTTATACCTTTGTATATTGATACAAAATTAGTAGTATATTTGGCTAAAGTGGTATTGACCATTGTTTATTGTGCAAAAATAAGATTGTATTGGATTACATCGGTATTGATCTTTCTATATTGATACAAAATTAAGATTATAGTTGGCCACAATGGTATTGACCCTTGTATATGGATGTAATATTAAGATTGTATTGGGCTACATAGGCATTGATCTTTGTATATTGATACATAATTAAGAGTATATTTAACCACAATTGAATAGATCTTTGTATATTGATACAAAATTAAAGGTAACGCTTCCTAATGGTATCATACCTAGAGATACTTAAAAATAAAATGTGAAGCTCTGGCCTCTTGATACCAACCGTCTAAAACTGTTTAGGATAGTTAAGTAAAACAAACTCCTAGTCATGCAAACATGTCACTTTGTTAGCTACTACGACAGTCTATCACAGATATTCTCTAAACTACTCAGTAATCAAGTTGTTAAGAGACAAGCAACATTTACTTATCTAAATACAAGAGATGGATAGAGCTTACTGTTTTTTATGCTATCAGCATCTCCTTGGCTAAGCTCATGCAGGCTCTGAGCTCAACAAGTTTGTGTTCACCATGTACTTCATCATTGCTCGCCTGATGTCCAATTAGCTATTGGAAAGATCTGTCTCAATATTTTAGGGATCTCAAAGCCCAAAATACCTAAAAACTATTTTTTTTCCTTATGTTCTTTTCATCCATCCAAAGTTTAGGAATCATTTATGACAATTTTCATTTTTAATTATGTTATACTCACAACGCATCTCCAGTCAACAAATCTAGTTGCCTCTCTGCCCTCCCTGTAAAAAAAACCTTAGTGACTTTCACTGCCTAACAAATCCCAAATACTTAGTTACGTAACAGACACCTATTTATGTACTGACCTCTTCACACCTCTTTCTTATCACTTCTCAGATCTCCTCCATTTATACTTTGGTTTCAACCAGTTAAACATCCTTGTCATCTCTACTTGCTATAAGACAACTTACGGAATCTTCTCCAGATTGTCTCCTTCTGGGATGTGTTTTACACTGCTTATCTAAATATCATCCTTCTGACAAGACTCCAGCCTCATGTTTCTTCCTCTGTTAAACAGTTCCTGATGTTTTCTTGCTCTCTCTACCTGAAGTGCTTGAGTTCCTTTCCTAGTGTTTCCCAGAGACCTTTAATAACATAATTAACATGTTGTATTGATAAGTGAACTTTTTTGGGAGTGGAGTCACACCTGGCCTCTAAGTTTTACATAATGATTGTCATGGCAAGGCTTCCACAATTCTCAGAATCCTGTCATTATCATCCATTTGTTTTAAATTCTCCTGGTTCCTTCTGACAATCACCACACAGATCCTCCCTCTTTGTCTAGCCTTCTAAAATCAATACTCTACCAGGTTTGATCTGTGTTGACTCAACTAATCAACCTATGAATTCCTATCTTGAGGTCCACACTCTGACAGTGGGTAAACATCACCTGGTCCCAGGATCATACTACTGCACACTTGATATGTATGAAAGAGAAAGAAGAGAGAGGGGGAGTTCAGGAAAGTTTTTATTTCATTGCCTCATTTTCTACTAGCAATATATTGGAACTTTTATTTGTGTTAAGGAGAACAGAAACTCTGTTGATAGGCATCACTGTGATAATCAAAGGATGGGAGAATAGACATTTAGTGAATTGGAATAGCGATAGAGAAAGAATAGAAAATAGCAAGAGATGGCCTAAGCAAGGAGGCATGAGTAAATCTGCTTTTACCCTGGACTGACTGTCATGATACAGCTGAAGGACAGGGATTTATGAAGTCAGGTAACACTCTAATCTATTATTCAGCTATTTTAGAATGGTACAGAAATACACACAAAAGCAAGTAACTAATTAAAATGCGAGACTGTCATTGTCTATTCTTAGCTTTGAAAGACAATGAATGTTGTTAAGGCTTTGTACAGACTTTTGTTTAATATGAAAATCAAATGACTAAAAGTGTAGGTAACTAACCAGGAATTGTAAAATGAAATAAATCATAAGAAAACACACTACTTATTTCCAACTAAATCAAGATTCAACAGTCTCACACCAAATATCCTGAAGTACAGTGTATAAACTTAAAACTCTGGCAATTTCAATTAACTTGGACAGAGGGGAGCTCATAGAGACTGAGCCACCAACCAAAGAACTTATATGGACTGGTCCTAGGCCCACTACACACATATGAAGCTGATGGGCTGTGGATCCCCTAACAAATGGAGCAAGAATTATCTCTGACTTGGTCTCTGTTGCCTCCCTCTGGATCCCACTTTCCTAACAGAGCTGCCTTTCTTGCCTCGGCAGAAGAGGAGGAACTTAGTCATGATGCAATTTGATGTGTCAGAGTGGGTTGGGTGGGGAGTGAGGGGGGAATGGGGGAAATAGGTGGGAGTGTGGAGATGGGAAAAGAGGAGGGAAGGGTTGTGATTGGAATATAATATAAAATAAACAAATAAATTAATGAAAAAAAAACCTCTGGCAATTTTTGCTTTGTTAAAAAAAATGACTATGGGAGACTCTCTAAAGTTTATCCTGAACAATAATACAGAATTAAACATGACATAGATCTGTTGTGGTCTCAAAAGGATTTATTAAAGGAACTCATTATGGTAATTATACCTAGATTATAGTCCTTTTTCTGGATTACAGCTTTGATGTTTATTAGGACATGAATACTAACTAAATAGCAAGCCTTATCAGAAGAAATGATTGTGATCATGTTTAGTTCCAAATGAAAAGATATAAACAATACACTTCTCTTTAGGTTGAGGGTTGAAAGTGGATAATGTGTGATTCTGGACTCTGTTCAGAACTATGACTGTTCCTCTGAGCTGGGCTCATATAATAGGTAGAAAGTATTCATTGTCAACTTGATAGCATCTGGAATCACCTAAGATATAGACCTTCAGGCACACCTGTGAGGGATTACTTAGGCCATGTGGGTTGATGCTAATTACATAACTAAGGAGGGAAGATCTGTCCTAAAAGTGAGATGGGATTCTGGGCATTCCAAAAAGGAGAAAGCTAGCTAGACACAGGCATTCAGGTCTTTCTGCTTCTTCACCATGGATGCAATGTGACCAGCTGCCTCAAACTCCTGTTGCAATGACTTTCCTACCATCATGGACTGCATTTTCAAACTATGAACTAAAATGAACTCTTCCTTCCCTAGGTTCCCTTTCTTAGAGAACAACAACAGAAAATTAACTAAAGCAGCCTGCAAATCCATCTATTTATAGTAGAGGGAACAATGTTCTGAGTGCTGTAAGATTTTTTGTTTGTTCGGTTGTTTTTTTTTTTTCTTAATCTTCACTCTTGCTGCCAAGTTCATCTACCCTGTTCTTGCTGTTCATGATCCCTTCCTTGATATTACAACTTCTTCAGGCTTCCAACATGGACCCAGTAGGTCTCCAGGTATCCTTTAGGCCTTCAGCACAAGACTGGGACTACTGAGGCATCCAGTCTCTTGGAATGAGCAATCATTGGGTTGGTGGCTTCTTTGGTATGGGACACCCATTGTTGGACTAATCTGACCATATTGTGTAAGCAAATCTAATAAATACTCTTCATATATATATATGAAGTTTGTTAGGACATGAATACTTACTAACTAAATAGCAACCCACATCAGAAGAAATGATTGTGATCATGTTTAGCTCCAAATGAAAGGATATAAACAACACACTTCTCTTCAGATTGAGGGTTGAAAGTGGATAATGTGTGATTTTGGACTCTGTTCAGAATTATGACTGGGCTCATTGGGTTGATGGGTAGAATATATATATATATATATATATATATATATATATATATATATTCTATACTATTTCTCAACAGTAGAGAACTCTTATACAGCAACAGAAAATTAACTAAGACAGACTGTTTGTTAAAAGATAGAATACTGGTTCCATAAAAGCAACAATTAAGTATATCAGATAAAATATAAATATGAATTTTTATCTTCTTGTATGCTGCATTCCTTACCACAATTTTTACTTTTAATGTTCACTCATAAAAGTATGGCTATATTTTGTTTTTAAGATGTTGGGCTCCTTTTGAGTTCAGGCATAGCATAAGTCCAAGTGTACTAGGCATGTAAATGACTGTGAACACTCAAGGATTATGTCTTACTCATGCATGGAAGATCTTTGAATTTCAAAGACATTAAATGATAATACAAACTTTGAAAGTGTTTTTCTTTTAATAGCATGTGATATGCTACTATGAGCGTTCAGATTCCTTGGCTATTGTCTTGTTGAAGGCCTCCTTGATTTGCATTTAGATTAAAATTAATAGACCATATGCCTTGAAATATTTAAATAAAATCTTAAAAGTGAGCAGTGAATTTCTGACCTACTGGAAGATTAATATCTTGTGAATACCAATGCAGTCTCAGTAGTTATACCATTCAATAATACACCACAATGATACTTTGCTCTTCTCCCTCCCCCTTTTTTTGAGCTACACACAAAAGAAAAGAAGATGAATAATATGGTAAACTCAAGTAAGCACCACATTATATTAGATGTTTAAAAAACTGGCCCAAGCTCAGTCAGAGTGATTGCCTTTTATGCACAACAGCATGAGTCTGATCACCAGCTCTACATAAAGTCTGACAAACAAACAAAACCTACTTCTCTACTGTGGTGAAGCCCAGGATGCATAGTAAAGGTGCTGTACTGAAAGGAGTTTAAATTACTAGAACCCATGGCCATGGTTGTGTGTACACATTAATGCCAGCATTGGAAGGTAGAATAGGGGGATCCAAGAAGAACAAGGCTAGACCAGACACCCTAGCAGAAATGGATGACTGCTGGTTCAGTGATACTCTATCTCAAAGTATTAGGTAGACAAGAATAGAGGAAGACATCTGAGTTGTGATCTGCCCTTCACATGCATGTGCACTAAAGTCTGCACCCATATACTTTTTTTGTTTTTTATTTGTTTTGTTTTGTTTTGTTTTTTTTTTTGAGACTAGGTAGTTTTAGCTGTCCCAGAACTGACTATGTAGACCAGACTAGCCACAAAGATTTGCCTGCCCCACCCCCCCCAAATGTTGAGATTAAAGGCTTGTACTAAGACATTCAGCCCTCCCGCCCTTCTTAGATGTAGGTAGGGTACAAGTCAAGTTTGACAAACATAATACAGAAATATCAAGTTGCATCCCTGTCTGGCTCTGCCTTGGACACTGGCACATCTCACTTTTTGGAGCTTTCCTTTGGAATAGTTGCTCTGGGGGAGTTTTAACAAGAGATAAATCCAACTATTCTGAAGATACCATATACAGAGAAAATAATAGATCCCCAGCTGTTCCCCAGCCCGGACACTAGACATATAAATGAAAACGCCACATAGTGCATTCCAGAGCCAACTTTTGCAGTATAAAGAACAGAAGTCCTCAACAAATAATTCCAGTCATCTCCAAATATCTGAACAACTTTAGCTGAGGATCTAGGCGTCAGAAACTAAAGGCAAAATTCCCAACCGTAAGACACAAGATAATAAGTATTATTACAAGCCACTGAGGTTTTGAGAAATTGATGGTGCATCAAGAAGTAACTGGGGGGTGGGATCCAAAATGGTGCCGTCCATAGAGCATGTTATCTGAGTAGTAGGTGAATGGGATTAGTCACTGTGGAGTGATCGTGAGGTCACACAGCCGAATGTGAAACACAGACGGTGTCTGAATTTCCACAGCAAACACTGAGACTGGTCACCACACGAGACAGCTCACACAGTTCCCAGGAACACCACCCTGAGACCAACCAGCTCAGTTACCTCTCCACACACAGATCCAGCACACGGCTCCAGCCACAAATCAGTAACCCCACCTGTCTTCCTGAGATTCAGCCTCCACTTGGACCTGTACACTCAACCAGGAAAAATGGCTGGACCATAAGAGCTAAGGTAAGTAATATTTTCTTTCCAGAGTTCTCAACATGGTGGCACTTGTGCACTTTAGCTGAGTGGCAGAGACCAAACCCAGCCATAGTAAAACAATCAGAAGTCCAGATTGACTGCAAACAGAGCTGATGATATTGTGTTCCCCACAAACATTTGGGCAGGTCACTAAGCACCCGCACTTTTGAGGTACCCAGCAACAGCCACACCAACAATGGCACCCATCTTGGTTGGAGCTCTCTGCCTGCATGGTCAGCCTAGCTGCTGAACCAGAAGAAATGGGTCAAGGAGGCGAGAACACAGGCCCAACCACACCACATACTGCCTTTCTGAGGAGACCTGCCACCTCTCAAGTTCTCACAGGATAGCCCTATCCCCACTTCAATCCCCTATACATAGGTCGAGTTGGGTCACAACCAGATGAGGAGAGTGGAAGTCACTCTCTGAGAACCAGTCTATTACAGGAACCTACCCACCATCTGGAGGTGGACACTAGGATCTCAGTATCACCCAGCCCCCAGAAAAGGGGGTTTTCCTGAGCACCAAGGACAACTGGCATCAGAAACAACCGGGTCAACCAAATGACTAAAGGTCAGCCCAAGAACTCAATAAAAACAAAACAAAACAAAGCAAAAACCAAACCAAACCAAAACAAACAAAACAAAAAACCCAAAGCAACATGACATCTCCAGAATCTAGCTATAATGCTATAGAAAAGCCCAGAAATCCTAACACAATTGAAACAAAGAAAAATAACCTCAATTCTACTAACAATAGAAGGCTTAAGGGAGGAAATCAAATACCTCAGATAGCAACAATAAAATACTGCAAATGAGGTGATGGAAATGAATAAAGCTCTTAAAGGAATGGAAGACCTTAAAAGGGAAGTAGAACCAATAAAGAAAAGACAAGCCAAGACATCCATGGAACTGGAAAACACTAGGAAAAGAAAAGGAACAACAGACACAAGCATCACCAAACGAATACAAGGAATGGAAGAAGAATTTTACGCACAGAGGATAAAACTGAAGAGGCAGGAAGATCTCTGAGTTGAAGGCCAGCCTGGTCTACAAAGTGAGTCCAGAGAAACCCTGTCTCGAAAAACCAAAAAGAAGAAATTGATATATCTGTCAAAGAAAATGTAAAATCCAAAAAAGTCCTGACACAACACCTTCAAGAAATCAAGGACACTATGAAAAGGCAACATCCCGGAGTAATAAGATTAGAAGAAAGAGAAGATTCCCAGCTCCATGGATCAGAGAATATATTCAACAAAATCATTGAAGAGAATTTCCCAAACCTAATGAAAGAGATGCCTAAAATTTTACAATAAGCCTACGAAACTCTAAGTAGATTAGACCAGAAAAGGAAATCCTCCCGCAACATAATAATCAAAACACTAAATGTACAGAAAAAAGAAAGAATATTAAAAGCTGCTAGGGAAAAGGGCCAAGTAACATATAATGGCAAACCTATCAGAATCACACCTGACTTTTCATCAGAGATGCTAAAAGACAGAAGGGCTTGGACAGACATTTTGCAGACCCTATGAAAAACCAGATACCAGACTACTATTTCCAGCAAAATTGTCAATCAATATAGATGGAGAAAACAAGATATTCCATGACAAAACTGAATTCAAACACTATCAAGGAACAAATCAATCTTTACAGAAGATGTTAGAAGGAAAACTTGAACCCAAGGAGGTTAACTATACACAAGAAAACACGGGAAGCAAATAATTCAATGGGAGCAAAACCAAAAGAAGAGAAGCTCACTCACACACTATTTCCACCAACATCAAGATGGCAGGAAGTAATAATCACTGGTCATTAATATTAGCCATGATCAATGGACTCAATTCCCCAATAAAAAGACACAAGCTAGCAGAATGGATGAGAAAACAGGGTCTTATACAATGCCGCTTACAAGAAACACACCTCAGCAAAAAAGATAGGCATTATCTCCAAGTAAAGGAATCGAAAGAGATATACCAAGCAAATGAACCCATGAAGCAAGCTGAAGTAGCCATTCTAATATCCAATAAATTAGACTTTCAGTCAATGGTAATCAAAAGAGATGGGGAAGAACACTTCATACTCATAAAAGGAAAAATAAACCAAGATGGCATCTCAATACTGAACATCTATGCCCCAAATGTAAGGGCACTCACATTTGTTAAAGAAACACTATTAAAGGTCTAGTCCCACATTATCCCACACATTAATAATGGGATACTTCAACACACCACTCTCACCATTGGACAGATCAATGATGCAGAAAACAAACACATTCATGGTGTGAATCAAATGGACTTAACTAATATCTACAGAACACTTCACCCCAATACAAAATAATATACTTTCTTCTCAGCACCTCATGGAACCTTCTCCAAAATTGACTATATAGTCAGTCAAAAAGCAAGCCACAATAGATACAAGAAAATTGAAATTACCACTTGTAACATATCAGACCATCATGAAATAAACTAGACTTCAAAAATAACAAAAACAACAGAAAGCTGGCAAAAACATATGGAAACTGAACAACTCTCTACTCAATGACCTCTGGGTCAGGGAAGAAATAAAAAAAAAAAAAAAGAAATCAATGTCTTCTTAGAATTCAATGAATATGGAGGCATAACATACCCAAACTTATGGGACACATTGAAAGCAATGCTAAGAGGAAAGTTTACAGCACTAAGTGCCTTCAAAAAGAAATTGGAGAGTTCCCATACTAGTGACCTAAAAGCACACCTGAAAGAGCTAGAATAAAAGGAAACAAACACTCCCAAGAGGAGCAGAGAGCAAGAAACTATCAAACTCAGGGCTGAAATCAATAACTTAGAAATAAAAAAGAACAATACAAAGAATCAACAAAACTGAGAGTTGGTTCTTTGAGAATGCAATAGACAAAGTCTTAGCCAAGCTAACTAAAAGGCAGAGGAAAAATACCCAAATCAACAAAATCAGAAATGAAAGGGGGGAAATAACAACAGACATTGAGGAAATCCAAAGAATCAATAGGTCCTAATTAAAAAACATACCCCAAAAAACTGGAAAAACTAAATGAAATGGACAATTTTCTTGATAGATAACACCTACCAAGGACAGGTGGTGGGTGGGAAACAGGGAGCAAATTTGAAAAAAATTTCCTGTAAGACAGGACTTCAAGTCCCTGAAGAAAGAAACTGAACAACATGTCAGAAGTTGGAAAGATTTCCCTTGCTCATGGATATGTAGGATCAAAATAATAAAAATGGTTCTTAAATCAAGAACAGGTAAACAAATTAAAGAGTCTTATAACTCTTCAGGAAGAAGTCATTAGAAGTGTTCCAACTGGAGGATCCAAGATGGCGTCGGCCTTCAAGGATGCATTTTGAATGGGGGGAAAACAGCCATAAAGCCACAGAGTTATAAGACACTGAGCAACAATCTGAGTGACTTGAACCTGCTGTGTTTCACCCAGCTACCCAGGGACCATTAAAAGTCCCTGGGCAGGACTCTCCTCCCCTCTCTCAGGCACTCAGCAAAACAGACGGAAGGAAGCCGCTGAATCCAGGAATTGGAATCGTAATCAGGCAGGAGAGGGACAGGGTAAGAGCCACTCAAATACCCAGCAGGCAGATCTGAACCTCAGACAGGGTTACTCACCAGCCTCCTGGGCCCCTAGATCCCACGCAGGTGGTCCGGTTATTTAGCAAAGGGTTGCAGACCTGTGGGAGCAGGATACACTTTTAGCGGATCCACAGCAGTAGACAGTGCAGTGGCTGGCAGGTCCACAGCTGCATTTTGGAAAGCGCAAGCATATTTGTGTTTGGACATACATACAGGCCCCTCTATTGGATTTATGGTCACTGGGAAAAACTCTGCAGCTGAACTAAGCAGAGGGATACACTTCTGGCAGCATGTTACACTGCAGCAGTGTACCAGAACTTGGAAGACAGTGGCCCCAATTGCCAGTATCTAAAGCCATTCAGACATAGGTGGAGGTGTGAGAGGGGCAGAAAGGCGGATGGCCAGGTTGGAAGGCAGATTTGTTTTCCACAGGGTCCAAGCCCTGGGCAAGTTGTGGGGTTAATATCAGACTCTTTTGCTAGTGCTGTCCCTTCCGGCAGGAAACCAGAGCTTAAGCATATATATAGTTCCATCCCTGGAACAGTGAGGTTTTGGCCTGGGGGTACACTGCTGAGTGACTCACCTTAAGGGCATGGAGTCAGGTCCTTTCAAGACTCCAGTGGGCAGTCTCAACCCCCAAATGTGAGACCTCCAGAGTCCACAGAATCTGTGCCTGGACACACAAGACCACACCAGCAGAGGTGCTGCAGGCTGAATACTCACTCAGTGTGCAACATAGAGAGCTCTGACTTGTGAGCAGTGAAACAATCCTGGGCTATTCCTCATTGCCTGGGAGTGGGCTGCACCAGCTCACAGTGATTCTGGTTATTAGATGCACACTGACCCTGAGAATCCCCTGAGAGCAGCTGGGGAGGACCACAAACATGGTCCCGACACATAAGCTGCAGTGGAGCTACAACCCCACCCAAGAGTCTGCAGCCTACCAACCTGCATTGTCATCTATACAAAGACCAGTTGTATCCCAGGAACCTACAGGAACACATCCCATTACAATCCCTCACCCGAGTCCCCAATTGGGACAAAACAGGAAGGGGTGAGTTCTGGTAGACACACTGAGAACCTCCACACAAGGCCCCATCCAGCCAGTGGAAAGTGACAGATCACCAAGCAATATGACTGCTACACCAAAGCACCCCCTTTGGCATCAAGCCCAGAAGCAACAGGAACAAAGAGCTAAGAATAACCAAATGGCAAAAGGACAGCGGGAAAAAAAAGAACCAACAAAAGTCAGGGAAATATGACCCCCAACAAAATGCAACTGTGCTAGTACAGCAAGCCCTGACCACTTCACCACAGCTGAAACACATGAAAACAATGACAATTCTACATTCTGGAAAGTGATAGAGTCCTTTCAAGAAGAATTTAAATCTATGATGGAATTCAAAGAGTCCACAATTTTACAAGCGAAAGCATTGGATAACACCATTAGAGAGCTCCAAGCCAAAGTGGCTTAACTTGAACAGGAAAGAGACAAGACAATGAAAGACTTAAAAGCTATGAAAGATTTCCAGGCAAAGACAAGCAAATTGGAGCAGGAAATGTACAAAACAAATAAAATCTTTCAAGATATGAAACTGGAAATGGAAGCAATAAAGAAAACACAGTCAGAGATAAGAGTGGAAGTGGAGAATCAAGGGAAGAGAACAGGAACTACATTTCTGGTGGGAGTGCAAGCTTGTACAACCACTATGCAAATCAGTCTGGCAATATCTTAGAAAACTTGGAATGGGTCTACCTCAAGACTGAGCCATACCATTTCTGGGTATACATCCAAATGACTCCTCACCAAATCACAAGGAAGTTTCCTCATCTATTTTCATAGCAGCCTTATTTGTAATAGCTACAAACTGGAAACAACCCAGATGTCCCTCAACCGAAGAATGGATTAAAAACTGTGGTACATCTATACAATGGAATATTACTCAGCTATCAGAAACAAGGAAATTATGCAATTTTCAGCCAAATGGATGGAACTGGAGAAGCTCATCCTGAGTGAGCTAACCCAGACTCAGAAGGATGCACATGGCATCTATTCACTTATAGTCAGATTTTAGCTATATAGTAAAGGATATCTATACTACAATCAATGCATCAAAGGGAACATGGACATAGACTTTTTTTTTTGTTTGTTTGTTTTCTCTCCCTGTCAATGAGATGCTTCTCCCTGGTGCTACTGCCTTGTAGACCCCCAGTGTATGAGGAAGCTCTTGGCCCTCATATGACTGCTGAACTGAGGCAGGGGATTTTTATATAGGGACACCCTATTCCAGAGGAGTTTGATGGAAGGGTTAGGGGGTAGAGGGTGGGAGGGTGGGCCTGGGAAGAATTGAAAGAGGACACTATGATGTAGATGCAACCTGAAGCAATAAATAAATAAATTAAAAAAAAAGTGTTCCAACCAAAAAAAGCTCAGGGCCAGATGGTTTCAGCACAGAATTCTACCAGATCTTTAAAGAAGAGCTAACACCAATAAGCCTCAAACTATTTCACAATATAGAAATAGAAGGAATACTGCCAAACTCGTTCTGAGGCCACAATCCCCCTGATACCTAAACCACACAAAGATCCAAAGGAAAAAGAAAAGTTCAGACCAATTTCTCTTATGGATATGGACACAAACATACTCAATAAAATACTTGAAAACTGGATCCAAGATCACATCAAAAGTATCATACACCATGATCAAGTAGGCTTCATCCCAGGGATGCAGGGGTGGTTCAATATATGAAAATCTATCAATGGAATCCACCATATAAAAAAGCTGAAAGAAAAAAAACACATGATCATCTCATTGGACAGTGAAAAACCATTCGACAAAATCCAACACCTCTTCATGTTAAAAGTCTTGGAAAGATTAGGCATACAAGGACCATACTTAAACATAATAAAGGCAATTTAAAATAAGCCAATACCCAACATCAAACTAAATGGAGAGAAACTTAAAGCATTTCCTCTAAAATCAGTGACAAGGCAAGGCTGCCCACTCTGTCCTTATCTCTTCAACATAGTATTTGAAGTTTTAGCTAGAACAATAAGACAACTAATGGAGATCAAGGGGATACAAATTGGAAAGTATCCATATTTGTAGATAATATGATAGTATACATAAGTGACCCAAAAATTCCACCAGAGAAGTTCTACCACTGATAAACTCTTTCAGCAAGGTGGCTGGACACAAAATTAATTAATTAAAAAAATCAGTAGCCCTTCAATATACAAACGATAAATGGGCAGAGAAAGATATTAGGGAATCAACACCCTTCACAATAGCCACAAATAATATAAAATGCCTGGGGGTAACTCTTACCAAGCAAGTGAAAGACCTGTAAGACAAGAAGTTCAAGTTGCTGAAGAAAAAAATTGAAGAATATATCAGAAGGTGGAAAGATCTCCCTTGCTCATGGATATGTAGGATCAACATAATAAAAATGGCCATCTTACCTAAAGCAATATACAGATTCAATGCAATTCCTATCAAAATACCAACACAATTATTTACAGACTTGGAAAGGACAATTCTCATTATCATATGGAAAAACAAACAACCCAGAATAGCTAAATCAATCATGTTCAATAACAGAACATCTGGAGGTATCACCATCCCACATTTCAAACTGTACTACAAAGCAATAGTAATAAAAACAGCATGGTACTGGCATAGAAACAGACCAGTTGATCAATTAAATCGAAGACCCAGAAATGAACCCACCCACCTATGGTCACTTAATTTCTGACAAAGAAGCCAAAACCATACAATGGAAAAAGGAAAGCATCTTCAACAAATGTCGCCGGGCTAACTGGATGTCAAGAAGTAGAAGAATTCAAATAGACCCATACTTACCACCCTGCACAAAACTTAACTGTAAGTGGATCAAAGACCTCAACATAAATCCAGACACACTAAAATTAATAGAAGAGAAAGTGGGCGGGGGGGGGAACCTGGAGCTCATTGGCATGGGTAGCAACTTCCTGAACAGAGCACAAATAGCTCAGGCTCTAAAACAAACACTCAATAAATGGGACCTTATAAAATTGAACAGCCTCTGTAAGACAAATGGCACTATCCTTAGAACAAAACAGCATCCTACAGACTGGGAAAAGATATTCACCAACCCAACATCTGACAGAGGGCTAATATCCAAAATATATAAAGAACTCAAGAAATTAAACACCAAAAAAATCAAATAATCCAATCAAAACATGGGATATACAGCTAAACTGAGAATTTACAAAAGAGGAATCTCTAAAGGGCGAGAAGCACTTAAAGATTTGTTCAATATCTTTTGTCATCAGGGAAATGCAACTAAAAACAGCTCTGAGATTCCACCTCACATCCATCAGAATGGTTAAGATCAAAAAGTCAAATGATTGCACATGCTGGCGAGGATGTGGAGAAAGAGGAACACTCCTCCATTGCTGGTGGGAATGCAAACTTTGGAATCACTTTGGAAATCAATCTGGAGATATCTTAGAAATTTTGGAATAGTTCTACTCAAGACCCAGCCATACCCCTACTGGGCATATATTCAAAGGTTTCTTCACCAAACCAGAAGGACATTGCAACAAAAATGTTCATAGCAGCTTTATTTGCAATAGCCAGAAACTGGAAACAACCCAGATGTCCTTCCGCTGAACAATGGATAAAAAAATCCTGTGGTATATTTATACAATGGAATATTAGACAGCTATCAGAAATAAGGAAGTCATGCAATTTGCAACCAAATGGATGAATCTAGTAAAGCTCATCATAAGTGAACTGACTCAGTCCCAGAAAGATAAACATGGTATGTATTCTCTGAAAAGTGTATATAGCCAGGCGGTGGTGGCTCACGCCTTTAATCCCAGCACTCGGGAGGCAGAGGCAGGCGGATCTCTGTGAGTTCGAGGCCAGCCTGGTCTACAAAGCGAGTCCAGGACAGCCAAGGATACACAGAGAAACCCTGTCTCGAAAAACCAAAAAAAAAAAAAAAATTATTTTAGCCGGGCGGTGGTGGCGCACGCCTTTAATCCCAGCACTTGGGAGGCAGAGGCAGGCGGATCTTTGCGAGTTTGAGGCCAGCCTGGTCTACAAAGCGAGTCCAGGACAGCCAGAGCTGTTAAATAGAGAAACCCTGTCTCGAAAAACCAAAAAAAAAAAAAAAAAAAAAA
>CAJQZJ010033081.1:93154-125881 GCA_907164525.1 Lophiomys imhausi | reverse complement strand
AAAAAAAAAAAAAAAAAAAAAAAAAAAAAAAGAAAAGAAAAGTGTATATTAACCATACAGCACAGGAAAACCATCCTAACACCCACAGACCCAAATAGATAGGAACCTAGCAAAACTGTCCTAGGAAAAACTCTACCCAGCAGTGAATCATGGAATCTTTTGCAGGTTAGTGGAACACCTTACCCTAGATATTGTGCCATATCAAGCCCCAATATAAGAGGAATCTCTTGGTTCTCACATGACTGAAAAAGTGAGAGAATATATGTGAGGGCCCTCCTTATCTGATGAGAAGGAGAGTACTGATAAGAGGAATAATGAGAGAGGGGGGAAGCGAGGGCTAGGAGAGGAGGAGGGACAAAACTGCATTCTAGAGGTAATTTGAAAAAAGATATTAATTTTATAAAAAAGGGGTAACTGCTTAAAAATATAATAAAAATAAAATGTGAAATTTTCAAATGATAGTTTAGGAAAGGCATACTTGTCTTACTGGCATGAAAGGGAAAAATGTCTTACTGTCATGAAAGGAAAAATTGTCTTAATTTCAGGTTAAAATGTTAGACTGCAGGTTGCCACATAGCTCCCACACACCAGTTTATTTTTTTCTATAAAAAATGATATTTTCATTGTTTGGCATTAAAAAGGCAGTTAAGAGGTTTAAAATATTGTAAGTAAGCTAAGGGTTACTACAATTCAAGCAGATTTTCTAAACTTCTAATAGCTGAAGTAATTTGGAGCTAAGGTAAAATATTTGAAAAGGACCATGTTAGCCCATGCCTTTTACTCTAGCAGAGACAGGAGGATCACTATTGAGTTAGTTGTCTTGATGGGATGGTGTTAAGCATTCTAAATGTTAATTGGTCCTGTTTGCTGTCTGTTACTTAATTGACTCTGATTGGTTAAATAAATGCTGAGGCCTGGAGATTGGGCAAGGACAGAGGTAAACAGGACTAAGGTTCTCAGGCTTTTTAGAGAGATAGAGATCATCTTGGGAAGGTCGCCAGAGAAGAAGCCAGGAGTAAACAAGGAAGACACGCCATGGGGTAGATTAAAGAAGATCCTTCCACGTGGCCTGGAACATCAGCTTAGCATGGAGAATAATAATCCAAAGGGACATATGTATATATGTGGGGTTGTAGTTGGGTAATAGAATTATGAGCTAGCTAAAATGGGCTAGGATTGCACAACCCAGGCCTAGGCTTGTAAAGATCCACTCGGTGTCTGTGTGTATTCATTTATAGTAGCAGGTTAAGGATTAACACTGCCAACCAATTAAATATAATATAAATACTAGGTAAATCATTTAATTAGCCTTTTTTTTCAACATTGTCTTTTGAATTCTAGAGTTACAATGAACAGGGTGGTGATGGTGCACACCTTTAATCCCAACACTTGAAAGACATACACCCTTAATTCCAACACACAGGAGACAGAAAGATGCAGGTTTTTGAGTTCAAGGCCAGCCTGACACAGAGAAAGCTCCAAATAGAGAAAAACTTAGATCCAGGGGTGGTGGTGCACACCTTCAATCCCAACAATTGGGAGTACATGCCTTTGATCTCAATGCTTGGAAAGTAGAGGCAGGCAAATAGGATTTGCAATGACTTTAGTTTAAAAGCTACTCTCAAAAGACATGCTGAAATTAAAAATGAATTGTCCTTTGTGATCTCAAAATATATACATTTAAAGGTATGTTTAGTTCCAAAATATCGAAATAATTTTTAGGTCAAAAAACAAACAAAACAAAACCAAATTTGCTCTAGGAAAGATATTACCCCCCCCCCCCAAAAAAAAGTAGTGCTCCAGAGTTCTGTTCTTATCTCTCCAGGTTAAAAGCATCCATCTAAGGAGTCCAGAGACAACTGGACATCTGAAACTTTTGAAGAAAAGGTACCTGACAACAAAGAAGACAAGCAGCCCAGATTTATTTCTTCAAGTTACATCTCAATCACATTCCCCTCTCTCCTCCCCCTCCTGGATCTGTGGAATCTGAAAAAGTTTTGTAAAAATGGAAATTTGTGATGTTCTAAATGTTAACAGGTTCACAATGTGGCTATAATCTTGGGTTTCATGCTGACTGTAAGGGAAGAGTTAAGTTTATGCTTTAAAGCCAAGTTCCCAGGAATGGTCCCAGCTGTTGCTATGCTGATGAAGGGAAAGGACCTTCAACTAGGTCAAGGCAGCCCTGTTCTGGCACCTGATCTGTTATTCATGCATATTATTATGATTTTCTTAGAAGAATCCCTAACCAAAACAAAAAATTGTTTCCATTTGGGCCAGGTCATATTGACCATACCATCAGTTGTTTGGGTTATTAAAGAATAAAAATAGCTATCAAAGGATGCCAAAACAGAACTTTGGTGGCCAAACTGACCACAGCTAACGAGCCAATCAGAAATGGATATGACTAGTTACCTAAATGTTATCGAATCATATGGTAAAAAGATTGCTTCTTTGTCTGAGTTGCTATATAAGCTCTATGCTTCTTGAACTCGGGACTCCAACTTCAGCTGCTGCATCAGTGAGAGTTGAGAGTCTGAGCTTAAGTTTGTATAAAATAAACAATCCTTATGCTTTTGAATTGGTGGTCTTGTGAGAGCCGGGCAGAACATTTGGGGGCTCGTCCAGGATCCCCGACATCACCAGGATTTCTGACCGGAGGGTTCAATGTGGATGGTAAGTCTCTGTGTCCTGTCTGTTTATTTGTGTTCAGGGGGCACCATTCTGCATTCTGAAGTTTTCTGTGGACCGGTATTGACCTGAGCAGACTTGCTGGAAAACCAACGGTCTAGGGGTCTGGAAGACGTTCCAGACCCTGATCTATATCTGTGGGAAGAGGATTGTGTGCCTCTTCAGCCTCTAGAAGGAAGTGGCCGGTTGCTCCCGCAGAAGGGCATGAAGCCATCGTCCTATATTGAATTTGGTTTTCGCCTGCCTGGGGCGGGGGTGTTCGTGTCTGATATTGCTTTCTCTTCTTGTTGCTTCTGTGGTTCTTTGTCTGACTAAGATGATGGGACAGACTATGACTACCGTTCTTTCCCTCCTGACTGGTAATTTTAGGGACGTGAGAAACCGCACTCATAGTTTGAGTGTGCAGGTTCAGAAAAGGAAACTAATTACTTTCTGCAGTTCTGAATGGCCAAGTTTTGGAGTATGATGGCCAGCAGATGGCACTGTAAGAATGTTGTTTTTCAGAACAAGACTGGCCATCTGGACCTTACATTGTGGTCTGGGAAGATCTGATTCTAAATCCTCTCCCCTGGATAAAGCCTTTTTTACATCCACAGACACAAAGGCGAAATGGGACCATCCTTGTGGTTCAGGAAAAAAAAAGACAAAGATGCAAAACAAAAATGAAACCAAATCATCGGTGCCACTCTATCCAGTTTTTCAGGGGGGAACGGAGGAAGAAACTATTTTTCCTCCATCTTACTTGTCTTTTCCTGGTCTCTTCCCCGGAAATCAACCATTAATTAAATTTCCAGGTCCTGGACAACAACTGGAGGAGGACGAAGATGAAGCAAATTTAGAGCGGGGGGGAGGACATAGGGATAGCGTGCGAACTGGGTCACAATAGATGGGTCTGGCAGGCAGCAGCTGACTCTACTCTTCTGCCTTTGAGATCAATAGGACCAGTAGCTGAGAATGGACACCAGGCTCATTACTATTGGCCATTTCCCTCTAGTGACCTGTACAACTAGAAAATACAGCATGCTAAATTTTCTGACAACCCCAGAGATCTTATTGCCCTATTAGAATCTGTTTTGTTCACCCATCAGCCTATCTGGGATGATTGTCTACAGCTTTTTAAGGTCCTGTTCAACACTGAGGAACAAGAAGGCATTCAGACAGAGGTCCGGAAATTGGTTCCTGGCGAGAATGGACAGCCCACTACCAATGTAGATGTTATCAATGATGCTTTTCCCCTTTCCCATCCAAACTGGGACCCTGAAAGGGCTGAAGGTAGAGAGGGACTCCCGGTTTATCGTCAGACTCTGTTGGCAGGTCTCAAAATGGCGGCATGAAAGTCAACCAATATGGCTAAGGTAGGGGATGTTCAGCAAGGAAAGGAAGAGAGTTCAGTAGCATTTTTAGGGAGAATAATGGAAGCATTCAGGTTATATATGCCTATGGACCCAGAATCCCCAGAAAATAAGACCTTGGTCATTATGGCTTTTGTTAACCAGGCTGCTCCAGATAGTAAATGTAAGTTTCAGAGGGTGGCGAGGATGAAGGAAAAGTCAGTTCAAGACTTAATGATGGTGGCAGAGAAGGCATATAATAACAGAGAGTCAGTGGAAGAAAAGTTAGAAAAGGCAAAAGATAGGCAGACTCGGAATCTGGCCAGGATCCTCCTGGCTACAACTGTTAAAGATGAAAATGAGAGACAGAAGAGGCTGCTATGGATTGCAGAAGGTCAAGTAAGGAGAGCCTCCTGACCGGGCACCACAAAATAGGGAAGCATCAATGTGCCTACTGTAAGGAAGGACACTGGAAGAAGGACTGCCCCAAAAGAGGGGGCTCATGGCCTAAGCCTCCTCCTGTCCTAACTGTTGGGGAATTGGATGACTAGATGGGATGGGGTTCAGACCCCCTCCCTGAGCCCAGGGTAACCCATAAAGTGAAGGGGACCCCAATTCAGTTTTCAGTAGACACCAGAGCTGAACATTCAGTCCTGCTTGGATCTAGTTGTCCAATGTCTAAAATAAAGGCCTGGATACAAGGAGCCACTGGGATGAAACATTATTCATGGACTACCCAAAGAACTGTGGACCTAGAAGTGGGATAGGTATCTCATTCTTTTCTATTCATCTCTGAATGTCCCCACCCTTTGTTGGGAAGAGATATCCTAACCAAAATTGGAGCCCAAATTCAATTCAATCCAGGGGAGCCTCAGTCTCAGATAAAGAGGGGAGACCCATCCATGTGTTAATGCTCCAGCTTGAGGATGAATACAGAATATATCAACCTCCCCCTAACATGGAACATTGGCTCTAAACCTTTCCCCAAGCATGGGCAGAGACTGGAGGCATAGGACTGGCCAAACATCGAATTCCAGTTTTTATAGAACTCAAACCAGGGGCTGATCCAGCTAGACTTCATCAATACCCAATGTCAAGGGAGGCAAAAATTGCCATACCTCCCACATCCGACATCTGTTGGACTTGGGGGTGCTGAAGCCCTGCCAGTCAGCATAGGATACTGCACTATTGCCAGTCAGGAAACCTCACTCTGATGATTACAGACCAGTTCAAGACCTCCGGGAAGTTAATAGGCAAACTCTAGATATACATCCTACGGTCCCCAACCCATATACCTTGCTGAGTTCCTTTCCTTTCCTCCTCATTACCAATGGTACACTGTCCTAGATTTAAAACATGCCTTTTTTAGTCTGCCACTTGCTCCTAAAAGCCAGGAATTGTTTGCTTTTGAATGGACTGATCCTGAAAGGGGGATCAATGGACAATTAATATGGACAAAATTGCCACAAGGATTTAAGAATTCACCTACTATTTTTGATGAAGCGTTCCATGAAGATTTGGGTGAGTACTGCTCTTGTCACCCAAATACAACACTTTTACAATATGTAGTTGACCTCCTCATTGCAACTGAAAGTTATGAAAACTGTGTACAAGGAAGAAAGGATCTGCTCCAAACTTTGGGAGAGCTGGGGCACTGTGCCTCCACAAAAAAAGGCCCAAATTGTTGACTCGAGGTAAGTTACCTGGGGTATTTGCTTAAAGAAGGGCAGAGGTGGCTTACCCAGGCCAGAAAAGAGACTGTAAAAAATTAATTAAATTACATTGGGACCATTTGTAGAAATAATTAGTTAAATTGTTTAACCAGTATTTAGGTTATATTTAATTGATTTGGCAGCTGTTAATTCTTATCCAGACATTATAAATGAATACACACAGACACCACGTGGATTTTAACAAGCCTTGGCCTTAGTTGTACAATCCTGGCCCATCTAAGCTAGCTCTTAAGTCTATTACCCAAATATGACCTCATATAAACATATGTCCCCTTGGACTGCCATTCTCCATGATATGCCAATGTTCCTGGCCATGTGGAATGAGGTTCTTTTTTCTAACCCATGGTGTGTTTCCTCTTTCCTGCTGCTCCTGGCTGGAATGCTTTCTTCTGTCTAAAACACAGGCTTCCTGTTCTAATCTCAGGAAGTCCCACCTTTCTCTGTCTTTGCCCAATCTCAGGCCTCAGCATTTTATTTAACCATTCAGAATCAATATAAGTAACAGACAGCAAACAGGGCCAATTAACATTTAGAATGCTTAACACTACCCCAACAAGAGACAGTGCTTAAAATCCCAAAACCAGATACCCCTCACAAAGTCCGTGGGTTTTGGGGATCAGCAGGGTTTTACATACTATGGATACCAGATTTGCAGAGTTAACAAGGCCACTCAATGCAGCTACTAAAGAAGGATAGCTTTTTCAATGGACTGAGGCTATGGACAAATCTTTTGAGCAAATCAAGATTACTTTGTTATCAGCCCCAGCTTTAGGTCTTCCTGATGTGACTAAACCATTTCACTTATATATTGATGAAGCTAAGGGGTGCTAGTTCAATATCTGGGCCCCTGAAAGTGACCAGTGGCCTACCTCTCCAAGAAACTGGACCCAGTGACAACAGGATGGCCTCCATGCCTACGAATAATAGTTGCCACTGCCCTGTTAGTAAAAGATGCTGACAAATTGACTTTGGGACAAGAACTGTATGTGACCACTCCTCATGTTATAGAAGGAGTATTAAAACAGCCACCAGATCACTGGTTAAGTAATGCATGGCTTGTGCATTATCAAGGACTCTTGCTTAACCCCACCAGAATCACCTTCCAGATACCTACTGCCTTACGCATAAAATGCATAGATCCACTCACATGGGGATCAGAAAAATGCAAGATCTAATCAGATATACAAATATCCAGCTACACTGCACCCAGACCCTGATCTGGAAGCTCCACTCCATGACTGTACCAGGATATTGGCTCAGGTACTTGGAATTAGAGAAGATTTACAAGATCAGCCATTGCCAGATTTGGAGGTCACTTAGTATACTGATGGCAGCAGCCAAGTTTATGATGGACAAAGGTATGCAGGGGCTGCGGTGGTAACTGAAACTGAGGTGGTCTGGGCTGAGCCATTGCCAGCTGCCACTTCAGCCCAAAAAGCTGAACTGATTTCCCTAAGAAAAGCCTTGAAAATGGGCAAAGATAAAAAGCTAACTGTGGTCTCTACAAAGAATGTGGCCTTCTGACTGCTGAAGGCAAAACTCTTAAAAATAAAGATGAAATTCTAGCTCTATTGGCTGCCCTATGGATACCTAAAAAGCTTGCAATTGTTCGTTGCTCTAGACATCAAAAAGCTAATACACCTATGGCCAGAGGAAACAATCTGGCAGACAAAAGAGCCAGAGACAATACTTTGACCTCTGAATAGATTCTTGCTGCAGCCTTACCAGATCCAGGCAGCTATTGCCTGCCTGAAGAGCCTCAGTATTCACAGATGGATTTAGATTGGATAAAAAGATTCCCAATGACACAATATTCATCTGGATGGTGGAAATCAACAGGTGGTTCTGTGATTCCCCCTGAGAAACTGGGAAAAAGGATAGTGCATAAAATGCATAGATCCACTCACATGGGGATCAGAAAAATGCAAGATCTAATCAGATATACAAATATCCTGATTAAAGATGCACACAGGAAAATAGAAAAAAATTGTTGCTGAATGCAAGGCTTGTCAGCTCACCAACACCACACGTAATCAAGACAATTCTGGCACCAGAGAGCAAGGGGGCCAACCCAGAGTTTACTAGGAAGTGGACTTTACTGAGGTAAAACTTGCAAAGTTTGGTTATCATTACTTGTTAGTTTTTATAGATACTTTTTCAGGATGGAAAGAGGCCTTCCCTACCGAGCATGAAACAGCTCAAGTGGCCAAGAAGATCCTAGAAGATATTTTGCCCAGGTTTGGGTTCCCAGGTAGGATCAGATAATGGACCTGCTTTTGTGTCCAAGGGAAGTCAGGGTCTAGCTAAAGTGCTTGGGGCAGATTGAAAACTACATTGTGCATATAGGCCCCAAAGTTCAGGGCAGAGAATGAATAGAACTCTAAAAGAGACCTTAACTAAATTGACCTTGGAGACGTTCAGTGACTGGGTGACTCTCCTTCCTTATGCCTTGTTTAGGGTTCACAATACACCCTACAATTTAGGATGGACTCATTTTGAGATTATGTTTGGGGTAGCTCCTCCTATAATTCCAAACCTGAGGTCTGAGGTACTAACTGAATTAGATGATCATGAATTAACTATTTCCCTCCAGTTCCTGCAACAAACTCACAAGGATGTTTGGAGACAATTAAAGGCCCTTTATGAAACCAGGCCACCTCCAGGACCACATTGCTACCAACCTGGAGAAGTCTACATCCGACAGGGAACCTGGAGCCCCATTGGAAAGGACCTTACATCGTGGTTCTGACTACTCCCACCACCCTCAAGGTAGATGGGGTTGCCACTTGGGTTCACTATACTCATGTCAAACTTACAGATTCTGTCACTGTGAGAAAAGACCTTATGTCAGAATGGACAGTCATCAAGGACAAGGACAATCCTCTCAAGCTCAAGATCAAGAGCTCCAGAGGTTGAATCACTGGAGGACATCTACATGGCTTGTTAAGGATAAGGCTGACTACAAATGGTTAATTGTGATTTGCTTTTTTTGTTTTATTATACCTTTTTTATCGACAATGGGTACAAAAACTGGGGGCATATAGGCCAAAGACTTGGTTGCGGAGATTGTCAGATACTACCACAAGTAAGGTTATAGTAGATTTTTATCAGGAAAGTTATCACAAGCTTCCCCAAATAGTGACTGACCTGTGCAAGCTCTGGCCGGAGTTAGGACAGACCCCCCCCATACGTATTCAATGGGTCCTCAAATGCTAGTTAAGGGACAAATTAAGCTGACAAAATGTAGGGCTAATGATATAAATGAAGAAAAACTACTGGGTCAAGATAGCTATTATGCATGCCCGGCTGAAGCTGGATCAACCTGTACTCAATCCCCAAAAGATTATAACTGTCACCACTGGGGATGTAAAACGAGATCCATATATCAAGATAAAGCTTACTCACAATCTAAATTGTAAAACTTCTAAGATTTGTACCCCTTTTGTTATTACTCTTAAAACTTGGGAGCCACTTCCTCCTTATATTTACTGGGAAATGGGGAGCACTTGGGGATTTAGGGCATATGTATCAGGACCTGATCCAGGCATGACTTTTACTATTCAGCAGCTACCAAAGCCAGAGAACGTGCAACTGATAGGTCCACTGGTGCCCTTAGCACACCCCATTCAACCAGACCCCATTATAAAGGAAAATCCTGTGACTCTTGGTCCCACCACACCCCATAGGACTCCATCAACCACTCCTCCATCCTTTGAAATACCAGAGCCACCATTACTTCATAGCTCTCCCTTGGTTGATACCATGGAAGCTGTTTTTAACTTTCTGAATGATTCTTGACCAAATATGACTAGAGACTGTTGGCTCTGCTTGGATCCTAGACCTCCTTATTATATAGGAATAGTTACTATAGACCCAAAGCCCTTCCAGCTTCTAAAACTAGTTCCTCTTAATGATACTGATTCTTGTCAATGGGAGACTTCCATAACTTTAGGAAATATATTAGGTAATGGGACTTGTTTTAGATCACAAATGTATTTTCTACAGACATCACCTTATTCTGATATATGTCCCTATGCATATACTCATGTAATTGCCTCATCTAATCCTCTTGGAATGACAGGAACCAACCTGCTGGCAGCTCTAAAGAGTTCCTGGTTTGCCTGAACTTCAGGTCTATCTCCCTGCATTTCTGTAAACCACTTTTGTAGAGAGCTGCGATGTGCCGCGCCTTAAAGATGGCGCCGGTTTCTGCCTTCCACCAGCCCGACGGTGAGCACTCTCAGTGGTAAACAAGTCCATATTTGGCAAAGACCGCTGATCTGGCTTGCTTCTGCATATGTGGGCCTCTAAGATAGCACCATGTGGCTTTACTTGATTGGCTGTTCATGTAGTATTTAGCCTGTGGGTTGGGTCTGCCCGGGCATTTGGAAGACTGTTTTCAAGGGACCTGAATAAACTGCTGGAGAAGAGCTTTTGTGAGTTGCGTCATCCTTGCTGGTCGAGGGGGACGCGACAAGTGGTGGCCCGTACGGGGAACCAGAAAAGACTCAGAACTCCTGCAGTCAGGGGCAGCGCTGGTAAGTTCCTGGGATAAATTAGGACAATAAAGTTTCACGGAGATAGCGAACACAAGGTAAAGTTTCACGGAGATAGCGAACAAAAGGTAAAGTTTCGCGGAGATAGTGAACATATGGTAAAGTTTCGCGGAGATAGCGAACAAAAGGTAGAGTTTCGCGGGGAAGCTGCGAACCGAAAGTAAATTTTTAAACATGGGATTGTCTGAGTCACATCCAATTTTTCTGGCTCTTCAGGAGCTACTTTTAGCTAGGAATTTGAAAATTAAGAAGTCTACCCTAGAGAGATTTTTGAATGAATGCGATTCCGTGGCTCCGTGGTTTGCGGTGTCCAGGAATCTTACGGTATCCTGCTGGGACAAATTAGGCAGGGACTTGGATTTTGCCTGGGAGCAAAGTACATTGCAGGGAGGAGCACGGCCTATTTGGAGACTTGTTCGGAGTTGTTTAGGAGATCAGAGATATTGCAAGTCAGTGGAAAAAGGACAAAAGGCATTAGAACAGTTAAAAGAGGAGCGCTCGGTCAAATCTGGGAAAGATACTTTGGAAGAGGATAGCTCAGAGCCTAAAGAGGAACTTAAAATGTTAACAAAGAAAATGGAGAAGTCATCTTTGAGGAAGAGTTCTGACTGCACCCGGATAGAGCCCTCAGGTCCGGGGCTGCCTGTGCTGGCGCCGCCTTCATATAATGAGACTTCCCCTCCGAGTGATCCTAGTGGGCGGTCATTCTGTCCAAATGTCTGGAGGGAAGTGAGACATGAGCTGTACTATCCTGTCTTTCAGGATGGAGGGGGAAATCGTTATCATGAACCTCTCGATTTTAAGGTAATTAAAGCACTCGCTGAGTCTGTCCGCACTTATGGGATTAATGCTGCTTTCACTGTAGCTCAGGTGGAAGCTCTTAGTCGTTATTGCATGACTCCTAGTGACTGGATGAGCTTGGCACGTGCATGCCTGTCCCCTGGGCAGTATTTAGATTGGAAGGCTTTCTTGATTGAGTTTGCTAATGAACAAGCTGCTGCTAATCGTGCAGCAGGAAACCCAGCCTGGGATGTGGACATGCTTCTTGGGCAAGGTCGATATGCTCAACAACAAACTGGGTATCCGGCTCAGGTGTTTGAGCAAATCAATTTAATCACAACCAGAGCTTGAAAATCATTGCCTAATAAAGGGGAAGTGAATGGCAATCTAACCAAGGTTATTCAAGATCCCCTGGAGCCTTTCTCAGACTTCATGGCTATAATGGTTGAAGCAGCTGGAAGGGTATTTGGAGACCCTGATTTAGCAATGCCCTTAATTAAACAACTTGTGTATGAGCAATGTACAAAGGAGTGTAAAGCAGCTATCACCCCTTATAAGAACAAGGGGTTGGAAGCCTGGATGCCTCAGTGCAGACTGCCACTACCTTGAATAATTTGTCAGCCAATGTAGCCACGGCCTTGGATGTATTGTGGCAGGTGGCCCAGATTGGCTGTGAGTGGAAAATGACTGGTTTGTATGTGACCTCTGTGCCATATCAAAATTATACTGTAGCTGCAAATTTGTCTAAGCAACTATCTCAGTATCTTACAGGAAATTGGTCTGGTGAGTTTGATAAGCTGATACAGAATCTGAGAACTGCCATCGTGCATGTGAATTCCACCCGGGTTGATGTCTCTGTTGCTGAAGGACTGTCGACATGGATCCTCCGAGCCATGAATCATCTGAGGGAATGGGTGCCCTAGGAGGCATGCTCTTCCTAGTCAGTTTCATTGCCCTATGGTGTATCTGTAAGATGAGGATTTCACAGAGGAGAAGCAATGCCATGCTGGTGCAAGCCTTTGCTGCCTTGGAGGCTAGACAGCCACGCTGGGCACCTTTTTGTAGAGGATCCACAGGAGAGGAAGGACCTTTTCCCTGGACTGGATGTCAAGAGCGCAGAGCAGTTTGGGTTCAACAAGATTATTTTTCCTTTAGCCCCATGATTAGTAATATAGTGAATAAGTCTTGTACAGGAATGCTTGATATATCTACTAGGGATCCTCAGCAGACTGCCACCAATCCTTTTGATTTGTGGCTTTTGTGTGGGGTAAATGGAAGTTGCATGGACTTGGGACCTGTCATTATGCTTGGGGGAGGAATTTATCAAAGAGGTAATTTTTCCCTAAGGTCTGCTACCAAATTGGATCTTTCTAGCGGTAGTGGCTCTGGTACTTGGAATTCTTTGTTTCATTCTTACTGCAATAAGACCTTTTCAGCTTTGCCAGTATGTCTCTGGCCTCCTTTTCTGTGGATTGTAAGTAATGGGAGTGCATCCTTAGGTGAAGAAAAGTTAGTATGCACTCCGGGCACATGTTTTTATGCCCTATGCTGGAATGCCACAGCCTTTCCTGTGGCTGTGGTGACTAGAATGCCTCGATATGTACCAGTTCCTGTAGAGGCCCCTAATACCATGATGATATTCAGGTTTAAAAGAGATTTTGGCATCACTGCAGCTATTGTTACTGCTATCACTATTGCTGCTGTGGGAGCTACTGCCTCAGCTATTGCCTTGTCTAGTTCTATACAGACTGCCAATGCCCTGAATAACATCTCAGCCACTGTGGCACAGGCATTGGATACTCAGACCTCTATGAATTCTCATCTCAAAGGAGGCCTTACGATAGTTAATCAATGCATAGATTTAATACAAGAACAGATTGATTCTCTTTGTCAACTAGCACAATTGGGGTGTGAGTGGAAAATGCAAGGTTTGTGTGTTACTTCCGTGCAGTATCAAAATTTTACAAAGGCTGCTAATCTGTCTAGACAATTGTCAAAGTTCCTCTTACAGGATTGGTCGGCTGAATTTGAAAATTTGATGAGAGAGCTGAGAGCGACAATCGTCCACATCAATTCCACTCGGGTGGATCTGAGCCTGGCTACTGGCTTGACTTCCTGGATACAGACGGCTATGGATCATCTTAAGGAGTGGGCGGGCATAGGCTCTTTGGCGATACTGATGATACTAGCCTCTCTGGTTTGCCTATGGTGCATCTACAAAATGAGAGCCACACAAAAGCGTAATGCAGCCATGATTATACAAGCCCTTGTCGCCATTGAGGCGGGCCAGTCCCCTCAGGCATGGCTCACTGCCGTGAAGCCTTAAATCTTCACTGAGCATAGTCCCTGCCCACTGAGGTATTTGTTCCACGGATATTAGGGTCTGTCAAGTCAGTGACGGAGTTGACGGGTAAGTCTCGGCCACCTAAGACAGGGCAGTCCCGAGTGGGGAGGCTGACCCAGAGATGGGTAAGAGTTTGAGCACCGCCCTCCTACAGGCTCAGGCCCACCGTGAGATCCCCAGATATGGGGATTACGTAGCCTTTCCAGGGACTTCTACCAACTTTAAAAAAAAAAAAAAAGGAAGAACTGTAGAGAGCTGCGATGTGCCACGCCTTAAAGATGGCGCCGGTTTCCGCCTTCCACCAGCCCGATGGTGAGCGCTCTCAGTGGTAAACAAGTCCATATTTGGCAAAGACCGCTGATCTGGCTTGCTTTCGCATACGTGGGCCTCTAAGATAGCACCACGTGGCTTTACTTGATTGGCTGTTCATATAGTATTTAGCCTGTGGGTTGGGTCTGCCCGGGCATTCGGAAGACTGTTTTCAAGGGACCTGAATAAACTGCTGGAGAAGAGCTTTTGTGAGTTGCGTCATCCTTGCTGGTCAAGGGGGACGCGACACACTTTGTCCAACATCCTGAATAATGTATATTAGTTTATGTAATTCCACAAGTTACGTATTATAAAGGAAGAACAGGAAGAGCCCATATGGGATTTATTCCCACCCACACCCTCGGAGGGCTGCAATTCTTGTGCCCATGTTGGTCGGGATGGGCATTGCCAGATTAGCAGCAATGAGTACAGCAGCCTTAGTGATAGGACAACAAAACTTTTGACAATTAACTGATCAAGTAGATAAAGATATGGCCAAACTACATACATTTATAGAGCATCAGGTAGATTCTTTAGCAGACGTAGTACTTCAAAGCCGGAAAGCATTAGACCTACTGTTCCTCAAGGAAGGAGGATTATGTATGGACCTAGGAGAAAAATGTTGTTTTTATGTCAACCATTCAGGAATAATCATAAATACTCTGGCTGAAGTAAAAACTACCCTCCTATATAGAGAACAAGAAAGGGAACAATCTCAGAGATGGTATGAATTTTTATTTAGCTGGTCTCAATGGTTAACAATTTTGTGTCTGCCATAGCAGGGCCCCTACTTGTGCTATTGCTTTTACTAGCATTTGGACCTTGTATTATTAATAAATTAGCTGCTTTTGTCAAAGATATAATCAATAAAATCCAACTTATGGTTCTTAGAGCACAATATACACCTCTATCTACCGACATATTGGAGGACCCATGATCGGGCCTTGTTAGATACATGAGAAGAGGGGAATGTGGAATCCGAAAAAGTTTTGTCAAAATGGAAATTTGTGATGTCCTAAGTGTTAACAGGCTCACCATTGTGGCTGTAATCTTAGGCTTCATGCTGACTGTAAGGGAAGAGTTAAGTTTATGCTTTAAAGCCAAGTTCCCAGGAATGGTGCCAGCTGTTGCTGTGCTGATGAAGGAGAAGGACCTTCAACTAGGTCAAGGCAGCCCCGTTCTGGTGTCTGATCTGTTATTCATGCATATTATTATAATTTTTCTTAGAAGAATCCTTAACCAAAATAAAAGTTGTTTCCATTTGGGCCAGGTCATATTGACCATACCATCAGTTGTTTAGGTTATTAAAGAATAAAAATATCTATCAAAGGATGTCAAAACAGAACTTTGGTGGCCAAACTGACCACAGCTGGTTGATCAATAATAACGAGCCAATCAGAAATGGACATGACTAGTTACCTAAATGTTATCCAATCATATGGTAAAAAGACAGCTTCTATGTCTGAGTTGCTATATAAGCTCTGTGCTTCTTGAACTCGGGACTCCAACTTCAGCTGCTGAATCAGTGAGAGTTGAGAGTCTAAGCTTAAGCTTGTATTAAATAAAAAGCCTTTATGCTTTTGCATCGGTGACAGGCCCTTAGTGATCTTTGGGGGTCTCAAGAACTTGGAAGAACAGACCCACCCTCCTACCCTCTTCCCCCTTACCCCCCATCCTATCTGATTTTTTATTTTTAATTTAAGGTGTGTCTTCCCCCCCCCCCAACCAGTTCCCCCTTTTAGTCCAATATAGGCTCTTTTTCTTATAACAATAAATACAATAAAAAACAAGAGCAATTAGGCCACAATTATGAAAATTATAGGGTATAATATACATTCTCAATGTGCAGTCCATACATATTTGGCATCTGATATTAATATTCTTCCAACCACATTTTAAGTAGCTCTAGAATAGGAGCTTTGCTTTAGTTTTCTATATCTTATAAAGTTGCTAGTAGTGTGAAATTCTATGGATATTAAACATCTTTAAATTTATCACATTTTATAAACTCACTGAGTGTTAGCAAAGTAAGGAAAAACTTATTCTTAGCTTCAAAAATATAGCAATTTTAAGCTTTTTAACAGGATAATCATGTTTAGATGTTAAGAGGGTTTGTTTTGTAGGATTTATTTGTATTTTCATTTATGTGTATATGTCTCTGTTTGTATATGGCATGTGGACAGGGGATGCCTATGAAGGTTAGAAGTTATCAGATTCTCTGGAGCTGAACTGGCAGTTCAATAATGTGGGTACTGGAAACAAGTAAATTCAGGTCATCTGGAAGAGCTTCAGCTGAACCATCTCTCCAGACCTGAGAAAATATTTTTAATTTAAAATGTTTTCTAAGATTGAAGCAAAATATAGTAGCTACTACTGCATCTACTCCAAATTGAAACACCTGTGATATGAAAAGCATTCTCTGACTCCTGTTATTACAAATTATCACTTATAATATAAAAGGATGTTGTGTTGAGTCCAAGAAATAAATAAATCTAGGGAACAACACACTTATATAAACAAGTCAGAATGGCATCCTATTTTGTGCAGTTCCTTTTATATCCTTCCAGGTTTTCAAGCTGAATAAATTATAAACCACCACTTACTCCCATAGAGTCACCTAACCAAGCATTCTGTCATCTCCAACTTCCCTGTTGGGAATTTAAATATTAAAATTTAAAGGGTTGTCAAAAACCATTTCTGGCCAAGTAATGTCTTATTGTCCTACAATCCCAAAACTCTTAACTGTTACTTTAAAAAAATAAAGCATTTTCTTAGCATTCAACAATGCTAAAGGATCAAGTTTCAGGTAACTTAATGATAAAATATAGCCTCTGTCTTCAAAGAATATAAACGCCAATGAAGAAAGCTCAGAGAAGTGCTGTGAAAGCCTAACACAAGGCAAAAAACAGGAGATGTCACTGGAAAACTTAAGAAAAAGCTCTCCTAAGTACTGAGGGCCTTAAAGGGTTTCCATACCAGATTTATTTTGTTGCAGCTCAGAGGAAATCAGAGACTTACTACCATTGCAGGCCATTCACCTCACTTTCCTAAATGTAAATGATGTTTGCATTCCCCTCTTCCTTAGAGTCAAGTCTCCAATGTCACTGGTGATTATTCCACCTTTGAACTGCTCTGATGCTTGGATGGTGTCAAATTTTCTGGGTGTGACTATAAATGCAATAAGTTACTTGACATAGTGACAACAATATTTAAGAAACACAACAAATGTTGGAATCAATGTATTTTTTCAAATCTATGACACTCTGCAAATTACAGTGTACTTGGGAAAGAAAGTACAAACAGTAGGTTGGAATTCTGTTGTAATTTTCCAGAATAAACATCAAAGGTTTTTATCAAGTTTATTTTCTATGCCTGCATGCTTATTTCAACTTATTCTCTCTTTCACCAAAGATCCAAATAAGTATCTCAATAGGTGCTATACTGTTTACTTTTCTTTTTCTATCACTCTCTTCCCCATCTTATCTCCCACCATTTCCTCCATTCCTCCTCTCTTTCTGCAGCACACAAATGTGCACACACACACACACACACACACACACACACATGCACGCAAGCACACACACACAATCAGTTTTATTTTTCTTTCTCTTAAATATATTACAAAGAATTTACAACCCTTATACCAGCTTTCAACATCAGTATAACTTACAATCCAAACTTTCAGAAATAACTACTGTTAAATGTAGTGACATAATATATTTTCAATTAAAAAAAAAGAAAATATCTTAGAAAATGTGGAATAGCTCTATACTATATCAAGACCCAGTCATACCACTCCTGGGCATATATCCAAAAGATTCCTCACCAAATGACAAGGACATCTCTTCAGCTATGTTCATAGCAGCTTTATTTGTAATAGCTAGAAACTGGAAACAACTCAGATGTCCCTCAACTGAAGAATGGATTAAAAAAAAAAACCTGTGGTACATTTACTCAATGGAATACTACTCAGGTATCAGAAACAAGTAAATCATGCAATTTACTGTGAAATGGATGGATCTAGAAAAGCTCATCCTGAGTGAGATAACCCAGACCCAGAAAGATACACATGGCATATATTCACTTATAACTGTATTTTAGCCATATAGTACAGGATAACCATCCTACAATCAATAGACTCAAAAGAGTAGGAACATGGACTTTGTTACCTGTTAATGGGACACTTTGCCCTAGTGTAGCTGCCATGTTGGCCCCCAGTGGAAGAGGAAGCTCTTAGCCCTCATGTGACTGATGAACTGAGTGGGGCTGATATGAGGAGGTACCACACAGTGGAGGAGTAGGATAGATGGGAGAAGGGGTTAGATGGTGGGAGGGTAGGACTAGCATGGGTGGAGTGAGGGGTCTATAATGGAGACGTAACTAGAATTAATAAATAAATGTTAAAATAAAGTGATCTAGGGGTGCTACTATGTAGGCCCCTTGTGCAAGAGGAAACTCTTAGCTCTCATATGACTGTTGAACTGAGAAGGGCTGATATGTAGGGACACTCCACATTGGAGGAGTGGGATGGGTGGGAGACGGAGGAGAAGGTGGGAGGGCGGAACCGGAAGGGGTGGAAAGAGGGTGTATGATGGAAATATAACTTGAAGTAATAAATAAAGATTAAAGACAAACAAACAAATTAATTAATTAATTAAAAAAAGAATACTTAAAAAATGATCAAAATTGTTAACCCCAGTCCACTTTCAGCTACTCAGTGCCAGCAGCTATATGATCACCAGCTGCCAGTGCAGTGTGTACCCTTTCAAAGGTCCCTGCTATCATGGCCTGTTCTCTTTTTCTCATGCTCTGTTTGTCTCTGTCTTTGTCTCTCTCATGTTCCAACTCTTATATGGCCTTTTGCTCCACTTGCCGCCCTCCCCTAATAAATCTCTAGTGGAAGATCTGTTGCATGGTGTGATCTTTATGGCATATGTTAGCCCTGGCCTGCCAAGGTACTCTGCTGTAAAACCTAAACAAAAATTGTATCTGAGGAGAAGCTATAACATTTCTAAGAATAGATGGAAATGTTTTCACAATATATATGTAAAGTAATCTTTATTTTGTACTTAAATTAGGAGCCATTATTCTCAAATGTTTAAGAATGAGTGACAACATAAAGAGCCTGAACTAAAACAGAAAAATGCTTATTCTCAAAATTCTAAAAATATTTGAGAAAATGGATTAGATTGCCTTATTTAAAGTACAAATATTTCAATAGCTATGAAAAAATATCAAAATCAGGCAATTTAACCTTTTTTGGATTCAAACTTCTAAATCCAATTCTCAAGGTTGGCTCTACTACTGCAATAGAACACCAGCTGCAGCTTTTCCTCCCTGCTGTCCATGTTTCCTGTGGATCCCACTGTCGCCCCATCCTTGGCCTTCACCACTCTCCATTGTGACACTCCTAACTCTGGCAAACACCCCTGCTCAACCATAGGCCACTCCTGAAAGACCAAGTAGGTTGCCTACAGACCTTCTTGACTGTTTCCCCCCAAATTCTCAAGGTTACCCCTAGTGCTGTAACAAAACACTAGCTACAGCTTCCCCTTCACCCTGTTCCCATCTCCTGTAGATCCTATAGACCATTCCCTCCTACAGCTCCCCTCGCTACTGCAAAACTGTGCCCCACCCCCAACTCAGGAAGATAACCCCTGCTCAACCACAGGCTATGCCTTGCCAGATGACCAGAAAGATAGCCAGACCTTCTCCACTTTCTCTGCTTCCCCTGACCCAATCTTCAGGGTCACCCCTAGTGATGAAACAGACCATCTCCCCTTCCCATAAACACACCAGCCTAACAGTTCAGAAAAAGAGGCAAATCAGTCAACACATTTTCTGAAAATACAGAGAGGAAACAGAAACCAAGGAACAAAACATCGGCCCTACAAAATAAACCTAGACCTATAATCACCCTAAACACAGATACCTAGATACCAGCAAAAGAACAAAATAAATAACATCCAGGGCAATATATCTCCACCGGAGCCCAGCTTTCCTACCACAACAAGCCTGAATATATGAACATAGCTGAAGCACACAAGAAAAAGATCTTAAAAGTAACTACCTGAAGATGATAGAGGTCCTTAAAGAGGAAATGGATACATCCCTTAAAAAAAAGCCAAGAAAAAAAACAAACAGTTGAAGGAAACAATTAATATGGTTCAAGACCTGAAAATGGAAGTAAAAGCAATAAAGAAGTCACCAATTGAGGAAATTCTGCAAATGAAAAATTTAGGAATGGGAACAGAAACTACAGAGGAAAGCTTCACCAACAAAATAAAAGAGATAAAACAGAGTCTCAGGTAGTGGAGACACAATAGAAAAAATAGATACATCAGTCAAAGAAAATGTTAAAATAAAATTCCTGACACAAAACATCTAGGATATCTACAACACCATGAAAAGACCAAACTTGAGAATAATAGGAATAAAGAAAGAAAAAGAAACCTAGTTCAAAGGCCCAGAAAATATTTTCAACAAAATAATGGAAGAAAAGTTCTCTAATTTAAAGAAGAAAATACCTATACAGGCATGAGAAGCTTTCAGAACACCAAATAGATTGGACCAGAAAAGAAAGTCCCCATGCCACATAATAATCAAAACATTTAACATACAGAACAAAGAATCTAAATGCTGCAAAGGAAAACGATCAAGTAACATATGAAGGCAGACCTAATATAACTAACCTGACATCTCAATGGGGACTGAAAGCCAAAGGGTATTGAACAAATGTGTTGCAGACTCGAAGAGACCACAGATACTAGCTCATATTACTTACTATACACAGAAAAAGCTTTCAATCACCATATACGGAGAAAATAAGGTATTCTATGACAAAGTCAAATTTAAATGTTATCTACAAATCCAGCCTTACAGAAGGTATTAAAAGGAAAAATTCAAAGCAAAAACTTTAGCTACACTCATGAAAATACAGCAAATATTCTCACACAAGCAAAACCAAAGAAGACACACACACACACACACACACACACACACACCAACAAAATAACAAGAAATAACAATTGATAATATCAATGATCTCAATTGCCAGATAAAAAGACAAAGAATAACAGAATGTATGTGAAAATAGAATCCATCCTGGAAACATACCTGAGCATCAAAATAGACATTACCTCAGGATAAAGGGTTTAAAAAATAGATATTTTAAGCATATGGACCTAAGAAGCAGTCTGATATAGCATGCTAATATCTATCAAAATAGACTTAAAACCAGAAAAAGAAAAAAATCTAAAGAGATATAGAAGAATACCACATACTCATCAAAAGAAAAATTAACCAAGATAATATTTCAATTCTTAACATCTATGCCCCATATATAAGGGCACTTACTTTTGTAAAAGAAACACTACTACAGCTTAAATCACATATTGACCCTCACACACTGATAGTAGGAGACTTCAATGTCCCACTCTTACCAGTGGACAAGTCATTCAGACAAAAACTAAAGAGAGAAATGGTAGAGCTAACAGATATCATAAACCAAATCAACCTAACAGATATTTATAGAGCATTCCATCCAAACACAAAGGAATATACCTTCTTCTTAGAGCTTCATGGAACTTTTTTGAAAATTGAGCACATAGTTGGACACAAAGCCATTCTCAATAGATACAAGAAAACTAAAATAACTACCTGCACTCTATCAGACCACCATAGTATAAGCTGGATATCAACAACAACAAAAACAGTAGAAAGTTTACAAACTCATGGAAACTGAATTACTCTCTACTGAATGAAAAATGGGCCAAGAAAGGAACTGAAGACTTTGTAGAATTCAATGAAAATAAATACAGAACATACTCAAACACAATGAAAACAGTGATAAGAATAACATTCATAGCACTAAGTGACTATATAAAAAGTTGGAGAGCTCTCATAATAGCAAATTAACAGCAACAAACTTGGAAGCTCTAGAACAAAAAGAAAGGAGCACACTCAAACTGAGTAGACCACAAGACACAATCAAACTGAAGGCTGAACTCAACAAAATAGAAACAAAGAACAATACAAAGAATCAATGAAACAAAGAGGTAGTTCTTTGAGAAAAATCAACAAGATTGACAAATCCCTATCCCAAATAATTAAAAGACTAAGAGAGAATATCCAAATTAATAAAATTAGAAATTAAAAGGGGACATAACAGCAGACAGAAAGTAAATCTAGAGAAACATAGGACGTACTTTAAAAACCTGAGCTCCATCAAATTGGAAAATTAAAAAAGAATTATTTTCTTGATATATAACAGTTACCAAATTAAATCAAGATTACATAAACAATTTAAATAGTCCTTAGCCTGCAGTGAAATAGAAGCAGTCATTAAGTCTCCCAACCAAAAAAGCTAAGGGTGAGGCAGTTTTAGCACAGAATTTGACCAGACTTTCAAAGAAGACCTCCTACCAATACTCCTCAAATTATTCCACAAAATAGAAACAGAAAGAAAATGGCCCAATTCATTTGATAAGGGCACTGTTACTTCTGATACCTAAACCACAGAAAGACTCAACAAAGAAAGAGACTTACAGACCAATTTCCCTTATGAACAGAGATGCAAAACTACTTGATAAAATACTTGCAAACTGAATCCAAGAACACGTCAAAAAGATCATCAGTCATGATCAAGCAGACTTCATCCCAGAGATGGGTCAACATATAAAAATCAGTCAATGTAATCCACCATATAAATAAACTGAAAGAAAAAAAATCCACATGACCATCTTACTGAATCCCAAAAAAGGCATTTAACAAAATCCAACCTCATAACATGATAACAAAATCCTTCATGATAAGAGTCCTGGAGATATTACAGAGATAAGGGACATACTTAGCCATAATAAAGTCAATTTATAGTAAACCTGTAGCCAATATGAAATTACATGGAGAGAAACTCAAGGTTATTCAGGTAAAGTCAGGAACAAGACAAGATTGTCTAGTCACTAGATATCTATTCATTACAGTACTTAGGAGTTTTATTGAGATCAATAAGACAACTGAAGAAGGTCAAGTGGATACAAATTGGAAAGAAAAAAACCTCAAAGTATATTTATTTGTAGATTATATGAGAGTATACATAAAGACCAAAAAATTTCTACAAGTGAACTCCTATAGCTGATTAAACATCTTCAGTGAAGTGGCTGGACACAAGATTAACTAAAAGAAAAAAAAGGAAAAGAAAGAAATCAGTAGCCCTCCCATATACAAATCATAACTAGACTGAGAAAGAAATCAGGGAAACAACACCTTTTGCAATAGTCACAAACAATATAAAAAATAAAATATCTTGGGGTAACCCTAACCAAGCATGTGAAAAGACTTGTATGATTAAAGACTTCAAATATTTGAAAAAAGAAATTGAAGAAAATACAAGAAGATGGAAAGACCTCCCATGCTTATGGATAAATAGGATTAACATAGTAAAAATGGCCAATGTGCCAGGCATGGTGGTGCGTGCCTTTAATCCCAGCACTCAGGAAGCAGAGGCAAGAGGCTCTGCAAATTCAAGGCCATCATGGTCTACAAGAGTGAGTTCTAGGACAGCCAGCAGTAAACAGAGAAACGCTGTCTCAAAAAAACAAACAAACAAACAAACAAAAAAAAAAACCCCAAACCAAAAACAAACAAATGGACATCCTACCAAAAGCAATCTACAGAGTCAACACAATTCCCATCAAAATTCCAACACAATTCTTTATAGACATTGAAAAGACAATACTCAGTTTTATCTGGATAAACAAAAAACACAGGAGAGCTAAAACAATCCTGAGGAATCAAGGAACTGCTGGAAGTATCATCATCCCTGCTTTCAATTTGTCAAGTTAGAGAAATAAAATCTACATGGTATTGGCATAAGAACAGATATGTTGATCACAGAATTGAATTGATTACTCAGACATAAATTCACATACCTATGGACATGACTTTTTAGAAGGACGCCAAAACATCACTGGAAAAAAGGAAGGATTTTCAACAAATGGTGCTATTTAAACTGGTTATCTATCTGTAGAAGAATGAAAATGCATTCATACTTCTCATGCTGCCTACAATTCAAAACCAAGTGGATCAAAGACCACAAAATAGAAGCAGACATACTGAACCAGACAGAAGAGTAAGTAAGGAGCAGCCTTCAATACATTGGCACAGGAGATAATAGTGCAGGCAGTAAGATCAACAATTAATGAGTGAGCCATCATGAAACTAAAATGCTTCTGTAAGGCTAAGAACACAGTCATTTGGACAAAGCAGCAGCCTACAGTATAGGGAAAAGACATTTACCACCTCTACATCAGATAGAAGTCTAATATCCAAAATATATAAAGAACTCAAAAAATTAGATGTCAAAAACTCAAATAATTTAATTTAAAAAATGGGGAACAGATAAAAACAGAGAATTCTCAACAGAAGAATCTCAAATGGCTGAAAAACACTTAAAGAAATGTTCAACATCCTTAGCTGATGGAGGAAGTTCTTGTGCATCATTAAGATATTGATTTTTGTGCCCGAGATCTGACTGCAGTCTGGACACAGGTATTTTTATGATGATTAAACCATCTCTTTTATTAGTATTATGTAAAGAATGTTCTCCATCATCTCTGATTGGTTAAAAAAAGCTGAACAGTCAATGACTGGGCAGAGATAGGAAGGCTTGACTTCCAATCCCAACCAGGAGTCCCAGAGAAATACAGGGGCAGTTTGCCTTGAGGTCAGGCATGAGAAGCTGCAGTCAAGGGAGTTCTCCATGAGGAAATACATAGAAAAGAGTGAGTCAGGTGAAGACTAATATGACAAGTAACTTGGGGCATGTAGCCAGGAAGTACCACAGAGGATTAGAATTGATGGATATCTATCTACTCAATTGTTGTGCTTAAAGCTTGATGAATAGATCTAGTAGGTCTCCAACTCCTTATTTAGGAGTTAGAACAAGAACATAAAAAGCTAACATCTTTTATATTTTCTCCTATACTCAGCCATTAGGAAAATGAAAATCAAAATGACTGACTTTTTTGGTTTCAATCACCATCCCCTTGCTCCCCTCTTCCCAGTCTCACCCTCTAACCTACTTCCCCCACTCTCAACTCCCTCTCTTCACAATACTCCACCTTCCCAACCCCTCAAGCCCCCACCCCACACATCCTCTGCCATTGACCCAGTACCAACCAACTCTGGTACATCAAACCAAATCAGGACTAAGTGCCTACTCCTCCATTGAGGCAACACATGGCAGCTCTGCTAGGAAAACAAGCTCCAGAGGGAATCAACATTGGCTAAGTCTGGGATAGACCCCTTTCCCATTGTTAGGGGATCCACTTGAGGACCAAGCAGTCAGTCAGCTTCATATATATAATGTGCCTAGGACCAGTCCTTGCAAGTTCTTTGCTTGGTGGTTCACTCTCTTTGAGTCCTCTTGTGTCCCAATTAATTGGCTGTGAGTCCTCTTGTGGTGTCCTTGTTCCCTCTAGCTCATTTAATCTTACACCTGCCAGTGTAGCTAAGATCAATAGCATAAATGACAGCTCATGTTGGTGAGGATGTGGAAAGGAACAAGTGGAACACTCCTCCATTGCTGGTGAGCATGCAAATTTTTACAGTCACCATGAAAATCAATATGGTTAGCTCCTCAGAATATTGAGAATTTATCTACTTCAAGACTCAGCTATGTCATGTTTGGGCATTTCATCCTACTACCAGAACCCTTGCTGAATTATGTTCATTGTGGCTTTATTCATAATAGTCAGAAAATGGAAACAACCTGGATGTCCCTCTACCAAAGAAAGGATTAAAAAATGTGGTACATTTATACAATGGAGTATTACTCAGCTGTTACCAAAAAGACATAATAAAATTTCAGGCAAATGGATGGAACAAGAAGTCATCCTGATTGAGGTAACCCAGATCCAGAAAAACAAATATGGTATGTATTTACTTACAAGTGGATATTAGCTCTTAAGTAGATGACAAAGTACAATCCACAGACCCAGAGATATCAGGTAAAGTAGAGGGCTTTAGTGAGCAAGCATCTATTTCCCTGGGAAGGGGAAATATGATAGATTTCCTGGGAGGGGGTGTGAAACATAACAATGAAAGGTAGGAGTAGGAGTGATCAGTAAGACAGGAAGGAAGGAGAGACAGGTCAAATTGGGAGGCATTTGTGTGGTGGAATGAAAACCTTGTGCAGTGGTAACTTCCTGGGATCTTTGAGGCTGACCTTTCTGAGGAGTTCTAGTAATGGAGAATACAGTCTCTGAACTGGCTAACTTTGGTAGACAGGCAAGGCTTCCAGTGGTGGGACAGGGTTGCATTTGGTTGTGTTATTGGCTGAGGGGGTCCAGTGAAGATTCCTAAGCAACCCAGGCTAATATTAGGACAGAAGGTCACTCTCAAAAAACTGACAGTGGGGCCCCATTCCCAAGGACAACATCCATACAACACAATGAATGTAGGGAGGTTGAGTTGGTGTCTACATGGAGCTTTCATCCTTATGTTCTAATCTCTTTGGTGTGAGGAGGTACTCTTCAGGCTATGGTAAGAGAAACTTGGACATCAAGTCAGCCACAAAAACCCTTAACCTACAATCTGTCCTGCTTGCAAGATGTGCTGGGTCAATGGTGGCAAAGGACTTGTGGGAGTGGCCAAACAATGTTTGGTTTAAACTGAGGCCCACATAAGTGTGAGTTCATGCTCTACAGTGCCTGGATGTCCAGAAACCAGAGACTGGATATCTTAGAGATCTGGGTAGAATAAAACAAGACTGGAACAAAACAAACCAACAAACAAATAAACAAAAAAGGAATGATTCCTAATGATCTTCCATTTCTATACTCATAGATCAGTCCCTTTTCCATTTGTTATCAGAGAGGCTTTATCTAGCAGCAGATGGGAGCAGGAGCAGAGACCCACAGCCAGACTTTAGAGTCTAAATTGGAAGTCTCCATTAGGAGAATTCCTTGGAGTTCCCAGAATCCCAAGGAAGCAGAAGGTTTGGAAGGAAAGACTGTAGGAGTCATAGGGAATAGAGGACACCAGAACATGACCCATTGAATCAACTAAGCAGGGCTCACAGACACTGAAATTGCAAGCATGGTGCCTGGATGGATCTACATGAGGTCTTCTGCGTATATGCTATGTGTTTTAGCTTGGTGTTTTTGTAGAATTCCTAACAGTGGAAGCCACAGTGTATTTCTGATTCTTTTGCCTGATCTTGAGACTCTTTTCTTCGTATAGGGTTGCCTAGTACAACCTCAATGTGAGGGCATTTGTCTTGTCTCATTTTATTCTGTTTTGTCCTATTTGGTCATAGTCGCCTGGAGCTCTGCTTTATTCTTAAAAGGGAAACAGAAGGGGAGTGGATCTGGGGGAGAGTGGAGGTGGGAAGGAATTGGGAGGAATAGAGGGAGGGAAAATTGTGGTCAGGATGTACTGTATGAGAGAAGAATCTATTTTCAATAAGTAAGTAAGTACGTAAGTAAATAAATAAGGCATTGAACAGGTTACCAATACAATAACTTCATTTTCCTCAATATTAAAATTTATCAGCTAAAATTTATAAGCATAAGAGAATACATATAAAATTCAGCAATATTTTAAATATTTTTTATACATACATATATACATACCTTCCTTCTTACACATAAATTCTAGCCATATAATAGTCTGTCCTCAAGAAACTTAAGATGCACTGGATGTGGTAGTGCATGCCTTTAATCCCAGCATTTGGGAGGCAGAGGCAGGTGAATCTCTGTGAGTTCTAGGCCAGCCTTGTCTACAGAGTTCCAGAATAGCCAGGGCCACACAGAGAAACTCTGTCTTAAAACTCCCCCCCCCCAATAAATTAGTAATAATATACATTTCTACCAAAATGAAGAAAAATCATGATAAATTACTCTCAAATGATTAAGTAAAAGCAATGATGATAATATGTGAGAAAAAGTAAAAGGCACAGAGAAGTGTTCACAACTGAGAACTACAGGTGAAAAGTGAAGTGAGTTTGTCTTATTATGCTTACAACTGTTTTTTAAACTTGATTTTTATCAAAATACAAAGGTAGGTATGAAAAAAACCAAAAAACCCAAAACTTGCATATATCTTAGGAGGCTTGAACCCAAATGATTTGATGTGCAGGAACAGGACATGGATTCAGCAGCTCAGAGAGTCAGACAAAGAAGAATCAGAAGTTTTACTAAGCAGAAAGTGTCCCATCATCTCATGGGTCCAAAGATATCTAGATTCTCCTGTCATCACCAGCAAACTTTGACGAGGTAACATTACTTGTACTGTGACACCCTCTGGGTGCTTAAAATCCATGACAATCTTGAAGCAAAGACAAGAGTGGAAAGGTTATCACCAAGAAAGGTTAATACTGAGTCTAGTTTTATACATTACAGGGATTAAGAGTAGGTCATTTATACTGACCTTATTTCTACGTTAACCAATAATAAGGGTACAACTTCCTTTAATACAATATAATAAGGACAGGTGACCTGCTCAGATAGCATTCTTTTATACTGAGATACAGACTAGTCAAACATGAAGTGAAGTTCATTTCTAAGAATCACCCCCCACTAAACTATAAGATGGGTAGTGGGAGGATTACAGCATAGGAAACCTTTAAGGCAGTGTGACACAGGATTCTGTAGCTATAAAGACCCCTAATATGGTTCTTCGTTTTAGAAGCCATGTTTAATAGTCAGGAAGCCTCTCTACAGCCTGGTTTTCTTAACCCACCCAGGATTATTTAGTGAATTAAGTAACAAAAAGTGGATCTAAACCATGGTGGTTGACACATAGCAAATACAGAAAAGCAGCATATTTTTATTATCCATACAATGAATGTTAATAAGCAATAAAATAATTATTAGATTCAGACTCTCATTTAATCTATGTGGTATTCTGATAGCCTCATCTGGAATTATATACTAATAGATGAGTAAAGAAAACAGAACAAATTTTCCAGAGTTATGCTCAAATATTCTAAGTGGCCCTGCAAAAATATAATACCCAAGATGTTCTGTCTTAGGAACCCATCTAATACCAGGGATTTCAGACTATAGACAGCAGCAGCTGATGAACAGGAATATATATATGCTTTGCAGACCAGGCTGGCCTCAAACACACAGAGATCCGCCTACCTCTGCCTCCTGAGTGCTGGGATTAAAAGCCTGCACCACCATACCTGCTGATGAACAGGAATTTAAAGGGCATAGTATAGAACTAAAAAATTTTTTTTGAGTGAACAAATAAACTTATTTCAAAAAATAAAATGTGGGGGCTGGAGAGGTGGCTCAGAGGTTAAGAGCACTGGCTGTTCTTCCCAAGGTCCTGAGTTCAATTCCCAGCAACCACATGGTGGCTCACAGCCATCTACATTGAGATCTGCCCGGGCATATATGTAGAGAAAATACTGTATACATAATAAAAAAAATTAAAAAAAATGTTAAAAAAAGATAAAAATAAAATGTGCTCAATATTTATAAGTAAGATAAAGAGAATTTATCTTGCATCCTCCTTGAAGGTAAATACAGCACAGTAGCTGGAAAAAAGAAAACATTCAATAAATGTCATTAAATATCACTGTTATTCTGAATAATAATACTCAACCTAACTAGATAATATACATAAAATCTATGTGTAAATAAAGAATTGGATAAGTCCACACTTGTTAACTCTTTGTTTCAACCTAAGTATAGTAAAGAGAGGAGACTGTATTTAATTTTCTACAAACATTTTGCCCAAATGTCCACAAATGATTTCCTTTAGTCATATTCTAAAATCACTGTATTTATAAACACTACATAATTAGCATAGATTGCTATGCTTATTGTGACTGGCTTGGAATGCATAAATGTAAAAAGGACTAGCAAACTGATGAAAAGATAGAGTGATATTTGACTAAAGTAAATATATTAAAATGTTAATTGCAGGATCTAGGAAGCAGGTATTTACAATTCTTTCAACTCTTTTGGATAAAAATTTTTATAATAAATTGTTGAAAGAAAAGGGAAAAACCTACCATGCTTATTTTAAACCAATGTATATAGTTTTTAATTTTTTGTTAAGCTAAGGTTCACACAAAAGGACAAAATAATGAACAAAATTATTATTTTATTAGAGATGATCATTTGTGGATGAAATGACATCCCCTGTTAAGCTAGTGAAGGATTCTAGAAGATAAGACTCCAATTTTTCTACAGATATTCATCAGTCATTGTGCCAGGTGTCAAAGATTGCAAAGCTGAATGCAAGGAGCAACCTCTCTCTCACCTAAAAGATTACAATTTATGGCCAACATTCATCATTTTACAAATGCAACATACACTTAGTTTGTGAAATGAAAACTATCCCCAGCATCAAAAGAAGACTGGTTTTCAAAAACAAAAACTTCAGTCTAACCAAATAATTAGGATTGACAAGAAGCATAAATGTGAGACTAATCAATTTGAAAAACCTCTGTCCTGGCATACATGCCCATATTTCCGAGATCAGACGAGATCGGGCGCATTCAGGGTGGTATGGCCGTAGACCATGCCCATATTTCAAGGAAGAAAACTGAGCAACCAATAGCCCAAGGTTATGAGAAGTATAGTTTAGAATGTGGAGAATACTTACTACTAATAGACATTATTGCTCTGTCCCTGCCACTACATCAACTGAGCATCTACCTTCTAAAACATTTTGTTAAAGATTAGCTTCAAGTCATTAATTTGCAAATAGAGAGGAGCTAAAACCAAAGTCTTAGGCTTGTCTATTTCTCAGCCTACTCAGCTAAAACCGAAGTCTTAGGCTTGTCTGTTTCTCAGCCTACTCAGTTCTACTCTCAGTACCAACATATAAAGATCTGAAGACAATCACATAGGCTTTACCTTTCTAATTTCAAATACTATGTTGAAATATTAATCAAATGATGATTAAAACTGCCACCTGGGGATTATTTTACTTTATTCCTATTTGTTGTCTCATAAAATATGAATAGAGGGAGATGGGTCAGTGCTAAATAGCACTGACTGCTCTTCAAGAAGACTCAGGTTCGATTTCTGGCACTCACATAGCATACAACCATTTATTTCCAGGGGATCAGATGACCTCTTCTAGCCTCCACAAGCACTATATGAATGTGGTGCACAAATATGCAGGCAAAACACCCATACACATTAAAAAAGAAAAAAATTCACAAAAATTTAAAAAATTCCTTTGAGATGTTATGTAGCATTCCAGCATTTTCCAACTCAATGGCTAATTACTCCAGTAAATAACAAAATCAAAAACCTATCTGTGAGCTTTCTATAAATGCAGAAAACTGGCCTTCATCTTAAATATTCTGAATCAGAATAAGTGACCCTGTTTGGTCTGGATAAAGATAGCCTAGAAGGAGGCAAAATGAACCACAGGGATCATTAACATTTAAATATCAAACTCAGGCTATAAAACAAAGATGGTCACATGCCCAAATATCCACATACTAAGCTTAAATACTTTTCCAGAAAACAGAAAGGAAAAGAAACACCAAACAGATGTTCCAAAACAGAGAAATAGAACAACAAATGATGACATCAATGAATGAATCTACAAAATTAGACATGAATAAAAAATTACTTGCAGGGAAGAACTCCCAAGCTTCCCAAGTTTCAAGAACTGTCTTCTGACTTTATATGTGCTACGTGCTAAAACTCTATTATATATGCTGTGTCCTGAGCCCAGACTTATATACACATAAACAAATTTTAAAACTTGTGAAGAAACTACTTGGTTGCTTGTGTAAAGTGTAGAGAGACAAAATATAGAAAACAAGAAAAAGTAAAAATAAAGAGTATAGAGGACAACACTTTGAGAAACTACAATATGATCTATGATCGTGATCAAATTTTGTAATTAAACCTAACAAGGGCAATAATCTAGGCTCTAGTAAGAGATGTGTCATCACTACGCTCTCCTACTCTAAGGTATCTACAAGAAGACAGAGTTTTATTCCTCCTCCTCCTCCTGCTCTTCTTCTTTCTCCTCCTCCTCCTCTTCTTCCACCTTTTTCTGGACAACTTTAGCAGTACCCTTGGTGCTATCAAGCTTCCCTTTAGACTTATAGTCAGCAACATCCTTCTCATACTTCTCCTTCAGTTTTGCAGCCTTGCTAATGTAAGGCTGCTTCTCACTGTCACTTAAGTTATTCCACATCTCACCCAGCTTTTTTTTTTTTTTGACACATCTCCAATGAAGATGCCAGGGTTTGTAGATTTGATCTTGGGGCAGAAATCAGAGCAAAATAAAAAAAAAATACAGATGGAGGCCTTTTGGGAGCATTAAGATTCTTCTTCTTGCCTCCTTCAACTGGTCCATAATCTTTCATTTCCCGATCATAGCGGACTTTTCCCGCTTTTGCCGTTTCGTCAAACTTTGATTTCTCCTTCCTGGGCATTGTCTTCCACCTCTCAGAGCACTTCTTGGAAAACTCTGCAAATTTGACTGGGACTTTTGGGTTTTTCTTTGTATTTTCTTCCCTGCATGTCTGCATGAAGAGGGCATAAGCAGACATCTTGCCCTTTGTTTTTTTGGGGTCACCTTTAGCTATCCTGACTGTATTTTTCACTAGTCTGCATGTGTGAATGTGTGTGTATTTAGATATTTACCCGGATACTGGTCTGTGCCAAAGCCTCAGGATTTAACTGTCCTATAGTTTTCAGGCGATGCTGGTACTCCACTGTTAGCATCAGTGTTCTTGGCTTGTGTGCTCACCTATGCAGCTCACTGGAATGCCATGGAGGGCTTATAAATATATCTTTAATTTTGTTCTCTTCCCTAAAAGTGCTGATTATGTACTCTGAGCAACCTCTAACTGTGACTGGAAGGCTGTATCTCATGCCTGTTCTTCTCTGGTTTTGTTCCATATATTCTGAGATACTGCCACCAGCTTGCATTATTGGCATCCAAATTGAGATGTGTGTGTGTGTGTGTGTGTGTGTGTGTGTGTGTGTGTGTGT